>VWZW01000343.1:2904-17246 GCA_013397115.1 Edolisoma coerulescens | reverse complement strand
CCATAACATATGACATCCTAGTCTGCATATAAACTAGGGGGAAAGCGGGGCAGGGGCCATTGCTCAGGAACTGGCTGGGCATCACTCAGCAGGTGGTGAGCAATTGCATTGTGCATCACTTGTTTCACATATTCTCATTATTTTATAATTATTTTCTCTTCCATTTCTCACCTATTACATTATTGTGTCCTATTATATTGTCTTTATCTCAACCCATGAATTTTCCTTTTTTTTTCTCCCCCCTCCCACTGGGGAGGAGAGAGTGAGCAAGTAGCTGCATGGTGTTTAGCCACCTGCCCAGTTAAACCATGAGAGGTATCCTCAACTTCTTTGGGGAACCTGTTCCAGTGTCTCACCATCCTAAAGAATTTCTTCCTTATATCTAAACTTTCACAGAAGTATGATTCTTGCTTTCAAGTTTTAATGATCCCAAGTCTAAAGTTGTATTTTTAAATGGCCTCATTCTACATAGCAAGACACTCCACAAACACAGGTATTGATATCACTTTTTATTTTTCAGCCAGAAATACATTTTCATAGAGCATTTTAATAAATAGTAGTGTTTACTCCTTAGACAAAACCTCTCTTTGGCATGTGACCATATCCCATTTTTTAAACTAAAGACTATACAGGAAAAGTTTATTAAAGAGATCATTGTTCAATAAACTAAATTTACAGAGGTGCAGTTAACTCCTTGAAATACACATCAGTTGTATATATTCTAATAAGCCATAAAACATTAACCAAACAAGCAAAACCATCTACTGGGCTCCTCTTCACTGCCTTCAGTTACAATTGTGCAGTAAGTGGCAGAATGAAAACAACCCTTCCTTTTCCACAACACATGTACTGAGTAGTGCTTGCTACTCATTCTGAAGAATCAAAAAAACCCTAAATTGTACTAGAAACAACTGATCAAATAAGATGTTTCAAAACATGATCTTAATTTTAATTTCTAAATATGTAAAGTAAAATGAAGTTGAAAACTGCTTCAGTAAGATTGCACCTAAAAATGTCTAAAAACTAAATTTTTAACATAAGTTACTAACGTTTTAAGTATATCTAAGAATACAGTTGTCAAAACTGCATTTCATGTCATATTTGGACAAAAAAATTCTTCAGCAACAAATTAAGCCAGTGTATTCAATCTACTAATATTCCAAATACTTATTCCAAACTAGTTTTATAAAAAAAAGAGGCAAAACAATTACTTCTGTACAGAAACAAACAAAAATATGTAATAGGTTTGAAGTAGCAAATGAACAAATGTTTATTTTTTGAGTGAATTTCCTCATCACCACCAGTGCAAACCCAGTTACAAAATAGGATAGTTTAAAATAACAGGTGATCCAATTTAGCCAAGCTCACATTCTTTCCTATGATGTAAAAAATCATACATACATTTTATTGTAGAATACATTAAGAAAAAAAAAGATAACTTGAGTACTTATCCAAGAGCAATTTCTAACATCAAGCCAAAATCAGCAACAACTAAGCAGACCATCAATTTCTCAGTATTAAATTACCATAAATGCCAGATAACTACAAAAAACCCTGAACACCCCAAACCCAAATCCAAAAACCAAAAGCCTTTTCTTTGTTAAAAGATGTTCAAAGAAATATCTACCAGCTACAGTCAAATTTGCATTAGAAGCTGCTTGCTCTGGAAAATTTTTTCCCTGCATTCGTAACACAATACATTGTTAAAATTCTATTCAAATAAATTACTTTCTGATAACATTTAGCTTATACCACCTACAATGTGGACAGTCATGTACAGTATGACAGCAGATTTTTGCAGCAGAGAAATAACGAGAAACTGGTTCTAAATTCTAGATTATACTTCATGGTTCATGTATTATTTCTTGAAAACATACAGTCCCCTCTAAGGGTAAGGTGTTGGAGCTGGTATTGTAGCATGTCTGTGTCGGCAGGTTCCTGAATGCTCATTTTGTCTAAATTGAGGTAGTCCAGGGATTTAGAATGAGCCTTTTTGCCCTTTAAAAGGCAAAGAGGCAGGGGACCATGAAGTGCCTTGTAAGGTTCATATGGTAAAGTCTTATTGCATTTATCCCCTGAGCTGGGCATCCGTCTCCTCCTCCTTCCATTTACTGCTGGGATCTCATATGGCTGATAGCACCTACTTCTAGTTTTGTACAAACGGGAAGAACATGCAAGTCCTAAATCAAGCTGTTTAGAGTGCAAGCTAGGCCCAGATTTCCCTTTATTATCTTCATTTCCTGTATACTTGTGAGCTAATTTTAGCAGCTCCTCTCCAGTTGTGAATCCAACCAGGTAGTTAGAATCCATACGAAGGATCTGATAGCCCGAAATTGTCTGTCGCATTGGTGAGCAGGGGGTGCTGGAGCATCGTGGTTTCTCTGCTTCTGTTTTGCCTGCAGAACTGACCTCTGCAAGAGGTACAGGGAGGGTAGATATGGCAGTTCTGGAGTTTCCATTTATGTCCATTTTAAGCAATGTGTTATTCTCCTAAAAACAAAACAGAGATTGATCACAAATAGAGCCTTTAACCACTAAAGGAGCTGAGAGAGGATCTCAGAAATCAAACTTTTTATCACCCAGAAACCATTACCAGTACTTCTCTATTCAGTTCTTCTGGTTCACATGGTCTTTTTAATGAATCCTTTATGCTCTTTTCCTTACTGTCCCCATGCACGTGTTCCTCTAAAGTTCACATTTTGTTCTGGCTAGCTATTTCAATGAACAATGCCTGTGCCTTACAGGATCACACAAAGCCTGAAGTTTGGTCCAGTAACACTGCATAATCATCCTGTTGGGCTGAGCCCAGATGCAGAGGCCTCTCAATCCAGCTCAAAGGATTGGTCTCTTCTTTGCACACAACAGGGTTCTCCCAGAGGGTCCCTTGATGGGCCTTCTGGGAGGGGTTTGTAGGCCTTGAGCACATCCAGACTTGTCCATGCTGCCTCCATTTTTTGGTAACCCTCCACCCTCATGAAGTCCCTACTCCAGACATGTTAGGGCTTGTCCTGTAGCCTTTTAAAGTGGGGGACCCCAAACCTGCCTTTTACCTTTATTTACTTTCTATTCACATTCAAACTTGAGTTACTCATGACATTAGCTCTTATTTAAGAATTTTTAGACATTTTATACCTATACTTTTACAGATATAATTTCTATATCTTTATAATTGTATATATACATATTTAGATATAAGTATATTTAGTGCAACTATATATAAATATAGAAAATATACGAGTGTGCAAATATTCCATCTACTATATATTTTTTTTATATGCTGCCAATCAGAGGAAGTTCTGAGAATATGTGGGTATTGATGAATACTAGGAGCAAAGTTCCAAATAACAAGATAAAGAACAAAGTGGTTAAACAATGGAAGCAATAACCGTTAACTACAGTAATGTAGTAAATTGATAATTAAGACAGAAATCTAAGTCTTTGAAGGGGAAAAACAGAGATAACACCTTCTTTTACCCAGGATATTGCAAGCTGAGCCAAACCTCCTCCAGTTCTGTGGTGAGAACTTGCCCTAGCCATGAACTTTGCTCATTAGAGTATCATTATAATGGTAAAAACCACACCCTTACCTTAGATGCCCCCTGCCCACAGAAAGACCACTACTCTCCAAGCATGCACCATGATTTCTTGGGAGTCTATACCTTTAAATCAAAATGAAGAAAGGGTGAGCCAATAGCAACTTAGCCAAGTAGTGATTTATGCAAGATACACTAATAGCCTAAGATTGTAACCATATAAGTATGCCTGCTTTTTCTTTAAAAAAATAAATGCTAATAGCAATAAAGTCTACACTGCTTTCCTGTTGGACAAGAAATATGTCTGGTAGCAAATTATGTTGTCATGCCTAAAAATACAGACCTGCAGAGATTAAACAAAAGCTATATTATACTCAGCCTTTTTCTAAGTACAGCTATTCAGACAGATACTACTTTTAAATAGGACCTACTCTTGAAGTTAAGAAAACAATATGTTTAATCAAATCAGTTTGTTTTGGGGAGGGTTTTTTGAGTGGGTTTGCGTGTCCCCCAACTGAAGCACTTGTTCTTTGTCTTAATGGAACTGTGATGGATTAACCTTGGCTGGACAACAGGTGCCCACAGAGCTGCTCTATAACATCCCTTCCTTAACTGGACAGAGGGAAGAAAATATGATGAAGGGCCTATGGGTTGAGATAAGGGAGATGACTCAGCACGTACACAGGCAAAACAGACTTGACTTGGGGAAATTAAATTAATTTATTGACAATCAAACATCCAAGTAAGGATAATGACAAATAAAAACAAGTCTCAAAATACCTTCCCCCCACCCCTCTCTTCTTTCTGGGCTCAAATTTACTCCCAGCTTCCTACCTCTTCCCACCAAGCAGCACAGGGGAACAGGGAATGGGATTTGCAGTCGATTCATCACATATTGTCTTTGTTGCTCCTTCCTCTGCACACTTCCCCTGCCCCAGCCTGGGGTCCCACCCATAGGAGACAGTCCTCCATGAACTGCTCCAGCATGGGTCCTTTCTACAAGGTTACAAGTCCTGCCAGGAACCTGCTCCAGCACAGGCACTTGAGAAGTCTCCTTTGGCCACATCCACATGCTCCATGGTGGACCTCCATGGGCTGCAGGGAGACAGCCTACCTCAACATGGTCTTCAACAAAGGCCGCAGGGGAATCTGCTCCAGCACCTGGAGCACCCCCTCCTTCTTCACTGACCTTGGCACCTGCAGAGTTGTTTCTCTCACATTTTCTCACTCCTCTCTTGTGGCTGCTGTTGCACAGCATTCCCCCCCCCTTAAATATGTTATCACAGAGGCACTACCAACATTGCTGATTGACTCAGTTTTGGCCAGCAGCAGGTTCACCTTAGAGCTGACTGGCATCAGCTCTATTGGACATCAGAGAAGCTTCTGGCATCTTTTCACAGAAGCCACCCCTGTAGCCCCTCCACTACCAAAACCTTGCCATGCAAACCCAATACAGTGCTATAATCTGAAGCAGGTATTGTTTCTTGGCAAGGTACATCTCATTTCACTTACATCATTTACACTTCAGAAGGTCACTTCCTCAAGCTTATTAAAACTACATAGTAAAATGACCTTTCAAGTTTTACTCTCTGCCTCTCTCAAATATCCCTCCCCATACTAAAATTCTACCTAAAACTTAGTGTTCATTTACATGGAATGCCAGTATGAAACCAACAATAATAGAAGTCAAACAGCTCACTCAAATATAATAAATATGATTTACACTTATAAGTAGTGCCCAGAGAAACCAGAATAAATCATTTGGATTGGAAGGGACCTTCAAAGATCATCTAGCCCACCTCAACTGCCACGGGCAGAAACATCTTTCACTAGATCAGGTTGCTCAAAGCCCCATCTAACCTGACCTCAAACACTTCCAATTACTGGTCAAACAGTTCATCTGACTTTACTATAATATAGTGCATTTGCATCTGATTATGCAAGCCTGATGGCAAGACAGGCAGGATATGGCTGTCCACTTTCTTCAATTTCAGAGTCACTGCAAGTACCACCCCCTCCATCCTGATAACCACTTTCTCAAAAACAACAAAACAAAAAAAAAAACCACCCCAAAACACCAACATACCACATAAACCAGAATATGTTTCTAAATACACCACCAGCAATAACATTAAGATGGATGGTAGAAAGAGAAGCTTTCAATATGGGAAACAACAGGGGAAAAGGAAGGGGGGGAAAAATCAGTGCTGCACATCTCTATTTTTGTGCCTCTTTATGGGAATGTTTGAAGGAATTTTACTGTATTCAGAGCTATGTCAGAAGGTAGCCAACTACTGATAGAAGCAAGTCCTTTTCTCATCACAGACCTTCTCCACCATTCCTACTGAGATCTGCTTAATGGCAGTCTTCTGACATCATTCATTTCTACATGCAGCTATGCAAGCATGTATATATAGTGATGTACAGCACCACCCTAAACAGACACAATAACAAGCCAAGACGTGTTCACAGAAAATATCTACTAATATACATTATTTGCTGTTTTCTGTGCAATAGGTACACATGCACTCTCACTTAGATAAAGACCCTACATAAAATTGCATATAAATAATAACTAGATAAGAAAAATTAAGACCTGAGACTATTTTCTTACATAGCTGTAGGAAACTTGAAACATCAGTACTTTAACTGTTCAGACACCCTCTCCCCAATACCTTAATAGGCAAAAGAAACCTGCCAATAAACCAAAACCACTTAGCAAGCTTCATATTCTGTAAAGTAACATTTTGATGTACATTAGAGCATACAAACACAGTCTCTATCATGGATGATAAAACTAATATTTAAAGAGAGCTTTGACCCTCCATTTACCTTTCGCTAAAAACCAANACAACACTCCCCCCCAAAAAAAACCCCCAAACTACCAAAGACCACCACCTTTTACTACAGTGCAATATAAAATTACCCATAGAAAGCTGGGCACTAGTATACTTTGTTATTGTTAGACTGAAAAGGAAGGTTATAGTCAGGTTTAGCACTTGTACAAGAATTAAGAATGGTATAATTGGGACAGCTGTTGGTTGTAAGTCGCAACTTCAAAGAATTAAGCAGTTATGAACAGATAGAGGTGTTAATACATGTTAATTCTGGCTTTCCCACCAGTTTAGACTGTTAACAATACTTGGTGCAAAAAAATACACTTGCTCAATCTAACTACAAGCTTAAGAATTTACATTAAAATTCCCAAGATTTCTGCACAAAGGTATCAGAATTAATACCTTGTTTTCCTCCTGAATTTGCCAGAATAGTTTAACTGCTCTGCTCTTCATAGCATAATTCTTATTTCCATTATATTGTAAAGCATTTATAGAAGAAAATGTGGGTCTGAGAGAGAAAACACAGGGCAAAACAGGCCTGCAGACCCTACCACTGTGGCAGGAATACTTGCACAAATTCATTCCTGCCTTGCTGACGACACTACAATAGTATAGAGATAGGAACTCAGAGAAAAGGAAAGTGAAAACATCTATCAGGATCTCTGTGCTGCAGGGGAAAATTCTGTCTACATAACAGCACCGGGTGCTGGCAAAGGCTCAAGAAGCATCATGCAGCTATGAGAGGACGGCTGCTCAGCCATATGAATAATGTTTGCTACCTACCCTACACCCTCTGCCCCACATAACCGTATTACAGGCACCTCTTGTCCGCTACTGCCTGGTTTCACGGCACAACCACAGAACGATTGAGGTCTACTCGAGAAGCGACTTTAAAGACAGGGAGCAGCTGGCAGAAGCTGCTAGCCCTGTCGTGGAACTCAGATGCATTAAGAGCGGGCAGCTGCGTTACCGGCTCCCACTGAAGCGCCAAGCGCGATCATACCCCACCTCTACCGCCTCCGCACGCGGAATCGTAACACTGCGCTAACCGGATCGCTAGCTCCCTGCACTCAGCATTCTGACGCGATAGGAAAGCCGCAGTTAAGGCCAAGGCCGCACCCACACACACTCACATACTCCGAGCGGCACATCTAAGTTATTTGATCATACCACTCCAGAGGGGCCCATGGGGAACAGAGCCTTCACACGACCTTCGCGAACAATACCGGTCGCCCCGCTGCCACCACTCCACAACACCGCCCACCACCCTTCGTCCCCATCGCACAGCATCTCTCCCACCAGCCCTTCACCGGCCTCTGTAGTGTCTTGGCCAGGCGCACGGTGCGTTAAAGTCTGCCCGGTTTCCCACGGCCCCTCCCCAGGCAGGGGAGGGCCTCCCCGCACTCCGGCAGGCACAAGCAGGGCCCGCCACGGAGCCCGAACTGCAACTTCGACGGCCCAGCGAACCGACACAACTCCCACCTCCTGCCTGCGGTCCAATGCGGCAGAACTCTAACACACAGCGAGGAAAGACAACAAGGCTCTGAGTACGGTGCAGTCTATTATGCTCGCTGAAGCTAAGGATGAAAATAAACCCCCTTCCCCTACGCTTGCAGACTGTGGGGTAATGGATGCTTCCAGCCAATCACAACAGACCACGTGACCAAAAGAGGGGTATGACATCCGGAGCAAATGGTACAACTGGCTGTCTGCAGAGGCAGTTATTTTACCAGAAGCTGGGGGTGGGGCACTTGTCACTTCTTATCTTGGCTAAAACTTGTCCCTGTGCTACTCGCATACATATTACTTATACTTGGAAATTCCATTTTCTTTTGCTGTTACGAAAACATGCTGTCGAAGTTATATACTTATAGAGCAAAGTATTTTGGAAATATTTATTTCAAATATGCAATAAAAAAAAATTAGTTGAAAGGGAAAAGTCGGGTTTAAACTGAGCTATGTAAGAGTATCTACAAAGTTGTCACGGTACACTATCTAGAGCAGGGACAGTTAGCCTATAGACTTTAACCTCTATGCAGCTAACAGACTTCTAGTGCAAGCTGGTGATCTTGCTGTATGCACTGCCAAACCCAGATTACAAACACAGTGGTGAGAAGTCTTCCACAAACTTGCACCCAGATTTACCCACTCCATTTTCTACATGATTGTTTGTAACCACATGGAAATTTTGTAAGCTGAAGGGTCTTAAAAAAATGTCACTTCACTATGTTCTTGAAGGTCCCCTAAATAGTCACAGATACAGATGGATACCATGTTTGTAGAGAAGGAAAAGGGGAAAAAAAAAAGTCACAGCAAGACTAAAACTAGAGATAAAGCTCATGAGAGGTACCAAGGAATTGTAAACATTCTTTGCCAACTCCTGCTATTCCTTGAGACAGATGCCAGGCTATTCTAAGACACAAAAAAGCAAATAGAGAAAATATTAAATTGTTGTATTGCATGAGGTAACATTCAAATGGAGCAAGAACTAAATTTAACACCTTTTTATTTTTAAATTAAGCATAAGAAAATAAAAGTATGCATAAGGTATATGTTACAATTCTGTAGGCCACAAATATTGTGGTTTAAACCCAGTAGGCAGCTAAGCCCCACACAAGCCACATGCTCACTCTCCCCACAGTAGGATGGGGGAGAGAATTGAAAGAGTTAAAGTGAGAAAACACATGGATTGAGATAAAGACAGTTTAGTAGGTAAAGCAAAAACTTCATGCCCAAGCAAAGCAAACTGAGGAATTAATTCTCTACTTTCTATCAGCAGGCAGATGGTTAGCCATATCCAGGAAAGCAGGGCTTCATCAAGTGTAACATTTACTTGAGAAGACAAATACCATAACTCCAAATGTCCCCCCCATCCTCCTTCTTCACCTAGCTTTTATAAAAGAAGGTGAATGGATAGGTGTGGTGGGTTGACCTTGGCTGGCCACCAGGAGCCCACCAAGCTGTTCTATCACTCCCACTCCTCAACTAGATGGGGGGAGAAAATACAAGAAAAGGCTTGTGGGTTAAGATAAGGACAGGGAACTCACTCGAAAATTATTATCATGGGCAAAACAGACTCGACTGGGGGAAATTAACTTAATTTATAACCAATCAAATCAGTGTAGGATAATGAGAAATAAGAGCAAATCTATAAACTGTTTCCCCACACCCCTCCCTTCTTCCCAGGGTCAACTTCACTCCCTACTCTTCTAGCTCCTCCCTCGAGGGGCACAGGGGGATGAGGAATGCAGGTTGTGGTCAGTACATAACACTTTGTCTCTGCTGCTCCTTCCTCCTCACACTCTTCCCCTGCTCCAGTGTGGGGTCCCTCCCATGGGAGACAGTCCTTCACGAACTTCTCCAATGTGGGTCATTCTCACAGGATGCAATTCTTCACAAACTGCTCCAGCTTGGGTCCTTTCCATGGGGTACAGTCCTTCAGGAAGACTGCTCCAGCATGAGTCCCCTATGGGGCCACAGGTCCTGCCAGCAAATGTGCTCTGGCATGGGCTCCTCTCCATGGGCCATAGTTTCTGCTAGGAGCCTGCTCCAGAGCAAACTCTCCACAGGGTCACAAGTCTTCCTTCAGGCCCATCTCCCTGCTCTGTCATGGGGTTCTTAACAGGCTGCAGAGTGGATATCTGCACACTCCATGGGCTGCAGGGGAACAACCTGTGTCATCATGGGTTTTACCACAGGCTACAGGGTAATCTCTACTCTGGCACCTGGAGCACCTGCTCCTCCTCTTTTTTCACTGACCTTGGTGTCTGCAGTTGTTTTTCACATTTTCTCACTCCTCTCTCCCAGCTGCTTCTGCACAACAGTTTTTACCCTTTCTTCAATATGTTATCACAGAGGTGCTACCAACATTGCTGATTGTCTCAGCTTGGGCCTGTGTTGAGTCTGTCTTGGAGCTGGCTGAAATTGGTTGTGTCTGAAATGGGGACATCTAGTTTCTTCTCACAGAAGCCTTCCAGTATCTGAAGGAGCCTACAGGGAAGCTGGAGAGGGACTCTTCATCAGAAACTGTAGTGATAGGACAAGGAGTAATGGATACAAATTGAAGGAGGGGAAATTTAGGTTAGATATTAGGAAGAAATTCTTTACTGTGAGGGTGGTGAGATACTGGAACAGGTTGCCCAGAGAAGTTGTGGATGCCCCAACCCTGGCAGTGTTGAAGGCCAGGTTGGATGGGGCCTTGAGAAACCTGGTCTAGTGGAAGGTGTCCCTGCCACTGCCAGGGAGGTTGGGACTAGATGATCTTTGAGGTCCCTTCCAATCCTTAACATTCTATGATTCTATAACCCACCCCTGCAGCCCTCAGCTGCCAAAATCTTGCCATGTAAACCAAATACAATACTGTAAAATAAGAGAACTTTGAAGTCAGACATACCACATGAAAAAAGTAATAAAGGAAGTGCTGAAAAACAACAGTCTCCACACAATAACCAATAAAAATAACTACAGAATAGCTAGGGGTTTTTTTTCTTGTGAACAGGTGCAGTATTAAGCCCTTAAGCAATGCAGTATACTGGACAATAAAACATACCATATGATTTATATAGAACAAGGAAGTACTGAATATTTTACAAAAGATGTCAACTTCTAATATGTTGCTGCTGTGAGAAGCCAGAACTACTTAACCAGTTAATTTTTTAATTCTTCTCATTAATTCCACTTTAAACAGAAAACAAATATAATCCAGGAGACTTTGATTTAAAAATTAAGAGGATAGCAAACAAAATACCAAGGAACTACAACTGGCTTATGCCATGTAAAAATTTAGGAATGCTTTCCAGGTTATCTGCAGACATAGCGTGCCTGAGGGCATCTAGATCTTCCCCTTCTTAGTCAAGATATTATCTGTCTGTCAGAGTCACAGATTCACAGATAAAATTTTAGAGTAAGCAATTTGACACTATAAGTCTGGTTGTGTTATAACTTTCATGATCACAGATTCATAAATGGTGTGGTTTACATTTTAAGTCTGGGTGCATTCAATATGATTCCAGATTCAAAAATAGTGCAATTTATTGATTGTTGTGACAGAATAAGGTTCAGAAATTGCCATTGATACATGCACTGGTATCAGAAAGCATAGGCATTACCATGGAATAAAGCTTACCCAATAAGCATCCCTATGGGGGAGGAAATGGATACAGCACATTGACTGTCCCAGGATACAAAGGTGGAGTCTCCTCTGACCTCCTCCCCTCTTAAGTTATATTTATATTGTTTTCCTTAAAGGTGGGGAAAAGATAAAGTTTTGGTTGATGTCATTTCATGATCAGGTGGAGTTTGAATTACTTTTGTCATACATGTAAAGCATGTACAGGTTTTACTTCGTTAGCATATGCAGGGTCGTGAAAAGTAATATGCAGGGCCATTCATTTGGCTTAGTTCCCATTTCTCACAGACGCTGGCTGAAAAACAGAAGTTTCTGTAAACAAATCCCTTTATCTTGCAAGTTGTTATGCAGTATTGTTATGGTTCTAACTAGAAAATATTTAGAAATGGGTGTCTTAGAATTTGGCCAATCCCCTCAAGGGGTGGATGGCCAAAGGGCCAATTACCTTATGCCATTTAACACACTTGTGCGAACTAACATATAAAAGCCTTTGGAAAATTATTAAAGTGCTTCCTTTTATCCCTGATCCTTGGACTTTGCATGTTTCTTCTCTCACCGTCCCCAGCACAACAGCGACACCCATTAGCTGCACTATTTAACAGAGCATGAGCACACCACCTCCATGCTGTTCCATCCTTTGTTTCATGCCTCTCTCAGGGCAATACACCAAGCTTCCTCAGTGTTCCTGCTCCTAAGGTTGCAGACTTCCTGGTGAGCTCTTGCCAATGTGGACACGTCTTGCTGAGCTTTGTCTTTCTGGTTTTTTCCACAGCTTATCCTGTAGATGTGGTAGCCACTAGATGAGATAAGAATTACTGAGCATACAATTTACACAAAATAAAAAAGAGAAATAGAGTTTCAAGAGTAGGTTTGGGATGATGAATTTTGTATAAATAGACTTAGCAAGCAGGAAAAGTAAAATAAAATAAAATCCCCAGCCTCCCCTGCTGCTGCACGCATCCATAGGGTAATGGACCATCAGCTGGCAGCTCACCTCACCCTAAAGGAAAGTGGAATGTACCCTGTGTCCTATCTCAGCTGGTGCCTCACCCTCCTCTTGCCTCACCCTCTTCCCTCTTGCTCTCCCCACTTCCCTTTGACAAACCACTCCTCAGGTCCTGCTGTCTGTGCAGAAGAGCTGGTAGGGTTCCAGTTTAGGCACTGATAAGAGCTGGAGCAGGACAGGCAACACCTAGACCTGAAATGAGTAGGGGTGTCGCAGCACCCCAAAAGGCAGTCCTTGTGTGAACAGTGTGTTTCTGGGCACAGGGCATCACACAACGGCTAAACACAGCAGAAGACTGGTGAGTCCATGCTGCTCTGCCACTTCTTCAGTTATCATCAAGATGCTAGATCTGAAGAAGCATAAGGCATGTAGTCAGCTGGTCCTTAAGAGTAAGCGTTTCTTGCTCCCCCTCTACAGGTGACTGAAGCTCTAGGATGTGAGGAAGCAAGAGGACAGACAAGCAGGTTTGTTACCAAAAATTTGGTGAAATAAAAAAACTCCTTAACACCAATGTAGCATTAAGAAGCAGGCATTCTTTATTCTGCCAGATGCATGGGGGAATGGCTCCTCCCAAATCTGTGCATGCTGAGTACAGGACAGTTTCTCTTTATATACTGTGTTTTACAGACATATTCATTGATTGTCCCAGAATAAACATAGAGATGATAATCATTTCCCCAAAATTTTTAACATATTTTCCCTCCCCTTTATGCATGCGTTCTTCTGTCTTGGGGGTCTCTCTGGTGGTCCCTAGTGGTTGTAGACCCCAATGTTACAGCTGACATACTCAGGTTGGCAGGGCACTGGGGCTGGTGAACTTCCAGTTCTCCTTCTTACACAATGGGCATTGTGCAGTTCCATAGGCCAGTAGTTTTGGTAGAACAAGCATTGTGTTAGCTCACCAGGTGTAGACAGTTTATCATCTGGTAACAGTCATACACATTTAGATGGGAATATATTTTCCCATCAGAACATCCCCATATTGCCCTGTGGGGGAGGAAGGGTTATTTTGTGGTAGAACATACAGTCCCTCCATCATTTGACCAATGTTTAATACCATCTATTATCCAAAAGGTTATTGGTTTCCCTTGAGTGCCCCTTATAGTGGAGGTAGAAATACCACAGCAGCCTATTCTGACTTTTTCCTCCCTGATCTATAATCCCTGGGCACTCATTATCTCTATTCTGGAATCCCTTGATCAGGCATCCCCAAGAGGTACACATATCTTGAACCAAGTCTCTCAGTTCAGGAGTATATGGAGTTTCCAAGGGATTTCCTGCACCTGTGGAGCAATTTAGAACCCCAGAGCAATTAAACAATTTACTCATGGTCAGATCTCATATTTCTACTTTGCTCACATCCTTATCATCAGGGTCAATTTCCATTAATAGTACTTGTCTCCATGACCAAGTTGCCTCATGGGATAAACGGTTCAGATTTTAGTAATTTTTCCCTTTTCCATACGGAATCTGGATGCACCATTGTGGATCCCATTGTAGACTCTAGTCTATGTCAAAATAGCCACTCTAATGGTGGATACCACCAATCAATTATAGAACTGTCTAAGCAAAACCCGTTATATGCCCAGTTACAATTTCCCTGATCTTTTCAAGGACAACTGTCTTCCGTTAGGTTACGACAAATGCATTCCCACAAATGATCCCATTCAGCGTCATTTGCAAGTAGGTAGCGTCTGTTGGTTGGGGTCTCCTACACGTGTTGTGGGTTGACCCTGGCTGGGTGCCAGGTGCCCACTCAGTTGCTCTATCACTCCCTTTCCCACTGGGACAGGGAGAGAATAAGATGGAGGAAAATACCAGCAGGGTGAGATAAGGCA
>VWZW01000342.1:599728-660445 GCA_013397115.1 Edolisoma coerulescens | reverse complement strand
ATTTTATATATATTTTTATATTTTTAATATTATATTCAAAAATATTTTCAAACCCAGGAACTTTTCTTTTCTAAGTTGTGGTATAGTTTTTCTGCACTTGACTGTGAAGAGAATGCCAATGCACATTTATCTTCCTTAAAAAAAAAGCAAGCAAGCTAAAAGAGGCTTCTGCCTGAGCAGCGCCACAGAGAATAATTCCCCAACTCCCACTAAACTGTCATAACGGTAGTTTCAATGATGAGAGAACAAATAACATCACCTCAAAGCTGCAAAACCACTGCTATGTACACACACACACACACTGTACAGAGCAGCTCACATGATGCAGCTTATCACTGCATGATATCATTTTCTGTTCAATTTTCTGATGTACATTGATACAGCATTACTGATGGAGCCAGAGTATATTCTATGATACCAATGTTTTTCTTCTTAGTTTAGAAATATGATGGGACATATAGATTTGATCCTCCTATCTACCTTCGTCTCGGTTTCCATGACATCTGAAACATGTAAGTCACGTTTTAAAAATACTTTCTGATAAGGTTTGTTCTGTAGAAATGTGTAGGCCGTTTCCAAATTGGTGGTTTTCTTTTTAAGCCTAAAATTAGCCTAAAATTCACCTCAAGCCAGAAATCATGCCTTAAAAACTAGCTTTTAATGTGTTTTCTCTGTATATTAAAATGCACCAAGCACTGCCCATTTCTATGACAGCAAGTCTAGGTTCTACTTCTGCAACTTGGCACCTCTGCAAGCAGAAAGAAAAGGGTTTTCTTGAAAGACTTTGAGAGTAGCTGGTGCTCCAGGTCCCAGCTGGGCACAAACTGCAAGAGCGTGCTTCAGTTGCACTGAGCAGCACACATGCATATGCATCCTGCTGAGTCAGGGGTGTAAATGGGTGCTGTGCTCCACAGAAATGCTCTTTAATGTCCCAAATTTGGGGGTGTTAGTTGAAAAATGCAGTGCAACTATAGCGTTTCCCTGCACACAGGTGATGTTCAGAACAGTAAACTCTTTGTGATGGGCCAGCACTACTGACTCAGCTATATAGTGCTGACCAGTGACACAGAGTTTCACAGCACTCATGTACTTTAGCCGAGATGCTTCTTTGTCTGAAAAATTCTGTAAGATATGATCTCTAAATATTTCTCCATATTGTCAATTTTACCATATGAATTGTAAGATTCAAACAAATTAGATTTATTAAGATGCCATATTCTACTGAAGAATTTGAAGATGATTTTCACAGATGTCATTGAGTTTAGATGAGGCCTTTCTTTTTCTATGTCTTCCCTCTCCACACTATTTTTCCCCAAAGAAAGCTGTATTTCCAATGTGTTCCACCTTTGGTGGGGCAACGCTGCCTTTTCTAACCCCCCTGATATGTCCCACTGTCTTTGCAAGGCTTGTGGGCGGGAAAACTGTTAAAATTATGGGGTTGGGGTTATTCATACCTCATGTGGCTAATTTAGGTGCCCAAATTAGTAAGTGAGATGACAATATCAGTGGAGATTGATCACTTAAGAAAGAACCAGAGCAGAAGTGTTCATGCTGAGAGACTCACCTCCTGATTTGTGCACCTACATGTCTAAAGCCAGCTGGTGGCAACACTACCTTAGAGTGTCATTTTTGATAGATACTCTCTATTTTGGTTAGCTGTTTGGTTATCTAATCTCATTTTGATGCTCCCTTATCTACTGCAGTTCCTCTGCCAATCTCCATCTTTGTCCCGTCACCATCCTTGCTCATACTCTCATCTTTCTCTTCTCAGAATGCAATTTAACTTTCAGATTAGTGTTCATTTTCAGTAGCCAGTCACTATTCAGGTGCCTGAGCACTTAAATATTTGTCATAATTGCTTGAGTCTAGTTTCTCTGGACCAATTTCAGTATTCAAAAGTAGAAGTATACTCAGTTAAAAAAAATAATTTAAAAATGTAGTACCTCACTCCCAAATTTTCTTATGTGTGAGAATATGTAGTTTATTCTTCTAAGCTTCTTATTTGTCTCTTAATTATTTCTGGCATCTTTTCACCTTCCCATCTTCTTACCAGATTCTTCCTTTCAGGCTGTTATATTGCTTTCATTTTTTCCCACCCCATTTCCATGAACTTCAGAGAGAAGCTGTTCTTTTGTAGTATTTTTTTTCCCCCCCAAAGGATCTAATTGATAGACTTTCTCCTCCTATGATTTTTTTCTTCCAGGAGAAAAAAAATCGATTTTCTTTTTCTGTATTAAAAAGGCAGAACAAAAGCACTTATCTATTGTATAAATAAGTATTCATTATACTGAAGTAAGGAAAGATAACTACATTAAGCCAGTATTTTTCTTTGTGTTTTGAATAAAAACAGTATTTTAGGCAAAGACTTACATAACAAGCTCATTGTAGGAAATCACTATTTTTTCAATTAAATCCCCTTGCTTTTTATTGTGTGTTTGCTCAGAATCTAGGGATTTTTTTGTTTATTTGTTTTTTGTTTACATTAATTACTGTTTTTGGAAACAAATGGCTCCATAACTCAAGGAAAACAAAATTTTTATTGAAGAACAATCTAGTGAAAATAAGCTTGCTGTGTATCATCTCTGAAAGCCCAAGGAAGGTGGAGGCACACAACTGGCCTACTGGTCCAGGAATGCCAAGTTCTCTGTCTCAGTGGACAAAGGTTTAACTTATCTGAGATGTTAATCTTTTGTTCATTTGCAGTTGATCCTATGGAAGGTGAGGCTTTAGTTATAAAATGTCCCAAATGGAGTTCATCTGTGAAAGTCACCTGGTATCGCATGGATATTAACAAAATAATTGCTGCAGAAGAGGAGGGATCACGGGTGTTTTCCATAGAACGATTTCTTTGGTTTCTGCCAACTTCTAGAGAGGATTCTGGAAACTACACTTGTGTAACACATTTGTAAGTGCTGCATGGAAAGTGGAAGGTGGAAGGCTGGCAAGAATATATATTTTAATAATGTATTTTAATTATTATTGGTGGAAATGATGCCTTTTTTTCATAAGTTTTCACCCTGTGACTGCTGTTTTTATGGCAGATCATTAAAATCAATCTGTGACTGAAATACAATAATCACTCATATGTTTATAAAATGACTCACATTTATTATAAATAATAATATATTCCATGTAAAAATGTAATCATTGACATACCTTGTTCCACTTTTAAAGTTCAAGTAATCGCACAAAGTCATACAACATGAGTGTGCAAGTGCATTCATACAAGCCAGGAGAATGCTTCCCAAGTCAGATTCGTTACCCAAATGACACTGGAAGAGGAAAAATTGTTTGTCCTACCATTGATAACTATAAGAATGCTACTATCATCCAGTGGTATAAGGTAAATAAAACCCTGATAGTACCAGTGTAGGCCAGAATACTGTGAAAAGCTCTTTGCAACCAAATAAATTTTTCTTTTCCAGGACTGCAAACCTCTTCAAGGACAGAGATACTTCAAGAAAGAAAAATATATTTATATTGAGAACCCAAGAAGGGAAGATGATGGTTATTATACTTGTCAATTTATTTATACCCATAAAGGACATGTGTTTAATGTATCAGCAACAAGAATTTTCATAAGTGAGGGTAAGAGAGTAATTCTGTATCTTGCTAAGATAAAAAAGACTAATGTCAACTGAGCAAAGGAAACTCCTTTTGTACATTAAAGAGAAAAGGAGTTTTGTTTGGTTTGTTTTATCATCTTAATTAAGATTTAGATCAGCTTTATTAGATGAATTTTGTGGATGGCCATCCAAATAGAGCAAGATGGGGTAAAGTCAGACCTGGTGACATTCAGTTTTTTGTTTAAAAGATTCTGATGACTCTGGTTAGGTTCTGTGGCTGGCAAAGTTCTCTGGTAGCACATTTCTGAAATGAAGGATCTCCTCCGTGGGATGTCACAATGCTCAGCTTTCTACGTTTTTGAGGGCAGCACAATTGGTAGGTAGTGAGGATTGTCTGGTGATCACTAGATGAGTCGTGTTGATGGCCTACAACTTAATGCCTCTTGGTCCATCTCAACTATCTAACATTTATTTGATAGTAGGACTGAAAACACTTTTAGATTTGTCTTGAATGAGACAAAATGAACAAGATATGTATAGAAACAGAAAGTGAGTGGAGCTCACTAATTACTATGTCTCTCTGATTTTAAACATGGCTAATATGACTGAGGTGTGTGGACTTTGGGTCGCCTCTAGGATGCAATCTCCTCAGGGAGGCTTTGTATTTGGATGGTGGCCTGGGGAAGGGCACACAGAGATCGGCAGTTTCACGTGGCATCAACTTGCAAAACTTCAAAATGCATCTTCAGTTCTGCAATCAGATCAGTAGAAAAATCATCAGAAAGGCCTTTTCTTGGGGGGTGGTGGAGGGCTTGAGTTTGGCTCATATGGTTGTTTTGTTGTTGTTTGTTTGTTTGTTTCATTGGTTTTTTTAAAGAAGTAATGTTAATTTGCAGACTGAATATCAGGCCTTTGTGCTCTGGGGAGGCACACAGCCTGTGGGCAGAATGCAGATTTGGAGTGTGGGAGCCTTGACTGCTGTTTTTGCTGCTGTGTCCAGATGTCAGTAGCAGAGTTTGTTCTGATTATTCTGAGCTGGACAAAAGAGAGATTTGAGCTGAGACCTAGTTCAGTAGCTGGGAAATGTTGTGCCTTTCCTCCTTTTCTACCTATTGCTCTACATGATCATGATCATGCTCTACATGATACTACTCTGCCTAACAATTTTTTCTGAATGTACTTCCATCAAAACTTCTCTGACTGGTCTGAAATATTATTCCACCTGGGTTACGACAAAAATTTTTAAGTTTTATTTGGCCCACAGGCATTCAAATTTACAAAAGCCTTTGTTACATCCAGGCAGATAGTGAAGTTCATCTAACTTTCTTTTGAAATCCTTGCAGAAAGAAGAGATTGCAACATAACATGTGAAGTCTGGGCTGGCATGTTTGCTCCAGGTTTTACTAAATTCAAAGTACTTAATGACAACTTTGAGTTTTTATCAGACCTTAAAATTAGTATGTTGATGAGTGGAGCTGTTATGTTTCATTGATATTAGAAAACTATGATATACATTCCTGTTGCCTTGCAGATCCACACTGATCCAGAGGACTTTCTGCCTCTGAATGCTGGCAGCTAAGAACTTAGCATAGTCAGATAGCCAGGAAGTTACTGACTCTCCTGACTTCTATTTTATCACATCCAGTCCATCTGGGAAGCAGGGACTGAAATGTGTTCCTGCAGATTTTTTAGGGAAATATGGGTTTCACAGAGGTGCCTTGAGATGGAAAAGCTTACTGAGGAAAAGTTTAGAAAGCAATGTGTTTGGAATTCCGATACTGCATGAAAGTACCTATTAACTGTTTCATATAATGGATATGAGTAATTTCTCAAATGTCTCTTAAAAAAACCCAAAACAGCTGAGAAAACACACAAGCTTATAACAGCATTTGCTTTTTCCCCCACTGAGCAGCTAAAACAGTACTTCAGAAACAAAGTTTTTTCCTTACTTTCCATGTACAAAGGTAAAAATTAAATAAATGGGGAGAAAATACTGAAAATATTAACATGTACATACTCCCCAGAGATATTTGATTGTAGGAATAAAGCCAGATGATCCCAACTGGTACGTGAAACGCTGTTAGTTTTCAGTTCTATTTTGTGATCATAAAATATTAACTGTACAGATTACAAACCTTATCTTACAAAATGCATTTTCACAATTTGCTAACATATGCTTTCTTTTCCTCTTGAATTTCTAAAGTGAAATACTCACCTCTACCACCTCAAATCATATTTCCAAAGAATGAAGATGTAATAGAAGCAGAGCTTGGTGAGTACAAATTTTAATTTGTTTTTAAATGAACAATTTGTAATGGTCTAGCAAACACAGGTATCTTCAGGAAGATGTAATGATGGAACTTTACATCACAGTTTTGCACCATAACATTTACCAGATTTAATTCACTCCAAGCCCAGGGGTGTGAATTTAGATACAACTGATGGGTTATTTAGGTAGTAAGTGAAGTTTAAGTAGATTTAAATCACCTGCTCGACTCTCACTGGAACAGACTAGGATTATTCACAGAGTGAATCATTGCATCTCAGCTGAGAGGTGACAGCTTCCATCCACTTAAAAGAAGGCTGTAGCTAAATCTCTCAAAACTACTTGATGGTACTCCTGAGAGGGAAGGATTGACTATTCTTGTGACTAGAGCTACTCCTTGTTACTTTCAGTCCCCATGTAGAGCAGTGGCTTTGTCTCTGTTGAGGAATGAAGGAGATCAAGGAACTGGTTGCTGTCCCTGAGGCTGAGGAGCACTGTCTGTCCCATATCTGTGTTGGCTAGCAGTGACCAGACCGATCTGCTTGGAAGATACTGGGAGGGCTGAAGGACAGGACCAAGCAGTGAACTTAGATTTAGCTGGTTGGACGGCCCATAATGTAGATCTTGCTCCTGGCTCCCTTCTGTTTAGCGCTGTAGATGTTCCCAGGGATTCAGATTCATTTTGGGTAACTTGCACCATCAGGTCAAGGTGTTTCTGGTAGGAGTCAGAGTTGTCAGGGGTTTTTCTGTAGTCAGTGGAGAAAGGTGGAGCTCTCCAGCAAGAGACTGAACCCATCTGAAACCTAAATAGGTAATCCACGATGCCTGTCTCCCAGGGAAAGTGGGACGGACCTGGGCCAGTGGGAGAAGGGAATTTAACTACCACTCCGCGGTTTCTATCTACAGCAAGACTGCTCCGGTAGCAGATACTGCAGGTGTCCACAGCCCTCTCTGTGCCACGTGCTGGGGCTCAGAGACTTGCCATGTTGACTCACATTTCCGTTCTTTTTTTCCTCTTTCCCCCCGTTGTTCTGTCACTCAGAAATTAGATGATCTCTGCTCCAGGACAAGCTTTCTCTAGTAAGATGGTCAGTGCCTAGTGCTCTGGGGGCTCTGCCTATCGCTCTGGCACTGCTTACATGGAGAAAATTCACTTTACATTTAAAACCCACTTGCTGTACTGGTTCTATTGTCTCCTGTTTGCAAAAATGAAGGGATTTCTCTATGCTCCCTAATACCAACTAATGATCTAACCATAAGATTTGATAATCTTATCTAAGACCTGCTTAGATGCAGACTTACAATGAAACAATTTAACATGTTTTAATTATACCTTCTTTCAGTGCAATGGAGACTCTTACTTTGGAATAAAGATTTCCTAATGGGAAATATTTAATAAGTAATTTCCTGTTTTAGTTTTGCTTGGACTGGTTTACTTTACTTTTGTCCAGCTTGAATAAAATCCAAGATAAGGCTGCACACAAGTCTTATGCAAAATAATATATACTGAAATTTAATTAGGTTATTTCTGTGTACATTTGTGTGTCAACCAGCATATCCTTTCTATGTTCCTCAATAGCTGACTACATGTGTCAAGCCTCACAAGTAAAGGGTACATTGCCTTCATCATAATAAATAGAAATAATTCCTTTTGTAATCCTTGGTGTGTTATTAGATCATTTGTTGAAAAATTCATTTTACTATTTCTTTTTGTCTCTTCTGTGCACCATTTTGTTAGCAGTAGTTCAGAAAAAATATGTCAAAATTGTTATGAAAAAACTCACAACTTGCATGAAGATTTGTAGAAAAAGATGTTATGAGGAAAATAAAATCATGTTTTTCATCAAGGAATGTTTACATCTCTGTATCTTGATTAGGTGCTGTTTTGTCTCTGAAATGTCAGGCCCGCCTGGGGATTAAGAAACAGCCACTGGTTGCTGTCAGATGGGATGTGGATAACATCCCAGTGAAAAGCCTTGTTTTTTCAAGATTTCATGAAGAAACTCATTTGTAAGTGCATATAACACAGAATAATCTTTCTTCTATGCAAACTGTGCTTAACCATTAAAATCAATGGTACCAGCTCTTTCTCTTTCTATTAGTTTTGAAGGACGTGAGCAAGAATACTATGAAGAGACCATTTTGAATATAACTGAAGTAAAAAAAAAGGACCTGCAGTCAAATTTCACATGTATAGCATTGAACACAATGTACAACACAAGAGTCACAGTGACATTACGACTCAAAGTGCAATCTGAAGGTAGGATTTTTTCATTTTGATTCTTTACACTTTGCACTCAGTTTGAAATACGTTGGTGAGTTTCTTTTATTATTTGTTTCAGATAGTAAAAAAGTTTCAGTTAATAAGAAGCAAAACCAGCCTCCTTCTTCCCTACATGTTCAAGCCAGTTGCAAAATTCTCATGGCTGAGGCCTTGGGGTAAATTCTGTTGGGGAGAGAGGGGGACATTATTCAAACAGTATCAGCCAGAGATGAAATACGCATGACTGTATCAGCCCTGTGATAAGCATATCCTGTTTCTAGGATATTTTTCCACTGTGACAAATCAAACTATTTTTTCTAGTGTAAAACAGTAGCAGAAAATAGGCAAACTTTGAAAACAAGAGTTTCAGCTGCTGGTTTGCCAGTTTGCTTGCCTTTCTTATTCTACTGCATCCACTGTAGTGCCTTTTTTTTGACTGAATGTTACGTGACTCACCTCTTCAAAATCTCTCTTTATGTTCTCTGAATGCCACTGTGTTCACTCTGTGCCACATAGAGGCATGAGTAGCACTTCAAAGGCATTTCCTTGGTTTTGTTTTTAAATTCCTGGTTCTAATAGCACTTGAAAGAGAAGGAAAATCTGGGGCAGTAAATGATAGGGACAGGGATAATCCTTAGCTCACATGGGAATTTTCTTTTTTAATAGGGAGAGCCAGATCCCTAAGCACTGTTGCCAACACCCCTGAATCAGATTCCTATGGGAGAAAATGCTATTTTGTCTGTGAAGGCATGAGAAGAAGCTGTGATCATCCCTTTAGACATGCTGAACCACCAGGAATCATGGAATCATAGAATGGTTTGGGTTGGAAGGGACCTTAAAGACCATTTTGTTACAAACCCCCTGCCAAGGGCAGGGACACCTTCCACTAGACCAGGTTGCTCAAAGTCCCATCCAGCCTGGCCTCAAACACTGCCAGAGATGGGGTATCCACAACTTCTTTTGGCAACCTGTTCCTGTGTCTCACCATCCTCACAGTAAAGGATCTCTTCCTAATATCTAATCTAAAACTACTCTCTTTTCTCAAGGACTTTGAAAAGAAATGTCAAGGCCTTTAACAGGGATTGGTTTTCTATGAGAGAGTGGTGGGAAGAGTAAAATCAAGTGTACTGTGATCACAGGATGTGCACACATCCATGTCCTGCCATATTCTTGACTGCTCATGATTTTCTACAGGATCATGGCTTCAAAGCCTAGACATATTTCCTTGCTGTAGTCTAGACTAGACGGGATGTAGGTGAATTGTAACAGCAGAATAGTACCCAGCAGAAAGGTGGCGGGAGATGTTTTGGTTGGATAGGTGAGTTTGAGTGTAGCGTCACTCAGGAACCTGGAAGCGCACCAGCTCTGCACTGAAGTAGCTGAGGGTGGGAGTGTACTTGCGATGAGGGGGAAGGAAACGGAGTAACAGTTTCTGCTCACTAGTTCAACAACACAAGTCCCTGACTGGCCCCATATTACAGACTAGATGAAGGAGAGGGTATAGCATATTCCCTACTTATCCCATGAATCATTGAATCTGATTTCTGTTATAGACAAATCTTATTTTGTTTTTTATTCATAGGTCTTCAGTAAATGTTCATGAAAGCTCTTGACTGTGACCCTGCTTTCACTGCTGCCCTTTTTGTATGGATATCTGTGCCCTTGTCCTTGTTGCTGCTGTTGACAAGGTGTCTGCTTCTGCTGCTCAGCACTGTTGGTGTCAGCAATGTTATGTTCAGAAGTGGCTGTGCTCTGCTTTAGTTTTCTTCACTCAGTCCTCACACAGCTGAGCAACATTTATGCTAAAGCAATGCTGCTTGTCTCTGAGAATAATAAAAATGCTATAGGATTTGCTTGTGCCTCTCATCTTGTAAATGTGTAATAAAGATGTGCACACTCCTTCTTTTTTTGTGTTTTGTTTGTGTGTTTGTTTTTAATAGGAAAAAAAATATTTTCCATTTTTTTCCAAGTAAGTGATTGCTCCTTAGTGTTTCCCTCAGTGCAACTTGTGTCTGCTAGCTACTATCCCATTAATGTTTTTCTTCCAGTCATTCAAAGCAGAGATAAAGTTCAGCCCAAAGCATCAGCTCTGTTCTTCCTCAAAGATGTTTAATGCTAAAGCTAACCTTTCGGCTCATGTTTGGTAGATAGGTGTGGACAGGAACTCTAGACGCAGATCTCTGCCTTCACTGTCTGGAACTGCAGCCACCTTAGAAGCCAGAGAAGATAGAAAAAAACTGCTGCTCTTCTGGAGTCAGGAACTCCTTCAAAAGTTGTTTTCTGACATGTTTTCTCTGGCCTTTCCAATATTATTCTTTGTGAGCTGTTAGTTCTGTATTCCCATTGCTCTTGAATATAAATAGAAGATTGCTTACTCATGAACTCAGCTGCTAAATGATGCAGCCAAGTCAAATGGAACAAAAGGATCTATTCAACCTTGTTCAGGGGCTTGTGGCACTTGCCCCCATTGTGCTGAATGTTCACTAGTGAATTAAATTAGCGAATGTTCGCTAATTTATTCCAGAGAAATGAGAAGCTTAGCCAGCATTACTGGGAACAGAACCTGCTCGTCCAGGAAGACGCCCCTAATGGGGCTCTTGTCTGACACATTACGAACTGCATAGGCACATCACTTCTTTTCCAGGCTTGGTCTAATCAGTGCAAACCCAAATATAAACAGTGTTTTTTAGGTTTGTAATTGCAGAAGTTGATGTTGGGACATGTTTCTTCTCTAGATGTTTATAGACACTTCATGTAATACACCAGTAATTATGATGTTATGATGAGCACACTGTCAGCAAATTCATCAGCAAGAAACAACGTCAAACTTTGATGCTTGGGTCATCCCCACTGGGTAGTGGAAGGGGTTTCCTTATTTTGTGTGTGTGTGTGTATTGACCAGGAAAATGGATCAAATAATAAAATTTGAAAGCATCCACAAGGATGCAGTTCCTTTGTAGACATCATGTGACAGTGGTAAAAATATGGCCAAACTTCACTTCAGAAGGAACTGGTTGTTTTCTTGCCCAACCTTATTGGAAGGTGTTTCCCCCCTGATCTATTTCTGGTGAGGTAAGCTTCATCACAAGCCCAAAATTTCTTTCTCCCTTTAAATGCCAAAAAAACAAATGTAAAGAATGTGAAAATCATGTTAAGTTTACCTCGCATCCTACCAGAGGAAAGGGGAAATGTACTTGTAAACTCTTCATTTATATACCTTTTCATCAGAATTTCTCAGGTACACCCTCCACTAGACCAAATTTCTCAGCACCCCATCCAAGCTATTCTGGAACATTTGTAGGGATGGGGCATCCACAGTTTCTCTGAGTAATCTGTTCCAGTGTTTTATCACCCTCAGTGTAAAAAATGTCTTCCATATATCTAGACTTAATCTATCCTTGATAAGTCTTCATCTCTGAGGTAAAGGTGATCAGATTCTAGAGCTCTTCCATGAGCTGGAGCTAAGCTCATTAAACTAGTGGAACTCGTTCCAGGAAACTAGAACTAAGGTGGGTGGCTCCTTTCTTTCCCAATTTTTCTTACTCATCATTGCTGTTATATGCTCTTTGACCCTCTTGAAAGAAAACGGCAAGAGAGAACGTCATCTGACTTCAGCATAGTTTATATTATTTTTGTGACCGGGACGTGTTCTGTTTCCCTGCTTGTCTAGTGTTATCTTAGTTCTTATCTTGCAGATTTCATTACTTGCACATGCTCTTTGTACCCTGTTTGTGCAATCATGCCAGAAGCCTCCACTTGTCCTTTTGTGGACGCTTATGACTTTCATGCGTAGGCTTAGATGTCTTACAAAATGGTCGTGTTATTACCAGTTCTAAAAAGTTACAAAATACTTAAACACCATTGTCAGCTGTGGTTTTTAGTATAAGTAGGTCTGGATTCAACAAAGTGAATATTAATTATATACTGCATAATATGCTTCTAGTTTAGGGGTCTATGTGTTGATTGTGCCAGCTGGGGAAGGAAAAAAATTTGTCATCTCTGTTTCGAGCTCCTGAAAGCTGTAACAGAAATAAAAATATGAGGCTAAAGCTTCACCACACTGGTTAACTTCTCTGTTGCTAACAATATATTCCTCTACTTTGCAGAGGTTCTTCCTACTGTCCTCCTGATTGCAGGATCTCTAGTTCTGCTAGGTGCAATAGCAATCTCAGTTATACTTTACCAGTCTTTCCGAGCTGATATTGTCCTGTTGTATCGGGAGATATTTCAGCCCTACTCAGTCAAGGATGGTAAGTAAGATTTGGGAAAGAAAGTTTAAAAAAAGGAAAATGGCAAATCATAGAGAAAGTAATTTATTTGATAGTTGCTTACCAACTCATGGCACCTGAGCCTGATTCTTCTCTTTTTCATGCCTTTAGTAAAGAGAAGTCATACATAGCTCTGGAAGTACTTTACATTCCCTTGTTTCCCTGAGTTCTGTAGCTCTGAATTATGTAAAAGAGAGATTCAGTCCTGGTTTTGTATTTTTTTTTAATGAAAGTATTTGCCATAAAATATTGAATGACATTGAAAATCTGATTTACAGTGCTATTAATTGTACTTGCCATGTGCTTTCTAAAGCAAAGGAACAAACCTGCTGTGTTAAAAGCGTTTTAGAGCAACACAGCTTTTATAGGCCAAAAAGAAAGATACCAATAGTGTGAAAGACATTTCTGGAGGAATACATCCCATCTAACTTTATTGTTGGATTTCAGCTTAAGATTCAGACATCTACATTTAGTTGCATGAAATGAAAGTGCACACATGCAATTTTCCATCATAGGCATGAAACCTGGAGACCTGTTCAGCTGTCTAACTGCAAGCAATTGGTGCTTTTGGTGCTCCCCTAGGACTTAAGAGACCTGAACCTCTCTGCAGTGGCAGCTGAAGGGCAGGCAGTGCCTAATGACATGATATGGTACATGTTTCTAAGAGACCAAATCCAGTTCCTTATCAACAAAATCAACAGAGCTAACCAGGCACTGGGATCTTGCACCTGTGATCTAGACACAGGCATCTAGAATCCTTTGGAATGGCCAAAAAAATGGCCGAAAAAATGACAGAGGTCTGCTGAACGTTGTAGACTTTTGGAGCAGGATCTAGAGAGCAGGCAGGATGCCATAGGAAGTTTCACTAGGTGTCTGTGTTTAGGCAACTCAGCTGGGCCCCTGGCATTTGCAAGAGAGTAATCTGCATTACCTGGGAATTCACTGACTGCAATAGCCAGCTCTACACTGCTTGTAGCAGGAGCTTAGACACCTGGCTTTTATGCAGACACCTAAACCGACAATTTTTAAATCTGAACCTGACTCTTACCACAGATGTCTGCGTGGTAGATATCTACAGCTGATCTAGTTATGTTCTCTTTAAAGAGGAAAGAAGTATGCTTTTTAGGACAGTTTCCATTTAAGTATATTTTATGATGAAATGAATCAGAGTCTGGAAATGGACATTTCATTATTATTGCAGAATCACAAAATCACGGGTTCACAGAATCAATGAGGACCCCTGAGATCATCGAGTCCAATCCATGACCAAACACCACCATGTCAGCTAGAACATGGCACTCAGTGCCACTTCTAGTCTTTCCGTGAAGACCTTCCGGGATGGTGACTCCAACACCACCCTGGGCAGCCCATTCCAATGCCTAATCATTTTTACTATGAAGAAATTTTTCCTAATGTCCAACTTAAATCTCCGCTGGTCCAGTTTAGCACTATGTCCTCTGGTCCTGTTGCTGGTTGCCTGGGAGAAGAGGCTGACCCCCACCTGGCTACAGCCTCCTTTCAGGTCTTTATGGAGACCAACAAGGTCAAACCTGAGCCTTGTCTTCTCCAGATTAGATAACCCCAGCTTCCTCAGCTGCTCCTCATAGGATCTGTTGTTAGGACGGTTTGAGCAAGAACCTCAGCAACAAAAGAAAGGATATGGCCATCTCCACAGGAAAGAAGAAACATTTGGGATTAGAATAAAAATGCTGTAATGGAAAACTTAATTGAGAGAAATTAAGCAAAAAATGAAATAAATATTTTACTTTATACTTGGTTCTGACTGTAAGATTGTTTCCTAAGTAATGGGGTTTTCACTCAGGAATATGATATTTTGTGGGAATGATGAATAATTTCTTCAAGATGGAAGAGTTTAAATGGAATATCTCATCCTGAGAGACAAAGCCTGTTAATAGCGTATGGTATCACTGAAATAACAAATGCTGAGCTTCATCGCTATATCATGCTAATCTGCATCAATCGATTGAAATCTTACACCCCATACTTTGGGATACAGCCTTCCCAATAAAAAGGTCAGCTTCTCCAAAGCTATAAACACACAGGACAAAACAATTGAGCATGGAAAACATCAAATATGCACAGTGTTTGGTTTTCAAATGTGCACTACATGATATACATTATTCAGATTGGCCAGAACTTCTTCTTAGATCTCTTTCAGTGACTGATATTTTTATTTCTCTCCTACTTTTTGCAATAGACAGCTCTAATTCATATTAGCACAATACTCCTTCCTCTTGTTTTGCCTTACAGATGGGAAGATATATGATGCGTATGTTATCTACCCCAAAAACCCCACCAGTGAAGCTAATTTTGTGGAATATTTTGTTTACCAAATCATGCCAGATATTCTAGAAAATAAATTTGGATATAAATTGTGCATTTATGGGAGAGATATATATCCTGGAGAAGGTAAGTTTCAGATCTGATAATACACTGAATTACTTGTCAGGCTTGACCAAGTTGTGATTCTAGTCCCTTTTAGGTGTATGGGAGGTCACTTTACATTCCTGACCTTGATGCTCATCTCCTCAGCAGCCATCTGTCTGCTCTTTCAGGCCAGGTGACACAAGGGAACTCCGTGTTTGCCAGTGTGCTAGGAGAAGCAAGCTACAAGGAAGGGGCACAGACTTCTTATCATCTTGGATGTGCAGGAATTATGACCCTGAGTGTGACTCTTTTAAACATGGACTTGCTCTTTGGAAAGTCTAACTCTGCCCGTTATCTGGGCAAAGCCACAACCAAACCGTGCGTGAGTTGGCTTGGCTGTCTACAAGATAAGGAAGAGCAGAAACCCACAAACTGAGTTGAGGAAATACCTTTGTTGTTATCAGGAGTTTTCAACCTTTTATGAGTGTGTAGGAGTCACAGGAAGTTCAACTTCTTTTCACTGACAGGTTCTATTTTCCCTTCACACAATTCCCAGCATTAGTTCAGTAGAGAATTGGTATGCTTTACTCCTGGCTTTCTTGTCTTTCAGGATGAAATCATGTTAATTAATCTCGGCTAATTTCCATATAGACACCCTCCATACTATCACGTATGCTTGCTGTCATCTAGATGCTATCTGCTTTCCTCCAGAGCTGACCTGTCTGTTTATCTTGTGCTCTGGTTCTTCTGTAGACCATGTCTTTTCTCTCTGTCAGTGAGCAGGCAGTAAGCCTAAGCTGGTGCATTTTCTGTTTCACATTTCTGAAATCATCTGCATTGGGCCAGCTGTCGTTCATCTGCCCTGAGCTGAGGCTGAGATCTTTGATGGCTTTCTGTTCGGAAAAGTTGTGAAAGGGCTGCCTGGCCGTGGGAAAAATGAAAGCAAAGAAAAGTTGCAAAAGTTGTTGAGCCAGACCATTCCCAGATCCAGCACAAGGAGCTAGCAGTAGCTCACACAACTGTCAATGGCAAAAACTTACACCACTTGTAGTGGTCTGGCAGCCCCCAGCAAAGGCAAAGAGGATACATATGGAGCTGGCTGATGCAAATAAGCTGGTTTGTTAAATAGTTGTTGCATTGAATTTCCTCAGCTGGGCTCCCACTACCTTTCTTTTGGCCCAGCATCACATGTTCCCACCAAAACAACTCCAGCTTTCATTCTACAGACCGTCAGAACCTCTTAAAACTGGGACAAGTGTTTCACTGGACAGGCATTCATCTGCAGTCTACCTCCCACAGACATTCCAGCAGGTGATTGAGAAAAGCAGCTCCCAGAGGCTTGATGTGGAGCTTTCCAAACTGGCCCAGAAGCTTCTTCCATAGCACACTGGCTCTTGAGCTTCCTATGTTCAGTACCTCCAACATCACGGTGACAGTGGCATTGATCAGCTGTCCCTAACAAGGCAGTGGGAAATTCAAACATCTTCAGTTGCACTGACGTGCAGATGCCCTGCAATTCTTGATCTACCCCTGCAGGATGAAAGCCAACACAATGCACAGATCAGCATATAAATTAGCACAAGATAAGGACAATTAACTGCAATTAACTCTAACCCCACCTGTAAATAAACCTCTTAGAAGCAAGTTACCCAAAAGTCTCCTAAAGACTAGTTGTCATTGGTAAGTATTGCAAGATCATCTCTAAGGCATTAAACTTGGTACAAGATGATTCCTTACATGGAGGCTGTTGATCAAACACAAATTAGATAGTCAGATCTCCTGAACTTGACCCTAGGTCACTGGACTAGAAATTCCTAACAATACTTAAAAGCAGTGAAAATATTATTGTTTCAACCAAAGAAAACATTTGAAATGAAAGCTTTGTGTTTTGGGCTTCTTGCTTTTCTTTCCCACCACCCCACCCCACCCCCTTTGGTTGGTTGTTGGTTTTTTGTCTTTTTGAGGGGTTTAGGGGGTAAAGTCTTAAGTTATTTTCTAATAAATAAACTGTACCAAACTGAAGTGAGATAAAAGTTATTTCTGGTTACAAAGCAATGAAAATGGAATTTCCAATCACAAAAGAATTTTAAAAGAAATATCAGGGTCTCATCATTTCCTTATACATTGCTAGATGCAGCCAGTGCAATTGAGAAGAGGATGCAGAAGAGCAGACGGCTGATCATCCTACTAACACACCAGCTGATTAATTCAAAAGAAGATGCTTATGATCAACACATTGCTTTGTACAATGCCCTCATTCAAAATGACACAAAGGTGATCCTTCTGGAAATGGAGACAATTGGGACTTATGGGAAGCTTCAGGAATCTCTTAGGTTTATTATTAAGCAGCAAGGTACCATCAAATGGAAAGAGGAGCACACAGTGCACCCCCAGTCCCCCAGTTCTAAGTTCTGGAAACAGGTGAGGTACCATATGCCACTGACACGCAGGTCCTCACACTCGGCTAGCACCAGGGGAACAGTCTTGGAAAACAGTGCTGCACTGTCAGGATGGACTACAAGCCCACAACTGTTTTTCCTTTCAGAAGATACATGATTCTACAGTCTGGAAGTCTGGCTGTGTTTTTTGAAGTTTTTTCAGTCCTTCAATTGAGTAATGATAAGGTAAATTGATGGAAGAGGTCTAGGAAACTGAGAGAAGATTTTATAGTTATGAGAGTTCTGTAAAGAAATAATTCTAGATTATGTGGAGAACATCTCACAGGAAACCAAATGTACCCATACTCTTTCTATATAAGTTGTATATATAACAGAAAGTCATGATTGTGAATAACTGAATTCCTTGCAGGGTTACTTCACCTTTCTAACACAGTTGATAAAATATAAACACCTTCTGTATTGTTTGACTAGAAAGTATAATGTGTATTTTGCAACTAGAAAGTATAATGCTATGATTTTGTTAACTTTTTTCCTGACACTTATTCCTTTTTAATTCAATAGTGATACTCACAAGATGAAATTTTATTTTTCCTTAGTATGGATGCCTCACTAAAGGCTCTTTTGAGACTGATGTGAATACAGCATTAAAAAAAATGCAGTGTAAAGGGAAATAAATGCACTGATATATATATATATAGGTATGTTATATGCATTTTAAAATATTTTACATATCTATTAAAATGAATCTCACACAAAGGGGAAAATTTTAAATCTCTCAGGTACAATAACCATGCTGTTACTGTAATTATTATCTCCAGATAGAAATAACATATTAAAATTTAGGATTTTGGTACACTGATAGCATTCCTTTAAGCTACTGAAAAAATTGTAGTGCTTTTTTATAACAAGAAATATCCACCTTTTTTCCATGCTTTGGCCTCATGTGTAGTTATACTTTCTTCTGATAGGAAATAACCTTAGACGTAAAGGTCAGAGCCAAATCTCCTTCTAGTTCACGGAAGTATGAACAAGATGTGTTCTAGTACAGGTATCCCTGCAAACTTTGATCTTTTTAGCTTTTCAAACCCAGGAAATTCTTGCTGTCAGAGAAGGTTTAGTTTTCAGCTTTAGACTTGTTACAGAATGGACTTAAAAAGTGAAAATTAGATGCAGAACATTTATTGTTACCAAGGTCAGGATTAGAGAACAGGCAAGTTCTTTTCTTTTACTGTAAGTTTTTATTGATTATGGATCTTCAGACTTATGGATAGCTATTTGGAGTAGAAAAAATGTGCATAAAATATATGTATAGATATTTTTCAGCATTCAATTAAAAGATCTATGGCAAACTAGACAGTTTTTTCACTAATGAGGTGTATTTTCAAGTGTTCATTCACTCATCACTGACTTCAAAACAACTATAAAGCATGTAATGTTGCATTTTGTAATTGCCTCACTAGATTGTGTGTGTGTGTTGGGTCCTGTTCCTAAAGATACCTCTGGATAAACCTTACTGTCTCTGTGGAGGCTCCACAAAATGGATTCATGGCAGTGTGAGACTTGGTTTATTCCTACAGTACCATTTCTTCCCACAGAGAGAATACTAACACTAAGGCATGGTAAAAACAGGAAATCTTGTTGCTATAAACTATGAAGATTTTTCACATAAGCTTCTGAGCAAGACAGAATATTTACCTCCAAGATTATCACAGGATAAGTTTTTAATACGGTTTGAGTACCGGGCATGTAATGAACAAGAAAGGATGATAAGTGAGAATCTTGGAAACGAGAAGCCTAGGATGAATTTTGAAGCTGGAAAGGGATGAGGAGAAGGTACAATGAGGAAGTGCATGGGATCAGCAACGAGCCAAATTACCCTGAAACATGCTGATGTGTCATTGACTTCTGTAGTCAATGTAGTCATTCTGGTGAAAAACAAACTCACCACATGGCTCTTGTGGTGATGCTACTTTTTTTCAAGTTTCATGGTCAGCTCCCCCAAAAAAAGAGGAAAATAATTCTTATTGTGGTTTGCCAGCAGTGAACAAAATGGCCTTGACAGAACGAAAAGGGGCAAATTCAGAGAGTTGCACAGAACCTTTACAGGACCTGGGGGTGAGTATGTGACCGTAATAATGACTAAAAAATGTTGCAGTTGTCACAGGTTCTTTTTTTATTCCTTGGTGTTTAGTAAAGAAATGTGAGATACGCATTAAAATGGATGTCGTTCTACAGATGTTATCATATTAGTAATGTTAGAGAGAAAGCACAAAAAGAACTGTGGAATACTTTTACAGCATCATTACAGTATCAGCACCACTGAGGCCCCATCAGGAGTCCTGTGTTCAGTTCTGGGCTCCTCAGGAGAAGAGGGACATGGACATTCTGGAGGGAGTACAACAAAGGGCCATGAGGTTGGTGAAGGGATTGGAGCATCTTTCCTCTGAAGAGAAGCAGAGAGAGCTGGGACTCTTTAGCCTGGTCAAGTCCCTCATCTGAAGGGAGGGTACAAAGAAGAGGGAGTCAGGCTCTTCTCAATGATGCCCAGTGACAGGACAGGAGGCAATGAGCGAAAACCTAAAAATGGGAGGTTCCCTCCGAACATCAGAAAGGTTTTTTTATGATGAGGGTGACCTAGCACTGGCACAGGTTGCCCAGGGAAGTTGTGGAGTCTCCAGCCTTGGAGATACTTAAAAACCTCCAGGGCTTGATTCTGGCCAATCTTGAGCAGGGGGGTTGACTAGATAACTTCCAGAGGTGCCTTCCATCTTCTATCATTCTATGGCATGCAACTTACATAGAATTTAGATTTTCAAAAACATTTTTTTGATTAAAATTGGCTATTTTTACACTAAGCAGTCTGCCTTTGTGGAATAACAGAATAACGGTCTGCCCCATGCAAAAACAAAACCAATAAAGTCTTCTTTCAACATATAAATAAATAAACATAGAAATAAAAACATAGCAATAAACATGGGAAGCTCATTGAAGATTCAGTTTGGATGCTTTAAGCTTAAACTAAACAACACCAAGGCTATTTTTTTGCTGAATTATATTGTCCACAAAGAGTTTTAATTTTCTTTAATTTCTGCCCTGTGCTTCTCTGGTTTTGGCACCCCAAGGGACTCTGGAGAGAAGATTTTCTTTCACTTCTTAATAGAGCAGAGCCATCCCGCCCTCTCGTGGGTGAACGGGGACTCGGAGATTCTGACCAGCTAGAAATCCTGTAGGTTTGGGATTTGATGTTCCTACAGCTCACATGGTTGCGAAGCCCAAGAGACTGACCACTTAAAGGAAGTTTATAGAAATTTTTGGAAGTTTTCATAGCAAGCTATTATTTTTAGTATATGCAACATTAATTTCTTACATTTCATTGGACAAAACCTGTTTGAAAGGTGATATGAAAAATTCATAGTATATTCAATTGAATGTACAACTGTATGTTCCTAACTCTTTCAAGGGCTGAAAAACTACAGCTGTTGTTTTAGACACATATCCTGCATATCCAGCTGTGTTTAGGAAAGTGGGAGGACACTGGATGCTGCATATCTTGTATTGAGCAAAGTCTTTGACACAGTCTCTGTTAGATAGACAAATCCACAAAAGTGTACAGAAAAACAGTGGGACCAAAGTCCCTGTGGGACCAACACGTTGTGACCAGCATACAAACCTCAGCTCACAGCAAATCACTAGAGGCATCCCTCAGGGAGTGATATCAGTACCAAGACTGTTTAGCATCCTTATTGATGACCTTGACAATAGGACAGACTGCACAACCAATGGATTTTTAGACAGAAAATAAAACTGGGGAGGGATACTTGACCCACTGGAGCACAGAGCTGCTGTTTTGGACAGCAACAGGCTGAAGAAATGGACTGATGAGAAACTCACGAAGTTCAATCCAAGGCATGTGCAAAGTGCTGCATCTGAGATGGAATAAACTCATTCAGCAAAGCAGCCTGGAGGTCAACCTAACACAAAATAGCTTTTCAGAAATAGACTGGATGTCCTGGTTGACACTGAAGTGAACATGATTCATCAGTGTGTCCTTGTGACTAAGGTGAGCAACGGCACTCTTCACCTTACTAATGAGAATGTAGCTGTGGAAAGTGATTATTCCCCTGAATGCAGCATTTGTGAGATCATCTCTGGGGCACTATGTCAAGCTTTGGGCTCCCCAGTGCAAGTGAGGTGCTGACATACCGAAGTGCAGGGAAAGACCACCAAGAGCAAAGACCATACAGGGAGAGGACAAGAGGCCCTGTTTCTATCTACAAGAATCTAATGAAAAGAGAGAGAGAATGGATGGAGCCAGACTCTTAAAGGAGCACAGAGATGGGACAAAAAAATAACTAGCACTAATTAGAACATAAGAAATTTATATTACGTATTGGGAAAAAAAATTCACCGTATGCATGGTCCAAAGCTGGAACACGTACCCAGAGAAGCTGTGGAATCCCCATCCTTGTAGTTGTTCATGTCTCAGTTGTATGCACCCTGAAGAGGGGCTGGACCTGAGGACTCCCAGAGGTCCCTTCAAACCTGGATTATCCTGTGATGCTGTGATGTGGAGGAAAGTTTGAAAGTGTCCAACTTTGGTATTTTAAAATTTCTGAGAAAGATAAAAGGCCCTAACAGACACATTATCAGTTTGTAACCTGCTTTTTTGACATCAGGGGAAGATAATGCTGAAAAACTATTGAATATAACTTAACCTCTGCTAAGAATTAATATAACTTGTGTATAGAGATAATAGAAGTAGTTTAAGAATGACTATTGCCAGCTAACAGCAAACAGGTTTAAACCATGGTTACAGGAGTTGGATGTGTTAAAATTTATGACAGAAATAGTTTCAGTTTTTCAGTTAGCACCTCAGTATAGTCTATGTTGGATGGAAAAGAAGATGTGAAAAACTGTATGAAGTAACTGTTCTTCCCTAACTAATTGGTCAGGTCGTCAGAGCTTCATTCAAATATCTGTTTCCCAATATTAGTGCAAACTTTCGTTTTCATCATGGCATTTTCAAAATAAAAATCTAAGCTGTAGCTATTTTTAATCAAGTTACATATCTATTACCAGACTATGACTTCTCCATTACAATTATATTAGTCTGAGAACTAAAAAGTGTAAAGTTTATTCTCCTTTCACATATGTTCATGTATCACAGAGCTAGCTATGATATTAGTTGAAAGGACCAACTGAACACAGCACTTTCTGCAATGCAGATTAAAGTCCAAAAACTTGAGAGTATTTCAAAAGAATATGAAAGCAATAAATGTGAGAAAAGCTCATGGAAAATATTGCTGTAAAAGAGTGAGTAAAAAAAAAAAAGTTTCCAAACTGTCACTATGAAGTCTTAGTCTGTGAAAGTAAAAAGCTGATGACATTTTATTTTACCATTTTATTTGTTGGCTGCTAAGTAGTTTCCAGACTGTCATATAAAATCATTATCATCTTCATGATATCTGCTTTCTCCTAGGTTTTAAAATCAGGTACTAAGTCATAAAACCAAAAGCACTGTAAAGTATCTTGTACACATTTTTAAAGTAGTTATAGTTAGTTGGATACTTAGCTTACTCTCCTGGAGTTGTGCTGATTTTCATCATCCAGAGATCTGATTGTTGTTATATACAGACTGTTTCAATCTGTAATGAGGAAAACAAATGAAATGAGAGAGTAAAGCACTCCAGGGTATCTTTGCTTCACATCTGCAATGAAAATATACAAGAAAGCCAGCTCTGTGTAATCCTTCCCTCCTTTTTAGTGTAACCTGTTTGTTTTACCTCTAAACTGACCCCTCCTGTTGCAATTGGGAACTTTTGCATTAGCAGTTGTCCTGGGTAAAAACCCAAAAGATAGCTGCCACCAAGCAAATTTCTGAAGATGAAAAGGGTGATATGCAAATAAAAGAATTCTGGAGGGAATGATTTTTTCCTGCTGTTATCAAACTAACTTCATTGAGAAGTATAGTGAATCATTGCACAGTACTTAGCAGAGAAACCATTCATGTAATTAGCAACGGCAAGCATTCATTTACTCAGGAACAGGACTCAAACAGGAAATATGCCTGTCAGAAACCCCTGGTGGAACCACAGTTCCAATATATCAACATTTGGCTAACACGTCAACCCAACTAATGGCATGATGGCTTATTTAGAAGTGAATACATACACTCCCTTTGCAGTAACGGAACTACAAAATGTTTCATGTCTTGAAAGTTTTCATTACTCTCCCCCTGAAGGGGATGGTAGCACACAAAACAAATAGCACTCAAGGGAGGACATTTCTCATAAAAACAATGTAGAATAATTTCTTTTGCCTTGTCTCTTTTCCTGCAGACTATATTTTGTCTTTTTTTTTGTGGGGTGTTACTAATTTTTGTGTGTGTTTGTGTGTCTTTTGAAGTCTTTGCAGAATATCAGCCTTTCAGTTTTAGCTCTTTGCACGTCCTCATTCTCAAACCAGGCAGCGAGATGGGGAGGAAGCTGTAGCAGAGATAAAATTTGGTATATTCAGCCCAATATACTCGTTCGTAGCGCTCCGTCCTACCTCCACCATACTCCTTGGAAAAGAGTCCTACAATGGGCTTTCAGCGGAAAAGCGGAGGAAGAGGCGTTTCTGCTAAAGTCAACGGAAGGCATCACCTCCTTACGGCTTCTCTTCGCCGGGAAGGCTGTGAGAGGGAAGGCACACACACACACACACCCCCCCCACCCCTCTCCGTCTCCTGAAAGTTGTTCATCACTCGCTCCGCTCGCGGGGCGCAGCTCTGGGTTTCCGAGGGCCGGGGGGCAGCGCAGCCCCCTCGCCAAGCCGGGCAACGCCGCCGGGGCTCCGCTGTGCGCCGGGCAAGCTGCCTTCCTGCCCTCCGCAGCCAGGTAGGGCAGGGGCGGCGGAGGGCAGGGGACGGCAGCGGGCCAGGGGAAGCAAGGGCTGGGCGCTGGCAGCTCCTTCTCCCCTCCCCCGGAGGAGCCGAGCTCCTGCCCGGGTCAGGGCATCCCTGCGGCTGTGCGGGGACCGCCCTCGCTGGCCGGGGACCTCTCCGGGGCACCCTGCCCGTCCCCAACCCTGCCCGTCCCCAGCCCTGTCTCTCTCCTTCCCTGCCGCGCTTCCCGGACCGCGGCACTGCCCGGCGCTCCCCAGAACTGCCTGGCTCGGACACCTCTCTCCGGGGTCCATGATATTTTTCCTTATTACAGAGCTGTCATAAACAGGTTAGCCCTGAAAATGGCTTATTGCAACACACAGCCCCTGTCGCTATCTCTGGGCTGTCCGCAGAGCCCTTTCCCCACACCTGCGTGGCTTTGGAGGAGGATGGGCTCCTTCAGCGCGGCAGAAGCAAAAGATTGTGCCTAAAACATTTGTGTATCAGCTCTCAAATGCCTCATTTAGAAAAAATATTAATATTAAGGACTTGCTCTTGTCTTTCCACTAATGCCAGCAGAAATGAATTTCTCACATCTCCCTTTTCCGTTTTCCTTCCTGCAATCAACCATTCTCTTTTCCTTTTTCAGAGGGTTTTTCAAACTGAAATATCTATGTATTGACTCACTTGCTGAGAGAGAGACAACTCTCTGTTTCAGTGATGAATGAGACTCAGAAGAGTTGTAAGTTCAAGTTGCAGCTCTCTTGAGTTTGGAAGACTCCCTCTCCATCCACTTTCCACCTGGCAAGTCTTGCATAGTAAGTAAACAGCTTTGCTTATGCTTTTCAAAATTAAGACAGATTTTCATTTTTACCAAGAAATTGCAATCCTGGCAGAATGGTGCTTGGATCTAGTATGTTTAAGACAACTGTTTGTTAAATATTTTTGTTTTCTTCATAAATGCTGCACTATGGCACTGTGTGGTAATATTTAGAAAATACTCAAATTCCACAGGAAGACATTCTTAAATAGGAAAGTTTAGTGCTTTCCTCCCTTGACCCCAAATGATTGTTAGAGCAGTCTCATGTTCAGAAGAATCTGTTGTGTTTTTTTAAAAAAGGAAGTCACAACCCTTCAGGACCAAATTGAGTTTTCTGAAAGTGTTGACCAAAATGAGTTACTTGTCCAAAATAGAGGATCAATCACTTCTATGTATCAGCCCCACCACATTCCAAAATCTTCTGGTGATCCTAGAAAAGTGGGGAATAATTTTAATGGTGCTTAAATATACACAATTTTCTAATTCATGAGATATTGGTAATGCACTTTACAGAATTTAAACTTTCAGTTTGTTTAAAGTTTTTGTTGGTTTCACAGTGGCACAAGCATTTTTAAGAACCATATTTTATTATTAAAACTCTACCAGTGGTTTCAAACATGTATAAAATTTATAAAATGTGTTTAAAGCTGTTGTCACTTTGTGCCTTATAGACAACTGGTAATTTAATCAATTTTCATTGAACCTGTCATTTCCCTCTGTTACCTTAGCATTTTGTCCATTAATATTTCTGTACTCCTGTATTAGGCAGAGAATTTTTGCTTTTACTTTAAAATAACTCTCCATTTTTTCTGAAAATTAAAAATCTTATTCTGTTCCTCAAAGATTCCCTTTGTATTAGCTGACTTTCGCTAAAAGCATTTTACTTTCTTTTCATCTTCCCCCCCTCTCCCCCCCCAACTTCTCACTGAAGAGTACTCAAACTGTATGGTTCAAATGTAAACACTTTAAGCCTACAGTGAACAATTTCAGACAAATTGACCAGGTTCAACAGCAATGAGAGAGTAAGATTAAAGTCCTGGGTCTTGCTTTTTACTAGTCATGAATGTCAAACCTGGTCATTACTAAATAGCTTCCATTATACTGTGCTGATGTGATATATCAAAAAAGAAGTGGATTTAGATTTAAAAACCTGGTGATAAATGGTTTTATCTTTACGTAGTGGATCATAGTCTTGTAGTCTCTAACAGCTGTATTTCTTCTGAATGTGATAGGTTAGAAAAGGAAAACAAAATTCAAGAAATTAAAGACAGAAGCCCTTCTTTCCTTTTGAAGTGTAGGAGTTTGAATCTCCATGTGTAATAAGGAAATGAAATTGCTTGTTCCAGTACTCAGCATCCAGCTTCTCTTAGCTTTCTAAATCTGGGTTTGCCTACCAGGCCATCTGAAAAAAGGGATGTGAAACACTTCCTTCATCTCCTTACAGTGCTTTATGGGATGATGGCACACTTGTAAAGAACTGAGAAAAAAGATAAGAGAGGGAGAGCAGCTACGCACTTTGGTGTTGTTCTGGAACACTGCGGGAAATGCAGTAGCCTCCTGCCTCTTCAGGTCACAGGAACTTTCTGACTTTAAATCTCAGGGCAGTCTCTTACAACAGTAAGTTTGTGCTTTCTCAAATTGCAACAGGTTTACTTAATAAAAAAGAAATGGATTGCTAATGAGATTTCTTCTGGCAGATCTCTCAGATCCCTGAAATACATCTTGTGTGTGTGTTAGTGTCTCATTTGTCCATCCATGTTTGGGTAACACTAAGCAAGGTCATCTTTTGGATTCAGGGGTTGAACTGAGCTGATTGTATATCTAACCTGCCTGTTTTGTAAGCAAAACCGAGGCAGAGTCTCAGGAGTAGCTCTGTCTTTGGTTGTCAGTTAACCTGCTGTTCTGAGGAACCTCAGAAGATGCTCCAAGCTGCTCTTATTTAGTGGTGTTTTTCACTTGCCTTTGAAATCAGCTGACTACACATGAAGCAATTGAATATAGGCTGCTTCATGTCCTCTCCCTCAGTGGAAATGCTAGCACTCTTAGCTGGTGCTTATTGCCTCCACAGACCAAATTGTGAGAGAAATTACGTATCTCGTTGTTTTCCAACAGGCTCAAAGTTAGCCATCAAAATATCCAATCTGCAACATTGTACTGTTGTCATTGAAGGCAAGGGAAGTTTCCACTGGCTGTTTCTACAAGGTCCAGTCTTGCAAAGTCATTCTCTTTGTGGAGAAAAAAAAGCACTGTCTTATCCTGTGGTACGTGTCTACAGGCTTGGGATTTGAGTGCTTTTGTAATACTGCAAAATGCATGTATTAAATAAGAAAATAGAAGAAGGAAATCTTGCAGTGCTTTCTGAATTTGAAATGAAATTGCAAGGAAAAATCTAGATACATTACCTGATGTATGAAAATAGCTGTTATGATAAAAATATGTAACTTCCCATTTGGAAATCCCTCTTCAGCAGCAGGCAATAGTTACACTGCTCACATGCTCAAAGGAATGTTTCGCTGCACTTGTGATGAACTGTGAATCTGGTTTTTTTCTTAGACTTTCAGAAAAAACAAGAGCAATTCAGTTTCATTTTTTTTTTTTGCAGAAGAAGTGAGAAGCAACTAAAGAAAATGACTCTGATGATTTTTTTTGTAATGTTTATCATGGAATCTGCCACTGGTAAGTAAAAGTCTTCAATTAAATAACAAAACCTTCAAAATATGTGCCAGCATCTTGACAGTTGCTTGGAGTAGGACAAATTTTGTGTTTTGCAGCCAAGAACAAAAACTTAAAGGTTTGGCAATTTCAGCCCAGCTCTAGACGTGGGAAATTTGGTCCCAAACACCAAAATTATGAAATGAAAAAGCAAGGACGCTACCTGGAGAAACCTGATGATGTTGTATGTGACCATGACTGTGTGAAGAGACATAGCAAGCAAGAGAAAGGGTCTGCTTATTTTTGTGCCATTCAGAAGTGTGGCCACAACAGTTGCTAAACAACAATAATCTCTGAGAACCTCAGGAGAAAGAGAGACTGAAGGCTGATTTTATTTTTGACTCTTAATGCTAGATCATGGTTCCTTTTCTGCGCTTTTTATTACTTCTGTATGCAAAAGAAAATTTGGGAAATTTGTTCGGAAAGGCAGACTTGAAGACTAAATTTTACACACATAATCTCATTCCAAGGCAACTTTCCAAAGATATCTGAAGTTTTTCAGAAATATATCTGCATAATAATTAACTTATAATTAAGAAGATAAAGAAATGCAAATGTTAATTTACAGGATCTGCACTTTTATCTCAGACATATTTGTTGAGACAAACCATCTGTGAAGAATTCCTCCTTTCTCTTTCCATTTGTGGGAGCTGCTTTACTGTAGTCAGGCCAGATTCTGCCCTTTCAGCCAATTTGATTCTGACACTGATGTGAAAGAATCATAGAGATAGGGAAATGTCCTTTTATTTTCAGCCCCCTTTTTCTTCTGGTATTGCTTTGTTAAGATAGAATAAAGGCTTGGAAAACTGAGATTTCCAGAAAATACTGTAGGAATAAATAAATAAATGCTGCCAGATCACTTTGCTGAAAGAATTCTCTTTATAAGATACCAGCAGCACAGGAAATCACTTTAAAGTCAGGTTAATGTAATTTTCTGAAATAAGTACTTGGCTTCCTAATGTATCTTTTTTTCCCTTTCTCTGAAGAGAAGCTGTGCCCCCTTCGTGCCTCCATTGATGTTCTAGAAGGGGAATATTTTTTCCTTTGTTACCTTGAGTCAAGGCAAGAACATTTTCCGGAAGAAGCATACACAATAAACTGGTACAAAGAAAGTGCTGGAAAGCAGCAACTGGTAAAGGAAACACACAGAATTGTTTCACAAATGAATTTTCTGGAGTTTTGGCCAGCTGAACTCAGTGACTCTGGAAATTACTCGGTCATTCACAGGTGGGTACACATCAGAATGTATAAATGTCTTGCCTGTGCACACGTCTATGGTGAAGATAATTTCTTTGTCTTGTTTTTTATAGCTAGTGGCATCCACATAAAAGGGGCTCAGGGAACTGCATTAACTGCGGTGTCATTTCCCACTTCATTTCACAATAAGTATCAAGATGGACCCGTAATATTTACAAATATCTATAAGGAGTTTCAGCCTTTTAAATGTCCTGTAAACCTTTTGAGAAGGTAGGTAGCATTTTTGCTACCTAAGCAAAATGAGTGTCAGGCAACCCTTCTGTCCACTGCCAAGAAAAAGGAAACGTTTGCTTGTCGTCTTCTCCACACTTGTTCCTTCTTGCTGTGTTGAGTGGATCTCATGCTGTGAGGCTTGCCAAATCATCTAACTGTATGGTAAAGATTAAACATAGCATAGCTAAATTCTGCTTTCTGTGCAAAACTTTGCCTGCATAGAGCCATTCAAAGAACAAAGGAAATAACTGGATTTGATTTCTTACTGCTGTAGAACATCATGGGTTAAATGGAGAAATAAGGGTGGGCCTCCATTATTTGGTGGCAATCTTCACTGGAACACCTTGGAAGACTAAGGGACTAAATCAAAGGTTTGCTGCACTGAGTTCTTATGACTAACTTGCACTAAACCCATAATTCAGCATTTACAGTTGAAGCAATGATTCATTTGAAGCAGATTACCTTGCATGTAATGATTTGTGCTATTCTCCAAGTAATATTTTTAAGGTTCTAGCCGGGTTTGTGGAGGTTATGGGACTGTGGATACTGAAAAATGCTCTCCGTGTTTTTCCAGAAATATCGCAGACTCAGGTTCGATACTTTACAGTTCTAAGCTAGACTTTAATTGTTAACTTCCAAGTTAACTTGGAAGCTGAAAACTTCTTGTTTTATTTTTCCATGTATCATTACTATCATCTGCTTACTGATATTATTTTAAAAAGTAGTGAGTCATGGTATATGAAATGCAAAATATTTTTAATTGTAGAGTAAATACTGAGAAAAATTTATTCATCTATTTAAAATTCAAGAGAATTTTCCTTAGGGATGATGGATACTGTAGTTTGTCTAGTTTGTTGTGCAATTTTGTTGTGTTGATCAGTTGTCTACATGGTCACTTCACAAAAAGAGCCATTAAATCTAAAAACTCGCTCTAATGCCACCTAATCGGTGGCACAAAATGCAGACTGACTAATTTTGACATGGGGAAACAGGTGGAGATCATACCTGAATTACCAGGCTACTGAAGGAGACTGCTGTAAGGAGTCTAAAATACAGGACAGAAGAGAAGAGAGCTATGATAACCCCAGCCTTAATTCACAATCATTGTGGTTTTCTGATTATTTTAAGGACTTGGAGTAATGACAGTAAATCCACAGTAAATCAGAAGAATTCTATAAAATTATTATGAAAAAGTGTAAACCTCAGAACTGAAGGAAACAGCCTTGCTTATAGAAGGAGATGACAAGAAAAGAACTGAAGTAAAACTATTAGAATGAAGTTTGTTAAAATAAGTAATTATAAGAAAACACGAAAATATCAGAATCCTTTAAGAAACTCCTTTTCTTTCTTTCTTTCTTTCTTTCTTTCTTTCTTTCTTTCTTTCTTTCTTTCTTTCTTTCTTTCTTTCTTTCTTTCTTTCTTTCTTTCTCTCTCTCTCTCTCTCTCCTTCTCCTTCTCCTTTCCCTTTTTTTCCTTTTCTCATTAGGCCCATATGAATACTCATTTTTCTGTTAGGATCAGAATGATGCCAGAAGCTTGCAATCCTCCTGTGGGAAGTCTTCACAGTTCTCACTGCTGGAACAATAGGCATAAGGGGATTTTTTAACTGGGATTTTAATGGGATCTTTGTCTTAGTTTATATGATGGATCTCACTACTGGCAGGCATATTAAATGAGTTATATTTCAGAAAATACAGAAGACTATTGCAAAAATTGTTTTCTGCAGAGACAGAGGACTTTTAGTAGTCTCTGTAGGGAAAGATTGTGGGCTATTGTGGACTACTGAACTGGTTTAAGATTTACTAAGAATGACTGAGTGGAATTAATTTAATTTCAGAGTATTTATAAGAGGTTAAAAGTTTTACTTTTGAAAAGTACATTTTTATTTATCTTTTTAATTTTCAGCTATTTAATTTAGAGATAGGTATTTGTAAGCTATATGGGAAATAAATTTTAGAGTACTTACAACTGTTTAGGCAGTTTCAGGGAACAATGTGACAGTTACACATACTGCAGATTTTCAAAAGAAGACAACATGTTGACAGATCTTGCAAACTAATTAAATGTAGCAATTTTTTTCTGCTATGTTACAACTGATGATACACAAGAAGCAAGAGGTGAAAGTGGTGTAACAATGTTTTTACAGTGTTTTAACCACTTATTTTTTAATTAAAGAGAATCAGCATGTTTACAGTTTAACTAGAAGTGTCCTGCTGAGACATACATAGGTACTGAAGCGTGCATATGTGTGTGTTGATGTGTTCACATGTGTTTGTTAGCACACTAGACTTAGGATATGAATTCAGGAATCAATGGACATCACCTCCAAGCCTGAATGTGTCCATCTTCAGCAACGTTCTTGAAAATAAAAATTTCATATGTACTTGTAGTGAGTGTGGTAAGCAGAAAAAACTGTGTCACAGGTCTTTGGAAAGACTTGTAATTTGTATGGGTTTTTTTATAGCCTGTATCCTGTGGTTGTCAAAGAGAAAAACAGAATACAAAAAAGCAGGTCATCAGGTTGCTCTGTTTTGGTGACCTTGAAACTGAGGGAACTTACAGGTTCCTGAAAAAAACCCAAAACTACAGACAACCATGATAAACACATGATAAATTTTAAAATCCTAATATTGCTCAACTTTTCAATATGTTTAGAACAGTTGAAAGCCATGGGAACATACATTTAGAGTTAATACTGCAATTTGGAAAGCAGAGTGACAGTTTCTGCAGTAGCTTGAAATATCGAGATAACACTGGCTTGTTGCAGTGAAATAGCTAAGGGGTGACTTAGAACTGGCTTTGTATCCAGTAAACTTGGTTTATATTCTTTAAGGACTTTCACTTCCTAGTATCATCTTCTGAGTCATGCTAGATTTTGTTGTTCCTTCTTGGTGGGTTTGTCGGGGGGGAGATTGAAAAGCTGTTAAACCAGAAATGGTTTGTTCCCAACAAAATATCACTAGAGACTCTAAACAAGTAAAAACCAGGATAAAAATATAACAATTCAGACACTAGCAGTTTAAAAAATACAACTAAATGCCTTTTTTTTTTTTTTTTTATGTTGAAAACCATTTTATATGGCAGACAACTAGAAATTATGTAAGACAAATTCATCTTTGTTTGTGTAGGTATGGTTTTAATACCTTCCAGGGACATTCTCCTTGCCAGATTTTGGCTCATCAGGTAGAATATCTTGATCCACTTCAAGTGATTTCCCCAAACAGGATCACAGAAGAAGGCCTCTGTGGAGTGACAATGCTGGGGAGAACATGTGGCTTTATGGACCGTTTTCTTTCATCTGATGAATTTAGAGAGTAAAATCATATGCATTTCATGCATTCATAGATCTATATTTACTTCTCTGACCGTATTCAGATTAGTAGAGTGATGCCTAAAGAAACACACAGACTCAGTAGAATTAATTGGATATAATGTTTATGTCTACACCTAAACTTATCTGGGGTACCTTTACTCTCAGGGAGAAAGAGGCCTTTCTGGGCCACAGATTATCATGTCCTAAACCAAACATATAAAATAGGTCATATAAACTGCACTGTAACAGGGTGACTACTGACTGTGGTCCCACTGCTGACTGTGATTAGTAGCTCTGGTTTAAATGTGTAAATATGATATTGAAGAATAGGTGAGAAGGACTCTATCCACCATGAATACCCATGCAAGTTTGTCTCTGATGGAAAAGTTTTGGTACGGCTTTTCCTGTTTATAACAGCATAGTTAGCTGACTTAGAAACCAAACCACTATGTTTTGGTTTAAAGAGTTAATTACAATTATGAGTAATCAACATCTCAAGTGAGTAAGGAGAACCTGTGTAGCTTGAGAAAGGGCTACAATGCAAAGAGGGTGAGAAGAATACATAAATACATTTGTTTGGGGAGCTTAAAAAGCAGAAAAGAAAAAAAAAAAGACTTGGTCTAAATTCATGATAAAAATGATGTCCTTATAGCTCTTCTGAGTCTTGTACACTCCAAAGGCATGTCAAGAATGGTGTTTCAGCTGATGTACTCCCCAGGGATGCTTCTCCATTCCAACTGCTTTGTCTTCTTGGCCTTTCTCATTGAAACGATTCTTGACTGGTTGCAGTTCTGGAAGCAATTTATTTTTCTTTTCTTGGAGGCAGAAAGATTCAAACATATTTATGAAGATATGACTGACATTGGAGGGAAGTGCTCTGTGATTGCTGCTTTTGCTTTGTCAGACCCTGCTTGTTCAGAAAACAAATGAGAGCTTTATGCACTAATTGCGAAATCTCACCCATTAACTGACAGAATCTCACCCACTAACTGACAGCAACATATGGCTTTCTCTTAAGCTCTAACTATGCCAAATTTAAGTCAAAAGTCCTCCAGGTTCCTTTCCCTTGGTAGTCATGTATTTGGGTATATCAGTGAAATAACTGCTATGATCTGATTCTTTCAAGGAATATATGGATAGAACTTAGATCTCGAAATGACAATAATCAGCTCCTAGATATTCAAAAGAGGTATTTTTCGACAGTATTTGTGTGATCTTTTCTAGACACTGTATGGGATGTGATGCCTCTGCTAGAGAAGTGGTAGCTCCTGACTCTTCCAGTCAGCCTGGGGTGCTCAGCTACTGTAGATCTCCGAGCAGTGCAGACTCAAAGACAAAGAGATGCATCCTTTCCAAAATGCCTTGTTTTGCAGACATGCTTGAATCCATAAATGATGCTGTAGTTCATGAGACTTGTGGAGTTTAGAAATATTTCCAAAATATCAGTGACTATCTGCAGAGCATCAAACAATGATTAATGCTGCTTTATGAACAATATCAGAGTTGTCTATCATATTACTTATTCTACCAATATATTTTCCAGTTATGGCTTTTAACCTTAGCAACACATAGGAAGTTAAACTTGCAAAATCTTTAGCTGATTCAATGTCCAAAATTCTTTGATGCTCTCATGTAACTGTTCGTGATGTCACAGATTGTTGCATCCTTGTTCAGGTCAGTGTAGCATATATTGTCATGTTCCATATATATAGTTGTATTGTCAAATGTTTTGTGACAGTCCATTTAGTTTAGGTAACCTTTTTTATTAAAGGAAATAATACTTATTTGGGAGTGGGAAAGTATAAAGGGGAATAAAAATAATTAGGTCACTGTAGATGTACTTTCTACCTACCAGATGTATTTGAGAATTTATTTGTATTTTGTAACTCACTAAGCTGCATAATTTTAAAAAGCTCCTAAAACTGATTTTGCTTTATCTTTTTTTTCTTAGCAACGGAAAACAAAATTTAACAATTCAAAAATGGACCTTGAATGTACTTGAAAGAAATAAAAGTAGCTGTTTCAACAAAAATCATTTAACTACAGAAATTATAAGTGCTGGAACTGGTCATTCACTGAAATGCAATGATTTGTCTGTCTATGAAAATGACAGCATAACATGGTACAAGGTAATTACTGAAACAGTGTCACTCACATCATTGCCTATAGAAACAAAACATCTGATTGCAGGAAATATTAATTGCAAACAAATTTTTAGAAGCATCTACAAACATCATCAAGCTTTAATTTCTCATGGGATTATGGGAAAAAACTTTAGACAGATACACAAAACAAAGTTTTTGTCTTCCCTCATATTTGTTAAAAAAATATACCTGTTTCAAAAGTTATATATATAGTAGTTTGGAATGATAAAAGATCTGATGTGCATGTCTGTTTGCTGATTTAGGCAGCAGCTGGTTTAGCCAGCTGCTACTTTGCTGATACAGATATTGCACTGGTGCTAAATGAGGTGCCAAGATTTTTATTTTACAGTTGGCATGTACTTGTGAAGTAATTACAAACTTTTCAATTTTGCTGTTTCTGAACACTTTTTAAGTGTGTAACAGATCCAGTGCAGTTCATTTTTGGCAAGTCATCATTTTGAGGAGTGCCCCTTATTCCTCTCAGGTCTCCTGGTTGGAGTAACAGACCCTGTTCACTCCAAGATCAACCAGTTTCAGGAAGGGATTTTGACTGATTTAGTACAATCATCTGGAGTAACCTAGCAAGAATGATCTACAGCCCTGTTTTCTTGTGTTTCAGGGCCTGGGAGGGATGGGACCATTGATGGATAGGGCCATAGGTTGTTACGTTTTCCTCAATTGCAATGTTCTCAACTTCTAATGAGTTAAATGTTCAAATGTTGCATTTAAGTGACCATGACCGAAAATTGGGTCCGCACCTCTTTTGGGTCAGACACACGTCATTGAGATAGTGAAAAGGTGATGGTGACACTTGTTTCAAAAAAACCTCATAATTTCTTTAATGTTTTGAATTCATGTTTGCTACAGGATAGTATTTTCTGGTTTTATTGATGCAGGACTGCAAGAACTATGAACATGAAACAGAGAGGGAACTAAATTTTAGAACCTTAACAGTAGAGCACTCTGGGATATATACCTGTAAAATTTTAATCAGTCATGAAGGAAAGATATACCACAGCACAAATACAATTAAACTTGTAGTAGAAGAAGGTAAGAAAGTTTCCTAAAATTTTGAAGCATGCTTTTTGGTTCACTTTTCTATGAAGATTTTTAATCGCAGTTCTCATTTGATAAATATATACCAGGGGGAACAAGTCCGGTAATCTGAACTACTTCAGAATAATTTGAGAAGTAAAAAAGCGGAAGTTAAGATGAAATATTACCAATTTTAGAAAATGTATTTAGTATGTTTTCTCTGCAGTTTTTTTTTTTTCAAAATAGCTGCTCTAAGTCATACAAACTAACTAAGAATTTTGCACAAGAGCCTTTCAAACCATTGTAAACTGTACTCTGTATATATATGTATGTGAAAAAAATTCAACAAGACATACTGGGTTTTAAACTACGCAGTAACGCCAGAATCCAGATATTCTGTGAATTCAATGGAATGTTTGAGATTAATTTTATAGATAGAGCAAGTATGCAACTTTTACTGTGGAAGAATGTAAGTAAGGTATTACTTCAATAGCAATACTTCTATTTTAGATGCACCAGAGGCTGTAACTTTGGAGATAGTTGGACATCATGAAGAAATTGAAACAGAAATAGGTATGAAATGAATACAAAAATCTTTGTGGCAGCTACTCTACCTACATGCTTTTGTTCTGATTTCTTTATGGTTGATGGTCTGGATAAGTATAACCAAACTAAGAATTGTCTGTGCATCATCCTGTATCTGATCTAACCTCACATCTGGTAATGTTTTGCCTAGTGTTTTACATGATTGATATACAAGTACACTAAATGTACCCTTTCACAGACGCAGAAGCTGAGGTTGCTGTTACAACCTGCAAGAGAAAGTGGTGATGGTGATAAACCATCTCTCCATAGCTTTCTTTTGTAGATAGCAAACCCCATGAAGCAATGTGTAAAAGATGTATGGTTTGCTCGGTGAACAGCAGTAATGAGTAATCCCCCTGATACCTGATGTGGTTGAGAATGTTACTCTTCAGGGAAGTGAGAAGTGTGAGGTGTGACAGTCCTGGCAATGCATGCATGAAGATCTGTATTGTCAAGAGACCTAACCTGTGTTTCTAGCTGGAAGTAGGTTAGAGAAAGTGATCTGCAGGCTTCACATGGTCTTGGGCAGGACCTAGGATTTTGTGATTGAGGCTGTAATTAATTTTTAAAACCAGAAATTTACCTGTCTTTTTCCACTCCTGTGCCTGAGGGCTTTTCTCTTCTGGTTACCTAATCCTTCCTTTCCCAGTCTATCTCCTCAGTGGCTCATACCTGTATCTCATTTGCTCATCTAGGACCTCAGATGCTAATTTTCCTTCCTTCCTACCAATACTGCTTGGTAAGTCCTTTTCCCAATGGTAGTACCCCAACCCTGTGATGCCTCATGCCTTCCAAACTCCCAGTACACCCTTCCTGCACATTTCCGCCTTGTTACTGTGCTTGTCCCAACCCTTAGAAGTTAGCAGTGTCTGGCAGCAAATGCCTATGAACTACCTATCTTCCATCCCTTATCTGCCTTGATAAGATCATTTGATAAGGTCGTTGAACTACCTGCTGAGTGATGAGACAGATAACATGGGGGAGAGTGAAAGGAGTTTAGGATGAGCGAGGTCCGTGATCTTTGAAACCTCTCATTGTTTAGGATGGCATTCCATAATATTTGCCTCCAAACAGCTGTTGTGTATGGTGAAAACGCTGGAATTGCAAGGTCAATGATACTAGGTTAGGTCTGTGCAACTGTAAATTGGATTTCTAAGGTCTGAATCTATGATGGCCAGATTTTCAGCTGGATCCTGCTTTTAAGGCTCTAGAAGTCTCTGATAAATCTTGAGAGGTCAGTTTTGTGCGTGCTTACAGAATTGCTGTGCAGGCCTTGCTTAATGGAAAGTATTTGTGCATGATGGCCTGAGCAAGGACTAACATGCACTTATCCTGGCTTAATAAAGTGCATTCTGGATGTGTTCCCTGGAAATCATGCTGAAATAGCCTAGATGGTTGCAGCTAACTTCACGTCAAGCTTCCCATGACAGAGTTTAAAAAATCTCACACTCTAGAGCTGCAGTCTTCTGCCCTCGTTTTTTCCAAGTGTACAGTTGTGCTTTTAGTTATGCAATTTCTTAAAACTATCGAAACTTTATGGGGTGGTTCCTGTCAGTTACAGTTAGTGCTTTGAGGTGGGACAAGTAGCTGACTGAGTAAATGACTTGTTCATGTATTCAGGAATTTCCAGTTGTGATACTGAGATGAGAATTTGTTCTGTGCATGTTCAGCCTGGGCTTTGGTTTTATTGAGTAATCATATACAGTTTACCTATTATAATTAATTAATTGTTGCACTTCCCCTTACCAGTTACTTACTTTTACCTGGCCCTGGAGCACTGGTGATAGGCTGTCCTCTTCTGTTCTCAGCCTGCAGAACACAGTCTAGTTTACAGAATCATGGAATATCTCAAGTAGAAGGGACCCACAGGGATCATCAAGTCCAATTCTCTTTTAGTTCTCTAAACCCTGAAATTCTCAGGCCTGTTTAAACTCACCTGGTTGTGATGATTTATCTGAAAGAAGGCAATGGATGACTGTCACTCTGCAACAGTGTGTGATTGCTGAAGTCACCACCAGTGCAGGTGTAACACCTGTAAAACATTGAGCAGGGGCTATGAAATCCAGAAAGGAGCACAGCTCATAGGATATGTTTCCTGGAAAGCTGATATTTTCCTGCACTGTGTACATGAATACTACTTCTCACTAGATCTTCTCATGTTATGCTTTTTTTGTAGGTAAAGAAGAGATACTCAATTGCACAGGTTTCTTGGGTTATTATATGCAAGAAGATGCCAGCCTCTACTGGTTAATTAACCAAACATTTCCAGAACAATGCACAGGTATCCCTGAGAATGAACCTTCAATATGTGAAGAAGAGTTCAAAAAATTACAGTAGGTTTCCTGAAAATGCTGCATTTAGTATGTGACAATGCCCTACACTTTGTGGAACTGCAAATTCAGTAAAACCACAGTCTGAGGGTTTTCTTTAGAACCTTTTCCTCAAAATCTGCCTCTCGGGTGATTGTAGGTTTCTGTACAGACAGGGCTGCTAACACCATTCCTTGTGTTGCAGGTTGGGAAACAAGTTCTATGTCACAAGGCTACTACGGATTAAAAAAGTAAGAGATGAGGACATGCACCATAATTTCACCTGCATGTTGCAAGCTGATGATAGCACACAGATGAAAATAGTAAAACTGAAGAAAGGTATGGCATAATCTAGAAATAATTTATTAATGATTTGTCAATTAATTAAGTATTAATCATGCCAGCCTTCTCAATCCTGAGGGCAGGGTACTTATTTCAAAACACCACTCCAAATATTTCTCTCTGCTTATGAAGATGCTCATCCATCTGGTGCTGGATGTAACAACCACTGGGTGATTCCTCCTGCTCTCAGACGCGGGCAGAAGGAGCACAAAGCAAAAGAAATACAGACTACAATGAGCATGTCTGGACAGTGCCTTCATAAAAAATTCACAAAGATCGAAGTGTTAAAAATCTGCATTTGGAACTAAAAAACCCAAAGATTAAATAATAATAATAATACCTCAGCCAAAGAGATTAAAGGGGACATTAAGGACTTATGGATGGGACTGAGAGAGGGGTGAAAGGTAGATAATAAGAGGAAATAATAAAGAGCCTGAAGGAAACTCATCACAGAAGTGAGTGACAATCATTTCGGGGTGCTGTACATCTGTGAGGACCTGTAGTGTCAGTCTTGATCTCACATACCCTACACGCATATAAATGAACTGTATGTGATTGTGTGCAAGATTGTTTCTCCAGTTTTTAGAGTAATCCATGTTTTGTAGTTTCTCTTTATCTCAGGACTAGTGGCAGGCACACGTGCTTGAAGCATTAGCAGGAAAGGATTCCCATCAACACTGGGATTTTTTTGAGACAATTCAAGGTGCTCTCAGTATTGGATACAGTAATCTTGTCACATAATACTCTTTGTTAAGGCTATAATTTGCTTTATTTCTCTTTTACAGGGAAGACTCAAGACCTGCCTGTGCACATATTTACCACTGGAATGGTCCTTGCTCTGCTATTTCCATTTTTTGCTGTAGCTGTGGTGTTTGTGTTTGTGATGTTTAGGGTTGACTTTGTTCTATTTTACAGAAATATATGCAGAAGAGATGATACTGCTGGAGGTATGACTTTGCTAATGCTGACATTGAAATAAGTGTATTGATTAAAAAATATTTTCTGGTAGGTTCTATAAAACAATCATCTTTGAGGAAGATAAAAAAAATTATCTTAAATCCAGGAGCTGTGTGAGAAGAAACAAGGAATATATTAAAGAGAACTTGATGGTCAGGTGCTAAAGTGTGTTTGTTATATACATGTGGCAATGACAGCAGATAAATAGAGTGAAGAAGCTGCCTCTGGGAGCAGGCAGTGGAGAGGATGTCAGCTGTTCAGATGAGCTCTGTTCTGACATGTTCTTCATCACAAAAGTTGATAAGGGTGGAGAGGTTTGCAGTTGGCTATTTGTGAAGAGAATGAACACTCTGGAGTTGTCAAATGGATAGACTGACATGTTTTTTTTTCACCTCACTGATGCCCTGCAGTCAGGTGAAGGTTAAAATGTTCCCTTGACTGTAGAGGCCATAGCATGTTTATAGGTTTGTCACTACATGCACTTAAGGAAAGCAGGAGTGCACACTACCAGTATGTTACCAGGCAGCAGCTCTGTGGCCTTCACGGCAAGCAAGCCTGACAATTACTCAATTTTAGGAATTATTTTTCTGAAAACTGTGGTGACAAAACTTGCTGTATATATGGGCCTGATTTTCTTGGCCTTCCTTGGTCTCTAAATCAGCTTGAATATAACTTGAATAAACTGCAGTGGTTGGAGATTTTTCAGAACTGGGGAGATGTCATTTATGCCTGCCAGTGTAATTTATCTAGTTGTTGGTGTCAGCTACCACAGTGTACACTGAGTTACAGGGAGCATCCCTGAGAACCTGGACTAGGCCGCCCTGGAGGAGCTGCCTGTTGGATACTAGGCAATGGATTGCCTACTCCTAGAGCTCTTGAAGGTGTAGGGTTTCGTGGACTTTGTGCTCTCTCTTGTGCAGTAAAGCGTTCAGAAACGGAAGCAAAGGAGCATAGTTCCAGAAGCAAAGCCACGTGTGCTGGTGTATCAGTCCTGATAGTTGCTCTGTGGCAGTGTGGTGGACCTGGCCTCTGGATTGGTCTTTGATTTCCCAAACCATGACCAGACGTGGCATACTCTCATAACAAAAATAATTAACTTGTTTGTTCCCTCTTTTGCCAATACTCATTCCCCTTGATACTCTTAGACAAAGTGCAAAATAAATGTGGAAATCTGAAATACCACTTAAATAGCAATTTTATCAGGTTACAGACACATTTTTTGCCTCCCTTCATATCTTGAGCTTCACAGATGTGACATTAATTGGTTAAATCAATCTAATTTTATTTAAAAAGCACTTCAATGTAGAAAGGTAATATTTTCAAGTATTTGCCAAATGCAATCAGAATCTTTTGTATCAAACTTAAATTTCTTCAGGACATTTTTTGAATCTGATGAAGAGTGTTTGAAGACTGTTCAGAGTCTTCAGAAGAAAGAGCAGGGGTTTCTAGATGCTTTGCTACTAAGTTTGAAAACCAGAATAGTGAATCAGATACTGGATTTCTAATGGCTGATAACAAGACAACAATTGGTGATTTCTTTTCAGATGGAAAAGAATATGATGCATTTGTGTCTTACCTGAAAGACTGTGTTTCTCCCATTGAAGAAGAGAGAGAATTTGCTTTGAAGATACTACCAATGGTATTAGAAGAAAACTTTGGGTACAAGTTATGTATATTTGAGAGGGATGTACTCCCAGGAGGAGGTGAGTGTATTGAATATTCTTGCCATTGAACAGGCTCATTGAGTTGACACAAAGGTAAAAGTCTATAATTAGAAGGAATTCTGTCATGTGTTGTGCATTGAAAGGATACATTTTTCACTTAGTCTGGACTGTGTGGATGCAAAGTTTGCTTGCAAACATTTTACAGGTTTTGTAGTTATATTTATGAATTCATACATACTTACATACACATGCACACATATATCACTAATTACAAAGAACCAAGATAAAAAGATGAACATGCAAGCATCAAGAAGGTTAAGGTGAGGACACAGAAGGTGTCAGACATTTCACAGTAATAGTGCTTTTGCTCTGCTTTTGCTGAGGGCCAATGAATGAACTCACATTTACTGCACAGAGCAGCTGGTGTCTCTGGTACTAGTTATTCTTAGGTATCTTGTATGTTTGCCGTATCCTTCAGTGTGGTGGTTGAAACCATATTCTGAATGAAATGGTGCCATGACAAAATAGAAATAAGAAATGGAATTTTGTTTGGCCTATGGATGTATCTGGCATCTGCTCTTTGCAAATGCTTGGATAAAAGGTACTACAAGTTTCCATTTAGTCCAAAGATCTAGTTGAGGAATAGAATTTCATTGTTCAAACCACAGAACAATAAGATCAGTCAGCATCCTTCATTAAGCAGGATCTCGTCTCCTTATATCCATTCCTGACAAATTTTTCTAACCTGAGAGGTGCCACAGCTCTTTCAAGCCTTTCTTTTTTTTAAACCTATTCTCTTTTTTCATGTGTTAAAAAAATGTTTACTGAAGTGTACAGTCTGATTCTTTCAATAGTTTTAGCTTATTTCCTTTTCTCTGGTCTGATCCATTGTGAACATGGAAAATAGAGTATTTCCTTCTTTTTACAGGAGTCTTCGGTGTTATAATACCCTTGTCAGCCTCTTTTTACCCTCAGTTTTCTCTTCATTAGGTTAGTTCTGCAGTTTGCTTTGCCTTTCTCTACAAGTCATGTTTTCTACATCTCTTGTTTATGTAGACTTTGTCCCATGGTGCTAAAACAAGCACTGGAAGCTGTGCAGGAAAATTCAATTTGATGTTTAAAGGGTATCACCATTCACTTTCATTCATCACTTTTCATGCCAAAAGTCATCAATGTAGAACAGTCAGAACTCCTTCTGTCATCACATGCTGGTCTTCTCAACCTTGGATTACTGGAAATAAATCTGGGTGTTTGGTGTCATAGAGGAAGGTGCAACCTGAGGGTTACAGAATACTTGGCAAGAGGTTGCTGTTTGTGCCTTTCTGTGGAATCACTCCACTGGCACCTATTAGGAAAGAGCAAAGAGATGTCTGGTTGGGGGAAAGTTAAATTTTGCTGTCACCTTCTATCCATGTGACTACTGCCAGACAGTTGTCTAAGGTAGATGGAGATTATTAAGTAGGTTTATGTCTGCTCTAGAGAACAAGCTTTGACCATACCTGAGTTAATTTTCAGAGACTCTTAATCTTTAATACATATTGATCTCTTCATGAGGACAGGATACGTACATGCTGTCACTTTATAAGAGGGATATTTCTGGTACATATGTGAATTTAAAAGATAAGTTGATTCAGTGCCTGTCTTTTCAATTTAATTTAACAATAAATTTATCTTTAATTTGCAGCTTTTGTGGATGATATCCATTCATTCATTGATAAAAGCAGAAGATTAATCATTATACTGAGCCAGAACTACGTTTCTGATAGAGCCATATACGAACTTGAGAGTGGACTGCATAAAGCCCTAGTTGAAAGAAAAACTAAGATCATATTAATTGAATTTATGCCTGTAAGTGACTACAATTTCTTGCCAGAATCACTGTCACTTTTACCATCAAAGAGGGTGGTGAAGTGGAAAAAAGATAAATCTCTTCCCGTGAATTCCAGATTTTGGAAAAACCTTCGGTACCTGATGCCGGCAAAGCCTATCAAGATAAAGGCCAAAGGGCACTATAATAATCTTGACTTGGGCTCAGAAGCTGCTCAACCACAGAGTGAGGGCTGTGACTTTAACACAGTTGTATAAAAATTCTGGAGACAGAAGATGTAGCAGAAAACTGTATGTTTTGCTAACTAATAGAACCAAATAAACTAATATTTTGGGAAATAGTGTTGATTAAGAGGCCAGCTCTGAGATCTGAGAAGAATGCAGAAGTTACTGCAGTGGCCAGGATGATGTTAACCTCAATTGCTAAATCTTATTCCAGAGAAGGTTTCCTCAGCAACCTCCACAAGGAGCAGAAGTTTCATTCTGCTTAGGACTTACCACATGGCATGAAGCATAATGAAAAATATTTTTATTTCCCAATTTTCAGTAATGTAGAATGTTACTTGTTTTACTTGGATATACTTTTTGAGGCTCTTCAATAAATAAATCAGTACTCGCAATCCCCTATTATTAGTTTGATGCTCTTTGTTTTGTATTTTGGTATTTTCTAAGAATTCTAAATGTAAGTAGACCCAAACAGCTCCTGCCTTAAAGAGCTTGGCATGCAGGCTTTGGGCAATATCAAGTAGGAAAAAACCCAAACCAACAGAGAAAAGGAGGTTAGAACAGGGAGGTTAGAAAGAGTAGGGCAGTTTTGGATGGTTTAACAATACCATCTATGAGAATCAGCTACTATAAATTGAAATTGAATTTGCCATGGATGCCCCCTCACCTCAGCTTGGAGAGACGATGTGACTGCATATACATGCTACACCTCATGAAGCTGTACCCTAAAGCCTGTGTCACCATACAGAATTTGACTGCCCTAAGATTTTACAGAATAACAGGGGATTATACATAAGGAAGGTTGAAAGCTAAATGGCATTAACTCTAAAGTTGTTTGAATGCCAGCAAAGCAGGCACACATTGAATGACTCAACATCTGTAAAAGGGGAAGTATTTTTGCACAGAAAGTATCATGGCACAGTCACTTAATCTCTGTAGGTGATTCTTGCTGCCTGTGATGCAGTGGTAAAGGGAGACAAGGGAAATTAAGGATATGCATACCCATACTAATGCCAGATGTTGTTCTTGTTGCTCTTATATCCTGAATTATTGACATTAATCAGGGCTTGGAAATGCCTGGTTTCTGTTTGCCAGTCCATAGAGAAAAGGAACTGCTAGTATTACTTTTATAGACTGTAGTTGTGATGATTTGCCTGATCATGTAATATGTCAATGTATAACTGAATTCACATGATAGTTGGCTTGAGGTAATGGGTCATTTCAGTGATTTATATTGTGGGGGTTTTTCCCTTTTGCACTTAATAAAACTTTATTTCCCCTTCTCCACATCTGTGGCTTCCATTTTTGCTGCAGTTACACATAAGTAATACTGTGAATGTGTGTTTTAAGGTCGCTTATAGAATCACTGACATATGTATTGGCAAAAGCAGGTTCAATACAAAAGTGAAAGGGTGAAAAAGTTCATTGGCAAGTTTCACTCTACTACTTACTAGATGGCTAAAGCAAACAGACAAAAATCAGACTAAAACCTAAAATCAATCAATCTAACCCCCAAAGTCAACCCGAAAATTATCTATAAGGAGGCTGGAGGGGAAGTGGGGGGAAGAAAAGAATTAGGGTAGGAAAAGGTAAGGATAAAAAGGAATAAGGAAGACCCTCCCATTTAGGCACAGGTTCAGAGCCACAGCTAAACTGAGCCACAGTCTTGACCAATAGTTTAGGCCTAAAGGTTTAACAGGACTTAATCGATAGCTCAATTATACAATTCAACAAAGGATTCATATAGAATTTACTACAGCACAACAGTAACTCACTTAGAGGCCTAGCTTACAAATTTAAGTACTTTAGGAGAGCAACATTCACAGTACGTTTGCTATAGCATATTCACACTCTCATGCACACAGACCTAGAGAAGTATCTATAAGGTATACCTGTGAAAAATGCCCCTCAAATTCAGTGATGTGCTCACATCAGGTGCCTTTGCATTTTCTCAATGGACAAAAAGTTGAGCCTCGAGCAGCGGGGGTGTCAGCCCAGGATCTGTTGTCATCTGGTGATCCTCCAAGTATAGCAGACTTGAGAGTCCACTGGCTCTGAGAGGGAGGGTGCTGGTTGCAGCCCATTGCGGTCCAGGAGAGCTCAAAGGGTCCTACTTAGGACTGCTGTATATCAGGTTGCAAGAGAGTGGGCTTTAGTCATAGTAATTTTCCATCCTGGCCACAATTTGGGTTGGAAGCTTTCTTCAAGAGAGCTCAGTCCCAGTGGTCTTCAAGGCTGAGGCCTGTTGAACACTTCTCAGCTCATTGTGTGACCTGAGGGGTGCAAGGGAGAGATGCACCACCACAAGTAAGTGTCAAAAATCAAGCTTAGGATATGAAGAAAAAAATGCAAGAAAAAGCAAGTGTGGTTAGACCACAAGCAACAAATGTCTCATTTGTAGTTTAGGAAGATTAAAACAAAGCCAAATCCAAAAAAGCTATTGAAATATGTAACTTCCCTGAGGAGGACACAGATGGGAGCAGTAAGGTGACAGCTGTTGCAAGCCACCAGTCTTGAAATTTCTTGTCTCTCTTGGTATGTACTACAACACTGTAATTGGCTGTAAGAACATGGTCTGTGTCTGCAATTTTATTAGTGTTACTTGTTGACCACTTTCTACCAGACACAATATGGGCTGGAAGCAAAACAGAATCAAAGAAATTTCCTTGTCTATTGATAATTGTAATGTAACTGTAGGAAGAATTAGGACTATTGTATAAAGTATCATTACTATGGGTTAGTACTATACAAGGGCCGATAACTGCATAAGGTTTGTAAATAAGAGGGTTTTTTTCCTACTATAAGTACTTCTGTTCCTTCAAGACCATCTGCATTCTTTACAGAGATTGGAGATGTAGAACTTGTGAAACAGGAGTAAATTTCCCCTCCTAAGCAGCTGTGTCACTCCAAATCCAAGCACAAGGACAAATCCTATCAATTCCACCACTCTCCAGATTGTAATGAAAACAGGAGATTTGCAGAAGGGCTGGAGGACAGAGGGAACATTAAGATTTGTTTGTTATGTTGCAGAGCAACTGAAGATGCCTGCAGAAGCAAGGTGTCATCAGTGTGTTTACTGAACTGGAAGTTAAACATAGCTGTTGCAGTCAGCACAAAAGCACAAAAAAAGAGAGCTCCAACAAGGATGCTCTAACAATTTCTGGGCACAGAACTACTGTGTGTGCAGCGCAAGTTAAGTGTTCACTGGACATCTCAGACCTTAAGGGAGTACACAGTTGATTTATGCAGAATGGTCCAGAATTTTATGTGTCACATCCAGAATTGGGTAGATTGATTCCTCAGGTCGTTAAAAATGGTTAGAAAATAGAGATTAACAGTTATGAAGATTAACAGTTATGTGTGAGTGTGGCCTAGAAGGTTACTCTAGAACTGTGGTTTGTGGCTGTCCTGCCACGTTATCAGGATGCCATCAGCAGCTCTGCCAGGCCAGCTGCTTGGGGCGGCGTGTGTGCCTGGATGAAAAAAGCCCATGGTCTTATGCTACGCCCTGACCACAGCAGGAAAACAGGAAAGTGGTCAGGAACGCAGCTTCCACTCAGTGGGGCTTCCCCCAGGCCGGTGGGAGATGCGCCAGCAGAGATAAAGGAGAGAGAAGTGATCTCCTGCTTGGACTCCAAAGAGTTTAACCTCCTGAAGGTGTAGGAGCAGTGAGATGACACACCATGAAATTACAGGCATTTTTATAGTGGGACATAGGGAGGCGGGGTGAGGGGTAAAATCCAATAGGGAAAGGGAACATGGGAGGGATCAACAGGGAACCAGCCAGTGAGGATGGAACAGGGGAGGGATTACAGACAACCAATGGGGAACTGAAGGCAGGGCTGCAGGGACGCTGTGGGAACTCGCAATCCAAGATGCAACAGTGGTTATATATTGAAGTTGTCTTTTCTATCTTGATTTCTCAGAGAAAGTAAAGAAGAGTTGCTTTCTTTTTGGAGGCAACTATGGTCTGGCTTGCAGACTTTAAGAATGTTTGAAGTGTTGCCTTTCCTAATGAGATGCTTGTGATGTATTTGAAAAGCATTCAGTGTTTTAGAAAAGAAAATGTGATTGCATTTTTGGGAAATAATTTTCTGAACTAGAATTGGATTGGGTGTCTGGGTGAAGCAGCAGTTACCAAGCTTTCTGCAGTATCCACAACTTACAGCTTCCCGCTGTTCAGCAATTTAAATTTTCTGAATTTCAGCAAAAGCAGCTGCAGATAGGCCACAATAGTATTTTTTTGTTTTGTTTTGTCAGCTAAATATATAAACAAGTCATCAGAGGGTTTTGTCTGACATTGCATTGTTTGATGTCCCATCTGGCCTCCATGGGTGAGAAATAGTGTGTACATCAGCAAGATATACCACAGTCCGGTGTAATATATTTGTTGCTTGTAACCTATCAAATACAAAAATAATAGCATTCAGTACATTGATGCCTCAAGGCATTCCTGAAAGATAATCAAATAGATTTATGGGTTTTTGCTCTATTGCTTTTGACCACTACCATAACTATGCCAATATCAGTTGTGTGCTGGAGATGTCATTCCACTATATGGCTACAAAACTGTTTGCTATTCATTGCAGGAAAATTGTAGCTGTTTTAGGGGTTTTGACTATGGTGAAGGAATTCTGTTCCATAAGAGGTTCCAAAACTACCTGTAATGCTGTAGAAATCTGACTTTTTAGAAACAGTTGGACAAATTCAGAAGTGGCTGTGTCTAGTCCTGAAGAGCTGGCAGTATATACTAGGAATTATCTGAATATCACCAGCAAGGGGATTTCTTGAGGACTTCATCACAAGACCTCATTTATGGATTGATGCTTTTCTCGAGACTTGAAAGTAAATATTTATCTCTCAGCTGTGACAGCAATGTCCCTATTTGTGCATAGTAGCTTGATAAGCAGTACATTAAGCATATTTATTTATGTAATATGCTTTTATGCACTAGCAACAAAAATTCATCTACAAGGAAGGAACTCACACACTGGAAATGAAAACTTGTGACAATCTCATGAGTGTCTCCAGCTTCCAGCATGATGAAGGAAAGACAAATATCAATGAATTGCTTCCAATGAAGCAAGGCCTTGAGACCTGTTAGGCAGAGCCAGGAGGATCACCAGGGGAACCGTGAAAAGGGATCCTAGAAGAGTTTAAATTGCCTAGGTTGGTAAAATGAACAGGGAAAGGAACAGGAGTGTTATTACCAAATGCATACAGGAAAAGAAAAGCACCAGAAAGAAGAGTTCTTCAAGCTAAGGAATGATATCCATACAAGGATGTGTCCTTGAATAAATGTACGATGGACATCAAAGCCAATATAACAGTAAGGTCTCTCGTGAGAGTATTGGAGAAACTACTTTGACCTACTTTTAAGCTGAAGCACAATAAGTTTCTGAAAGAAAACCAAAAATTCAGTGGTGGTCATCCCTGTTGGGTTTATGTTTCTTGGCTTGCAGTAAGGACTATCAAGGAAGGCAAGAAGGAATTGTTATGGAATTTGAGGTGCTAGATAATCTTTTCTAATTAACTGCTAAGGATTGTGAGAGTGAAAAGTTTTTAAAGACTTGCATGGTGAGAATTTGCTTTGCTCTTTCTCTCTTGGCACGTGGCTATTCAGTTATTGGTACATTCAAAGTACCTCTGTGGCTCTGGACATGTTAGTCCCTGATGCCCAAGGCAGAAGGCACTGTAGTGCAGCAAATTTGTGCTCACTAACACCACCTTCCTTTATTTCACAGAGAATCACCCACAAGCTCCACAAGCCACCTGTCACTGTACGTCATTTCACTGAGTGTTGAAACTAGTACAAAATGGACAGAGGTTCATGTTTAGATATTGTTCAGACACCTCCTGTAACAGCAGAACCAACACCACTGACCCGGTGTAGAAGATAATCAGCAGAAAATTTCTCACCCACTAGGTGTTAAGCATAGCTGGGCAGAGGAGGAGGTGATGTGTAGATGTGTCAAGCCAGAGTAGCACCAGAATAGTACCAGAATAGAAGAAAAAGTAATCCTCCCAGTACTATAAGACTACACTGCATACACACTAGAGATGGTACATTTTCCCCACTTGAGCAGAAGGGAGATGGACAAGGTAAGATAAATCCCCCAAACCAGACTTTCCACAGGGGTGGGGAGGTACAATTTTCTGGAGCTATAGCATAAAATTTGGTAAATTTTAGCAGAGTGGGAAGGTTAGAGAATAAAGGGGAGGAGAGGGTGGGGAGAGAGAGAGGAAGCAGGGAGGATGTTTTGGAGTGGTCCTTTACCCTCTTCTTTATACACTTTGTCTAGCAGCCAAGGATAAATATGAATCCTGGAAGTGCAAGCGTGTGAGGCTGCTTTTTTAGCATCTATTACTTTTACAGAAGACAAAGGGGTGAATTGGAGCAGAGGTTTAGCCAAATATTTGGTACTATATACAAGATTTTCATCCAGTGTGGTAACCAGGATGACATACCACTCAGACTTCTGGTAGCATGGCTTTCAAAAGTCTGTGTGACTGGTGCTTCTGTTGTACTTCTAAGATACATTTCTAATGTAATAGTTGGACTGTTATGCTTAATTTTTTACTTGTGGTAAGCCTTATTACTTGCACACTAAAACAATTTATACTTAAAACAAATGAAGTATATTTTGTGTCTTTAAGAAGCATCTCTGTGGGAGAACAATTTTTTTCTGATAATCGGAGCTTGAAAGAAGAAGGGCATTGACTTCAGCTGTGTTGCACTCTAATTCTTTTAAGTGAAGAGGGAAAAAAAGTGCTTTTTTTTTTTTTGTAGTCAGACAGGACACTTTCAAGTGATTAATTCTTTATACTGACATCTCCAGAGATACATTTGAGCCTTTTGTAACTTATAAACCAAACATGTATTTTGTATTGGGGCAAAAGATTGAATATATTTTAGGAGACAATCACCAAGCTTGATCATCAGTGGGCTCTGGTCTGCAATAAGCAGAGAGCTAAATGCATGGTGGAAGCTGAGAATACAAATCCTTTATCTCCAAATGCTCAGAACCCAGCAGGATCAAGCATTAATACTGGTCATTGCATAAAGGAATGTGTACATAAAGAGGGGCAACACTGAAATCCCCTGTTATGCAATGAACAGCTGTTTTTACCTTCTTGTGGAAAGAGAATGGTTGACCCAATCTGCAGCAGAGATAGAGAACTTCACACAAGAAAAGAAAAACAAGTCCTACCGTTCTTGAAATAAGTCTGGTGCAAACTGATGGACATATATTTACATATCCTCTATTGGAATAAGGATCATTGGGATCTGAATTGATGGCAAAGTGCTCTCAGATGACTTTATGTAGTTTGAGTCACTTTTATGGGTTTTGCATCCAAGCAGGAAGCCTGAAAGAGGGGCTGGACTGAGTGGGACTATGTATGCTGAAGTGCTCTGCCTTCAGGTCCGAGGGGCAGGTCATAGGTGGCTCAGATTCATCAGGGCTTCTCTTCCCTCTCTGCCAAAGCTGGGTTTGGGTAATGGATGAGGCTGAGCTAGGAGGACACAGAAAGGAGGTAACAGTGCCCCCTTATAGCACCCACTTGCAGTGGGCATGGAAGGTAGCTGGGGACATTAATGGTAAGGAGAACTTGCCTTTTACAGTGAATATTATTCTGTATTGGAATAATCTTGTAGATTTCAGATATTACAGATTTTTGTGAACTGTCTAAGAGCAGCTTATGGGGAAAAAAAAAAGGAAACATTACCCTTCTTAAATGAAGCAAACTGAAAAATCCAACACATTTTTGCACACAGTGCAAATAGAAGATTTTAGAACCCAAGAGGCTTTGATCTTTTACTATGAGGTGTTTCCCACGTTCTTTTTACAAGAAAGTGACCCAGAAATTTTCAACGTAATGCAACTAAACTGAGAAAGGAAGGGATGATGACAGTGAGGTACAGGAAATTCCTGTAAAGGAAACAGACTCAACACAGTGCACAGCTAGAACTAACCACAATTCTTATCATGTTGTGTAGGATGTGCAAGTAAGATTTTGAGATCATTTTTTTAAATTATATGTTTTAGCTTCAGATTTTAGCCCTCCCTACCCCATCTGCTTGAAGGTGAGTTCATTCAATTGCCTTTGAATGTGCATTTTAAAGTAAATTGGCTTCAACTGCTTGGTCAGGCAAACAGTAGTGTCTTAGTAAGCGGCTTCATTAAATACTCTTTTCTATTTTGTAGACATGGTAAAGTTTTTTCATCTCCTATGTGGCTATTACTAATCTTAGTCCTAGAATCAGATTATGCTTGCCTTTCCATTGATAAGTCGAATACAAGACACAGGAATTGATAGCTTTCATGGTGAGGTGATTTTCATCAGAATCAGAATTGTATGATGGTATGATTGTGGCATGCCACCCTTTACTAGATTCCAGAGATACCATGAAACTTGGCACAGCTCTCAAGAAACTGATTTTGATTTCTTTTGCTTATATTTTACCTAAATAACTGGAGAAGAAGAGGCTGAAGGGAGACCTCATCACAGTGTACAACTTCCTCGTGAGGGGAAGAGAAGGGCCAGGCACTGATCTCTTCAGTGTGATGACCAGTGACAGGACCCAAGGCAATGGCCTGAAATTGTGTCAGGAGAGGTTCAGGCTCGATATTAAAAAAAGCTTCTTCACCCAGGGTGTGGCTGGGCACTGAAATGGGCTCCCGAGGGAAGTGGTCACAGCACCAAGCCTGACAGAGTTCAAAAAGGGCTGGGATTTGGACTCGATGATCCTTATGGGTCCCTTCCAACTCAACTTTTTCTGTGATACTGTGAAAACTCTATGAAATAGAAATTTACTGTTTTCTTCTAAGAGTCCTTTAGGAGTTGAAACATAGGCAATATAATACAATTGCTATTTTTCTCTCTCAATTTTTTAGCACAGGAAATTATGTGAAGACCACATTCATTTCCTATGTATATATGATACTTTCCAATTAAGTGGGATCCTAAATCCCTAGACTAAGATTATCATAATATGGCTGTGTACATGGCAGGAGAAGGTAGAGAGAATTTTGATAATAAGTTGGCTAGAGTAGAATACTTTCTTCCTCTGGTAGATACCGACAAAGATAAAATGATTCCTTGACTAAACTGAGTCATCAAATCACCTGAGTCCATCTGCAGTGCAAATGCACCTAAATGGTGATTGCTGTCTGCTTCTGCTGTGAATTTCCCTGTTCCTGTCAAGCACACTTGCAAGATGATTCTTAATTTCACATCCTACCATACTTTTTAAACACTATAAAAATGCAAAGATTACAAGATTCTCTAATGAAAGCGTTATCAGTTAGGAAAAAAAAAAAACAACAAAAAACCAAACCAGGCAGTGGTGTATTTTCCCAAGCCTAGCTAAAGACAACAGAAAAATTATAAAGATTGCTAGCCAGAGCTGTAACATTCACTGGTCAATCTTCCCTTTGGCACTTCTTTCCCATTTGTGGTGACCTTTTTGAGCTTAAAGAGGCTATTGTTTGTATGGCAGCAAATTGGAGAACAAAGAGATTATACATCACTGGCATTATTAAATGCTTTGTGAATGGTCACTTGTTGTAGTTTCACTACACGTGGCCTATATGTCCCCAGTTACACACAAATGGGAAGCCAGGAAGTAAATGCTTCCACTGCTTATCTTGTGCCAGGTCAGGCACTCTTCAAATAGCTTCTGATGGCTTAATGGATTAATGAGTCACCAGAAATGACCAGGGCTGTCACAGGAGAGAGACTGGACCGTTTGCCTGTGGTAGAGGGAGAGCAGAGTGTGGAGGGCAAAGAAATAGATCATAAAATCATAGAATAAGCTGAGTTAGAAGGGACCCATCAGGATCATTGAGTCCAACTCCTGGCCCTGCACAGGACATCCCAAGAATCACACCATGTGCCTGAGAGTGTTGTCCAAACACTGGAACTCCATGAGGCTGGTGCTGTGACCACTTCTCTGGGGAGCCCAACCACCCTCTGGGTGACGAGCAATTTTCCTGATATCCAGCTGAACTTCCCCTGACACGGCTTCATGCTGTCTCCTTGCGTCGTGTCACTGGTCACGAGAATGAAGAGATCAGTGCTTGCCCCTCTGCTTTAGTCAACAGCAACCTATGACATCAGCTCACCTGCTCAAGGGACCACAGCACTGAACCACACAGAAGGCCCTTGGGTCCTGCTTGCTACTGGCACCAGCATGCCTTTGCCATGTGGGCTGTTGGATGACATAACTCAAACATCATTCTTGGTTTTGTACAGCATTAACACAGCTAGAGATGCAGCCTTAATGAACGCCTTGAGCAAGGTCTTCACAGGTGTCATAAACCCAGATTCGAGAGTCAGGATCCTTGATCTTTTTGCAGCGGATAAAAAAGTTGGATAAACTTATGGAGGGCTTTTTCCTAGTGGTGGTAGCAAACTCACTTTATTCAGACATACATACAGGCTGGGAGTTTCAGGATGATTTTAAAAGATGTGTGGGGTGATGACAGCTGGCAGCCAACCTGTAACAAAGCACCAGAATGGGGTCAGACAAATGAGTTAACTTACTTCCTGTGACTTCTGAGCATAAAAATAGATCATTCCATTCCCTTGCAAGGAATAGAGATATTCTGAAGAGAATGGTGACTAAAAGTGCTCCCCTCTACACAAAACAGCTGCCTGGAAAAGTGCAGTGTGGGAGTTCTCACCTCTATCTCTAGCTCAGTGTGCACTGGATGCTCTGTTGATGCAAACCAGTATGAGTACCATCTGATTTGCATGAAGTGCCCACAGACAAGGGACTAGCCTTTGCCCAGCCTTTTCTGCTTTTCCCTTGGGCTGACTCAGTGCCTCTTTCTGAAAGCATTGGAAATGCAGAGTCACTCTGTGACCAAAGGAAGGAAAAAACCCCCTTGAGGGCTTAGTTGCACAATGCACAGCTGTGCAAACTGAACATCAGCAAAGTACATGCCCCTTACTCCTGAACCAGCCACTCCAGACATGTCAGTCATAGTCATACTAAATACCCAAATTAAGCCATGGCTGTTCAGTATGCCCACTGGACAGCCTGCAGCTGAGAAGGCTGTGGCATGCAGATCAGACTTCTTAGTAGAAGAGGGAAAACATAACAACATAGTTTGGGGTTTAACCTTGTACAGGGTACTGTCATATAGGGGTCTGGATGCAGCTGAGTGCTTTGTGGACCTGCTCCATACCCCCTGAGTGTTCCCAGTCTCAGTTTACAGAGGGCACACCACAGAGCTGGGCCCTTATGGTGCTAAGCAGGGCTCTGCCAGGGCTGTTCAAGCACTGCAGAACAGCATTGTGGTGCAAAAGTGAGGCCTGATGCTGCACACCCAGGTAAGCCGTGGAGGAGGAGAAGGGGTTTTCAGGTTGCTCTGCTGGCCCTAGTGGACATCCTAATGTATGTCCATTTTGGCTGGTAACAAAGCCTGGTAGGAGCATGTCTCTTGGGTGAAAGAGAGAACCGAAGACCTGTGCCCACACAGGACATGCTTTGAGAGTTTTACTTCTGCATAGTTCTCCAGTCTCACGGGCTCAATGCTGTTTGCAGCTGCAGCACATCTTCAGATTTGGTTTAATCCCAAAAGAACCCAATCAGCTCACTCTGGGCCAGTTGACCTTCAAGCTACAATAGCGTTCCATGGATTTTTGGTGCAATTTATGCCTGTCTCAGTCTGTTGCTGATAGTCATCATTAGCTGAAGGCTGATGTTATTTGGTATCTTGCCTCTCATCTTAGAGAACATGCTCCTATCAAAGGAGGGAGGATCTGCATTTCCACTCTGGAGGTGGAGTTCTGCATTGCTGTAGGTATGACTTGGAAATCCATCTGTAAGCAATTCTATGCAAGGTGTATTTAGAGAGACAGTTGCCTACTCTTGAGTATTATCCATCCTGTATTTCAGTGAAATAGTGAGAGCAGGAAAAGTGCTGCAAACCCCATGTTTAAAAAACACAATATGCAGGAAATAGTGTTTGCAAAGTTTTATAGAGGTACGTAATGAAATATGCAATTATCTATTTTATTTGACTCTTATTTACAAAAACCCGCTGTTTTTCTCTTTTACAGAAATCAGGATGATTCTTAAAGAAAATGTCTCAGAATATCAACCAAAATTGATAAAGAAAATCATGCTCACTTTGTGCTGGATACTAACATTGTTTGTCACTGGGGCAGAAGTTAGAGAGATTAATTTGCCAGGTAAGAGTCTCCTCCAGCAATGTTTGGTGTTTGTCGTGCTTTCTGAAAACTTAGAAAAGGAGATCTTAATTTTTCCTTGCTTTTGTGAGTTTTTCCTGCACATGTCCATGCTTGTGTCAGATAAATAGCCTCTCTGCAAGTTTTTGAAGTATTGATAATATAATCTACCCTAAATTTGAGTGAAAAATCAGTTCCCCAGTGAAAAGGACAAATGTAAAGGAGAATTTCTGACAACCAGATGGAACAAATGAATTGCTTCTGTGACTTAGGTCTCCAGCATCTGGTCCAGGGAGGCAAGGACTGGGGAGAAGGAAGACAAAAGCAGAATGAGACTGATCTATCAAAGTCTTCCACACACACAATGTATCTGGAGGAGCTTGATCCAATTTAATTTGCAGAGAGAAAATGAAACACTAAAGAGTTTCCCAGGGCAGGTGAGGAACAGATTTCATGCCCTTGCTTCTGCTGGAGTGAAATCCTGCCGTACTTGCAAGGGTCGCAACAGCCTGACCGGCAGGAGGGCCATTAGGATGGCTGACCACACCTTTCAAAATCAAAAAATTTGTTTAACTTGAGGGACAGTTACTGAAACATGGGAGGATGAATATTTAAAAGCAGTGAGACAATAATGTTTGCCAATCTTACCATAAACAGGGCATGGTCTGCTTCCTCAGGCTTATGTCAGTCCCTTCTCCATTAATATGAGATCTAGAAGAGCTGCATCTACAGCTCTTTTCTACAAAGTTGAGGTTTGACAGGTTAGCACTCATGCAAAAGTCTACACATCACAAAAAACTGTCACATTGATATTTTGAAAAAAGGCCTAACAAACCTTTGGAAACCTTTGAATAAATTTTCAAGAACATTGACAAATTGCATTTTTAAGAAAACCTATTTTCTGTTAGTTCATCTTCTGATCACATAGAGGGATATTTAACTAAAGAAAGGTAAAGTTCTATTTTTGTAGTGATCCTAATTTTTATTTTTAATTTGTTCACCATGACTCTGCATTCTTTCAGATGTTACTGATATCTTACCATCCTGCTTTTCAGGATGTTCCCATGTTGAACCTCAAATAAGGTATCGTGCAATTAATGGTGAGGAGTTCGTTCTACAGTGTGCTTTACCAGAGAGAGATGCTACCAACATTTATAACAACTCACTTCTAAGTCAACATAAGGTGGAATGGTTCTGGCATCAGAAGGATAAAGAGACACTGAAGGCTATCAAGGAAAGCTCAAATCTTGCTTTCCAGGGGAATGCACTTTGGTTTAAACCAATAAGGGACAGTGCTTCTGGAGTGTACATCTGTAGGATGTGGTAAGTAATGGAGCAAAAGGGTAAGTAATGGGTTAATGGAGCAAAAGTTTTCTATTCCTATAGGAGAATTATTGGTTTGGTTTGTGTATTAAATGTTTAACTTCTTTTCCTTTTTCTTCTTTTTTTTTTTTTTTACATCACTCAGGGGGAAAATCCCATGTCTCAAAATTGTTTTGGATGTTCAAATGAAGAAGGCAGCAAAATGTTTGGGTTATGACACAAATGTGCTATATCTGCTTGCTGGCAGTGGAAATTCAATAACCTGTCCTGGGACAAAATGTTACAGCCACATTAAAAAGCCAGATGTAAAATGGTACAAGGTAAGAGTCAGTCTATTGAGTGTTGAAAACAGCTGGGTGGAGGTGGAGCTTCAGGTCTAGTTAAAGTCCTTGTGCCATAGTTCCTGAACTCTTTGGCAGGCAATGCAGCCTGAGAAATTGAACCCAAAAGTAGAATCTTGAACTGATCCATATCAAGTATTTAAGGAAGAGTTTTGAAGAAATTTGCCACATCCAAAATAATATTCTGTGAAACAGAAGCCAAGAAATGCTTTCACTTCAGCTAAGAAATTGAAGTAATTGAGAGTTAAAATAGGTTCTTTTCAAAACTGACATGATGGAAATGTAACATTTTAAGTCTTGTTTTGGCATTTTAAAATTTGAAAATATCAAATATACAAAAGAAAAACTGGCTTTGTTAGACACAAAATTATTTTAAGATTAATGTTTCAAATTGTTCTATACAAGACTCCTGTTTTTAATGAAACACTATTCCACTGAACCACTACTGAATTAGTGTTTGTAAGGATGGTAATATAACATCTAAACCTGCATAAACGAGCAAAGAAAAATGACTAAAATTTGCAATTCTGCATTTTCCTACATGGTATTATTTACATTGTTTATTCTTTCTGGTAGAATTACGATCTTGTCAAAGTTACTCTGCATTTGCTTTCAAATTTTAAATGAAGTATATCTTTACCTACATCTTGATATGAAGCCACTGAAGTTAAGGAGCTTCTTCCAATTTGTGTTAGTGGATTTTTTTCAGGAACTTGACTTAAGGAAAATTCTTTCTGGTCTCAGTGGAATATGAATATATTAAGCTGAAAAATAGGCGTGCTTTTCAAAAGTAGACCATTTTCATGCTTCTAAAAGTAGTGACAGTGTTCCCAATCTCAGACAATCCAAACTCGTGATTTACTTCTCATAAAATGACTTGAAAATGTTTTCAAAATAATTTCTTTACAAAATAAAAAATACCCAGTGCATCAAAAAAGTGATCCTTTTTGTTGCTCTTTAGTAATAGGAGTTTGATTTAGATTATCTTCATGATTTCACAGTTTCGCGTCAACCATAAATTTTAAATAATTTTTAAAAAGTCAAGGGTATTCAAATATTTTTTAGCATAACTGAAAAATGTCCTCAGACTCCTAGTACATCCCTTTTTGGGCTTCAGTGGAAAGACTTTGGTTTAGCCCTACTGCCATGAAAGTCCTGTCCAACTATATTAAAATATAATTTAATAACAGCAACAATAACAGCAAGGTAAAAAAGACTTTAATTCTTTGATATTCTTTGCTTTTCTTTTCATTAGGATGGTTACCAGATAAAACATAGGAAAAACAGACCAAGCCTAAAGCTTAAGCAGAATGAAATCTACTTGAATCCAACCTATGACAAAGATGCTGGAATATATGTGTGTGATTACACTCTGTCTGACAACACTACCAACTGGACAGTGAGAACAGCAGTAACAGTAGAAGTCACTGGTGAGCAATATAATAACTCAGAATAAAGCACCTGAAGTAAAGTATGTTTTCTTTATTATGGTTATTCATGTCTTTTGTTCAGGCTCCTGTTCTGAAAAACCCATAAATCGAATTAGCTACAGGATCATTAAAATCCTCTTCCAAATGTTCTGAGGACATCTAGGGACGCTGTCTAGAACATCCAATAGTAATAGCAGTAATAGCATGTAGGATACAACTCCATAATTTTCAAGATCTAATTCTGCCTTGGATTTATCGTAGTTCTTAATATTGGGGATCAAATCCACAAAGGATTTAGATCCCTTGATCTGGGAATAGAATTCATGAAACCACAACTGGTGCCAATGTTCTCCATGCACAGTGTGAGGAGTGTTAGGAACATATTTGCATACAAGAAGAAGGATTGCAAATCCTGCATTGGAAATGTGGGCAAAAGCGGTGTATCTCAATCCTACCCATCTCCCTGAAGTCGAGGATTATGTGAAATTATGATTTAGGTAAAATATTGTTCCTTGTGGCATGGATTAAACCTTCACTTTTTTCACTTGACAGTGACAGGGAAGGTGATATTGGTGGGATCACTGCCTCTCTTGCATGTTATTTTTTAGCAGCAGAGTAAGTAAGAGAGCTGTGAGCAATCTAACAAACAAGCCATTTGTTGTTGCATGTGCTCTTTGGGGGAAAACATCACTGCCTGCATGACCTGTTTCTTCAGGCTTTCTATGCATCACTAAAGAAAACTGGCTAGAACTCTATGGCACAGTCATATGACATTGTCTTGTATTCTCCTACAAACCACGGTGACCTCTCCTCTAGTATTTACTGTCTTCAGTTGTCCTTCAGGCAAAATCCAGATATTGCCTTGGCAGAGTGTTTTGGGACATCAACGCAGTGCAAGGGAGCATGCTAGCAGCGCCAGATCAGTGCTGGGGGAGAGTGCTTGATTTGCTAAAGGAGTGATGTGGCAATGCTTTTCTCCAGATATCTGTGGTTGAGTGCTGTAAGACTTTGCAGTCACTCCAGTCAATCACAGGTCCTGTAGGAAAGTGTATATCTACTCTATATCCTGAACTGTATGGATGCAGTACAGCTGTTTCTGTATGAAAACAGCACAGGACTATTCCTCAGCATCCTGGTGGAAGGTGGGCCACTCTGTGAAAGGGAGGAAAAGATTTAAGGGGCCAAAGAAAGGTGTCAGGTGAGGCAACCTGGTTCTATGGTCTAGTGAAGAAATACTCTTTGAAATTCCATGGTCTAATAAGGAGACCAATTCTCTGAAACAGGTGATCCTTTTTTCACCCAGGTATTTTAAGCATCTGTTTCTAAAAATTCAAGGGAAAAACGTATCCATCCCATCAGGACAGGAAACCATGTCTCACCAACCTGTGAGAACTCTGTGTGGTGGCTTAAAATACCTGATGCTCTTTGGCTCTTTCTTCTGCCTACATTCCCACAATATTCTCCAGGAAGGCTTGGACTAGCTCTGCTTTTATTCTGATCTGACTGAACCTGAGCTGACACATTGCCCTTCTCAGTTCTTTTCCCTCACTTCATAGCACAGTCAGAAAAACACTTAAAAGGTACCATACGCATATATACTACCCCAGAACCTTGCAGACTGAGGGGAGACCTCCTTGCAGTTACAACTTCCACGTGAGGGGAAGAGAAGGGCCAGGCACTGATCTCTTCAGTGTGATGACCAGTGACAGGACCCAAGGCAATGGCCTGAAATTGTGTCAGGAGAGGTTCAGGCTCGATATTAAAAAAATGCTTCTTCACCCAGGGTGTGGCTGGGCACTGAAATGGGCTCCCGAGGGAAGTGGTCACAGCACCAAGCCTGACAGAGTTCAAGAAGTGTTTGAACAACACGCAAACACATAGTATGACTCTTGGGGATGGTTCTTTGCAGGGCTGGGTGTTGGACTTGACATCCTGATGGGTCCCTTCCAATTCAGCTTATTCTGTGATTCTGTGATACATTTCTCTGCTGTGGCTTGGTTAAAA
>VWZW01000342.1:546922-599711 GCA_013397115.1 Edolisoma coerulescens | reverse complement strand
AAAAAAAAAAAAAAAAGTGTTATGTGGCACCATTTCCTGCAGTATGGGACTTTCCTAGAATATCAGAGCTGTGGGTTTTATGGTATAACCTGTGGGTGTCATTATCTGTGCCCTTTGGCAGCCTGAGTTTTGAAAACAATGTGGCTATTTTGGTGCAAGTATCTGTGCATGTGAATGAGGTGTGTGTGTGCTGTTTGTGCCTACTGGGCATGGGAAGAGGCTTGGCAGGGAACTGGTATGAGGATTGCACCCTTCAGGGGGTTTTTCAAGGGGGGTTCCTAGATTTTGAATCCTAAATAACCTTAAATGCAGGCTAGATGCTGACCTCCTGAGCTCATGTAAGAGGACAATGCCTCAGAGTAAATGAGATAGCAGGTGTTTAAGTAGCTACACAGGTTTTGTTGTTGAAACTTCCTTATCTGTGCACTCTCAGATACCTCAAGAACTGTAAATCATCCTCTTGGACTTAGGTGTCTAAATTCCATCTAAAACTTGAAAAATTAAATTGTAAGCTATTTTCTTTGGTCCTCTGCACTGACAATAACTTTATACTTAATGATATTCTTGTTAATTACAGCAAAAACCACTATTCATCCACCAAACTTTTTGTATCCCAATGGTGTTGTGATCCTTGAAGCAGAGCTTGGTAAGTTTCAATTCCTCACCTAAAAGCAAATGAAAATATTTAAATGAGGTATTGATAAATAATGATAGATCTTGACAAAGCAAACCAGCTTTGCTTTCTAAGCTATTTAAGAGAATAATATTCTGGTGACCTGCAGGCATGGTTTTTCTGTGTTAATTTGTTCCAGGCAAGCCACTTGAATTGGAATGCCGTGTACAGTTTGGGTTTGAAACAGTTTCTCCAATGAGGGTAACATGGAAACGAAACAACGAAGAGAATATAAATGAGAAATTGAATCAGGAAACAAGGTGAGAAAACCGACCTCTCCCCTGCTCCCCGCCCCAGTAACCTAGTTACTACCACAGCAAGCAACTGTAAAAGTCCTTCTATAACAACTTTACTGAATACATTTAAATGAAGGAAACTTAGAAGGCTCTTTCCTTTTGCCTAGTAATGTGTATGTCCACGAGCATGTGACAGGCATGTGACCTTCACATACAGAAGCACATATTGATGGCCATAAAATCAAGAACTCAAACTCTGCACGATCTTAGCTCTTCTTAAAGCTTTAGCTCATAGACAGCTTCAATATGAAGGGCTCCTGGTTGCCTGTCCCTGGATCAGTTGTTTTCAAGTGTTCTTGTTTTCAAATTTTCTTGAAAGCACGGTCTCTGTTGTGCCTTGCTAGCAATTCACACAATCTGTCTTTGGGAGCTGTCTCTGAGTGGAGAATAAATCAGATCCGCAAAACAGTACTGTGGACATTGAAAGGAGTTTGTGTGCCTCAGACATCGGGGTGTGTTTACATACTAGGTTTGAGGACTTGCAGCACTGAATTTCAGGGCACTGAATTTCAGGACACTGAATTTTGGGACTCTTCCCTGGTAAGAATTAAACAGACCTTGCAGAGAAGAAACATGTAGGGGAAAGGTTTTCTGTGACCTGGGGACAACCCCTATAGTCACTACACTTCCCTTTCCTTCCTGTTCTCATTCACTTATGCAGTGTTCAACTTGGCCAAGCAATAGAGTGGAGGCAACACAGGCAATTTTGTCTTTCACCACACAGCCCTGAGTGAGCTTTATGGGTAAACTTACTGTACACTGGAGGAAGCAAAAGCCCTGCTAAAATCAAGTTCATAATAGGAGTCATATGGCAAAAAAAAAAAAAAAGAATTATGATATCACACACACACACATGCACACACTCACGAGGTAGATATTGGTGTTTCCTAACTTTAGAATGTTTAGATTTGGAATATTCTTCTTAACAAGTTTTTAGCTTTTTTCATGGGTTGAATCCTTGCCCTTGCTCACTCCCATGCATCTTGAGGTAATGAGGAAGGGCCATGGGATACTGTCATTTTGCAGTGGCCTGATGTGAGATGCCTTTTAGGATGACCCAGAGATGCTTGTACTTGTGGCTTTCAAAGGGAAATGCTGAAACTCAGAAACCTTGGGTATTCTGGAGTGATTGTAGACACAGATCTGTTACCCATATCCTTCACTCAGCCCTGAAGGGATTTCTCTGTTACCTCTTCATTTCCTATACTTCTGTCCCTTATATCTATCTTATTCTGTTTGCCTATCCTGTCATTGGGATTTTTACCCCTGTGCAAGAGGCTGGGTTGCTCAGTCTTTTTGTCCAGCTAGTTCTCTCTTGGGGCTCCTTTTCAAAGTTTCATTTCTCTGCATTTCTGCGTGGCGAATATTTTACATCTTAGAAAACCACAAGTAATCTTATAGAAATAAAGGGGTCTGTTGAAAATATATATTGAAAACTAGGCAAGTGGTAAATATTTTGCTGAGTAGATGAATGAAGAATAAACCTTTCAGTCTTCAGGCCTATCAAAGTATTTTCTTACAAAGGTAGTATGTTCTTACCATGTATAAACCAAATGGAGGTTCCAAACCAGAATATTGCATCACTATGAAAAGTTCAAGATGAATGTTAAGAAGTTGCAAGCTCCTCTATTTTTGTGTGTAAGACATTGGGAGATTGTGGGAATGAACAGCAAAGGTGTCATGCAAATACACATTTTTTTCTCTCTAGTGTCTATCCAAAAGGTTTGAAGGGGCACACACTTCTTCATGTTGCAACTTTGAAAGAAGTTACTGAAAAGGACTTCAGAAGCAACTTCACATGCTTTGCTGAGAATTCAGTGGGAAATGCCACTGCTGTGATCCAGCTGAAAAGAAAGCAGAGAGGTAAAGCTATCAATTGGTGACTATTTGCCCCTGAAGACATATTTTGATTTACTCCACTGCTACTAATTAATTCCCCATTCACACTGGCTTTTAGCCAGTTGCAGAAGTTTCTTGAACCTGGGCACCTGGTCGGGAAAAGTTTGATTTGGCAGATGTCTTGAAAGCCACAGTGTTTTGAGGATTACTCAGAAGGACAGGGCTACCTGGGGACTTTCTGCAGGCAGGTGAGACAAGTGGAAGATGGAGAGTAACTGGAAGGAAGAAGAGGAGAGTAGCATCTCTGAACATTAATAGGCAATCTACTAAACTGAAGCAGAGAGGCTGCTGAAATCAGTATTCCCTGATTTTCATAGGACATTTCTGTTTGTTTTCCCAGTCCTTAGCATGCATGTTTCTGAGAAGTTACCATAACTGATATGAATATGGGTGCCTTTCAAGCCTTTCAAGGCCCAAACCAGAACCAGTGTGAAAATTTAAGTGTTGAACCATAGTTCGCAGTGGAGATTCATCACTGGAGTGGCACAGGAAGCTGCCAGCAGGGCACTGTGTGCAGCTATGTCTGTTCTGATGTAGCTTTTCCATCTCAGTTGATGACTATTTTCAGCATTGCTGAGTGTACCAGAGACTGTTTTCTCTGTGCCTTCTGTCACAGATTGGCTTTTCACATCACCAAAGAGATGCCATGGAAAAAGGGTCCCTGGTAGACTGAAATTCTGTGTTAAGGTTTGTGGCTGCATGAAATCTTGACCTCCCTAAATTTTGCTGGTGGGATAAGAAAAAAGATTGTGAGATGGTTTGTCCCCATTTCTGGACTGAGTTTTTTATCTAAGTGTCAATATTATTTTGGAAACCTGAGTTATGATAGACTCTTTTCTTTCTGCAGTGTTGTTCCTATATGTACTATGCAGTGCCATTTCTACTCTATTTGCATTTGTTTTGTGCACTGCCTTTGTTTATCAGCACTGGATTGAAATAGTGCTGATGTATCGAAGTTATCTGGTCCACAACAAAAGTACAGAAGGTAAGAAACCTTGTATAATATTAATTTTCTCCAGTTTTTCTACTGCCTTTTCCCATGTGGGATAATCTGGTATGAATTACTCATTTAATTAAGTTCTCTTAATGACCCTGTTCTCTTTGAGTCTATACAAAGACTGTTAAACCTTGCAAGATGCTCAGTGAATGCAGACGGAGAAAAAGAAAGATAGTGTGAAAGAAATATCTGACACCAACTGAAATGTCAGTTAGACTTTTACCCTAATTTACCCACAGAAGATTAGAGTAGGAGGTTGAATTTTGGCAGTCCATTTGCAGGGAATAATTTAGCATCTCCAACGTTTCAAAATCATTCTCTGAAAAAGTTCAACAAAACCTTTGGACAAGAATGAAATGACCTTGCATAATAAAGTGTAGGACTCCAGAGTCTATTGTATTTTTCACTTGAAGCCAAGATGTTTCTCAGAAGAATAAACATAAGGGAGAAATAAGAGGATAAAGGGCACCAACTGATAAGTGAATGTTTGGGAAATATTCATATTTCCTTTCTAAAAACTTTGGAAACAACTTGACATTTTCACCTGAGTGATTAACTTTTGATTTTTCAAGTCTCTGTAGTAGCATTGCCCCATCATCTCAGCTAAAACAGGCCTCTAAAATAGTAGACAGTGTAAAAATGTATCAGGAATCACTATGATTACTTTAAAGAACTTAATGTACAATTTTCTTACATGGGTTGAAAGAATTTTGATAGTTTGTGCCTGAGAAAATTTTTCAAAAATTCTTGCATCTTGATGCAGTTTGAGATAGAGGTCTCTGTTTTTTGTGTTTGCATATGTACCTTACACCTGAGTGTGAAACAACTATTATCTAGATACATACACAATTGGAAAATTAACTGCCCTTTTGGGAAATATTTTTGTGAGCCCTAAAGCATTTGGCAAAAGCAATTTGGGAAATCACTCAAATTCCCCTCTATTCGGAAACAAATTGATTTAAGGACCTGTGGAAAGTCCCCATAGAGCACACCCTGCATGTCAGTAGGACAGAGACAGACCTGCCAAGGCTTGTGCATTCAAGTTGAAGACACTGTTGGGTTCCACCGTGGCAGTCCCTGTCCCCTGCCTGTACACTCTTGTGTACCTCATGCACACAGCACCATCTGCAATGTGCAGACCAGACAGTTTTCTGCCCAAGGAAAATGTGTTCTCACCTGCAGGATCATGTCCTTCTCACTTCATGTGAGAAGTATACTTGAGCATATCAAGTCACCTGAGGTCTGAGAGGGCTTGCTCATAGAGCAGCAAAGCAGCGGTTATGACTTGATTTTGCTGTTTCTTCCTTTCTATCATTTTTTCTCTCATGTCCCTCTCAGCACAGAATCAGAGAATGGAAGAATCCTACAAGATTGGAAGGTACCCCATGGCACCTGCTCAAGGCAGAGCCAACCTAGACCAGGTTGTGCAGGACCTTGTGGACAGAGAAACCACAACCCCTTTGGGGTTAATTGGCCTCCTTAGCCACTTAAGATATATATCTTAAAATTCCTGCCTTCTCCCACAAGGAGAAAAAATAATGCAGGCAATTTGATACTAACATTTATAGACCATGTATGCCATCGATTTGCTTAAGTCAGGTATTCTTCATTTCCCACACTTTCAGCATCTTAAATACAGTACCAAATGTTCCTCAGTTTCTAAGTGTCCTGTTCAGTTATGTGAAAAAATGGCTTGATGATGCTTATTTTGTATTTGTTTTTAACCTGCTATTGTAATAGTAATATTATAAAGGCGTGTGTTAGTGGCTGTTGTCTAATAAGATTGCAGTGACCTCTGTGGGTGAAATGAGGAATACCCGGCTTGTAGTGCAATTGATTGTCATTTAAAATCTGTTTTCAAAGGAGCTTCAGTTTGGGGTAGGGATGAATTGAAGTTCAGCTAAACCAATCTAGTGACCCTCTGCCCCACCTCTAATTCCCACATTAGTCCTGTGTGCCTGCTGCTGGTGATTCACTCTTGTGGGCCTAAATTGGCTCAACTTGGTAGAAAAATAACTCAGTAAAAGACAGTGTGTAGCCAGCAAAGTGAATTATCTCCCTCTATTATCACAAGAGCTTCAGCACCAGTAGAAGGATGTGATTGAAAGTGTGTGTCCAGGAGCAGAGATGCAACATGTGTTGCCTGATCACATTCTTTTCCTCCAAACCTTATCTGCACACCTCTGTTTTGTTTTGATGACATACTTTCTGCTACATGCTGGTTCTGAATGTAGGTGTTCAGCCCCAGCTCATCCATGTTAGTTTTCTGAATTTGCTTTACATATGGGCTCTTCTAGATCCTGTGGGAACTTGGTGACCCTAGATCATGTCTGTGATCCTAATCTTACATCTAAGGATAGAAATCACGAGGTTAACACCAAGGCATGTGGGTCATGATACTCAGCACTCAGGTGTCTGGGCTGGATGTCGGTGTCTCAGTTCCCAAGCAGTGAAGGTGCAGTCAACATGGTGAAATCTAGAGAGCCTCTCAGCTCACCCTGCAGCAGCAGCCTGCAGTGGGACTCTGCTCTACACAGGGGAATGTCTTTCTGATTTCTATTCATTCTATTGTCATGTGATACAATTCAGCTAATTGAACATAGGTGTCTGATGTAATTTGGGCTGCCTGAAGTCGTCCTGCCATTCCAAAAGGCTTGAGTCTCCAATACTTCCCCTGTCAAATCTGGCAGTCTTAGGACACCTTAAATGGCCTCAAGGAACTGGGAAACTGGACTGAGTCGACTGTGCCTTTTGCTTTCACCAGAAATTCTTTTCTTTTGTGTTCCTTCTTCCTCAAGTGTAGTTCAAATTCCATTCAACAAATAGATACCAATTTGCTTTTGCCTTGTAGTTAAGAATGGGCCTAACTCAGGACATTGGTACCAGGGTGATCAAAGCTAAGAAAAATTCTTTACCCACATTTCCTCTGCATACAGATATTCTTTCAACAAGACTTAAAGTTCAATAACTGGTCAGTGCTTGGTGTCTGAGCTGGTATTTTGTCAGACTTAGCCATTGCTCCTTACACAAGTCTCTCTGTTCACAAAAAAAAATGTATGAAAACAGCATATCTTTTGCAAGCAGCTAATGTTTAAGAACATTTTTCCTTTAAGATTCATTACATTTTAAAAGAGGATTGGCCATTGACAAGACTTTTTTTTGAATCAGCATTTGGGCAAATGACAGGAAAGACTGGAAAACATTCCCTATCACATGGCTTTTGCCTGGAAGGGACCAGATCTTTAAACTATCTTGCATTAAACATCAGTACCTTCCTTGTTTGCTTTGGTAGCATATGTCTACAAAATTTGCAAGACAGTGAGGAGCAAGGTTGTCTTTGGTGACTGGGTAGCTGTAATCCACGAACAGGTAATAATTTTAGATTTGTGTTGTGCCTACTTAAATAGATATAAATGGAAACCGAGCATTAAGAAAGAAGCTGAATGCTTCAGCCAGACTTGTTAATGTATATAATGTCTTTTATTTATTTATTTTAGATGGCAAGGAATTTGATGCGTTTGTGTCCTATGCAAAACTAAACTCTTCTGAAAGTGACTCTGCTTTAATTAGTGAGGAAAAATTTGCCCTGGAGCTTCTTCCAGATATGCTAGAAAATAAATATGGATACAAGTTATGCATTCTTGAAAGAGATATTCTTCCGGGAGGAGGTAAGGTCTCTGGGGATGGTAGAAAATGTTCCGTTTTTATAAAATTGCATTTCAATTTCCAAAAAACCTTATGCACCAGCGCAACAAATTGTATACTTTGGTAATGGAATTTATGTTCAAATATCACAACGTTTTGATCTTTGTATCTGGTCCCTGTGGCTGAGGCATACATACTTTGGAGTGAGGTCACTGTGGGCTACTAGGCTGAGATGAAATTTCTTGTACAAGAATTTCTTTGCAAGCAAACTCTGTTCTCTGGAAAGAAGACCTCAAATATTTCAGTAGTTACTTTCTAAGCAATTTTGATCAGTGCCACTTGCAGTAATTAGAAAGCCCTGTGTATCTGTTCCTGGGAGAGATAAAGAGAACTCCAAGTGTCCCTTGAGACCCTGTTTAAGTGTGTTGAGGTCTCAGCTGTTCCCTTCATGTCCTGAGCAGAAAGTTGTGTTCTTCAGTTGTATAAGAACAGCCATGGTACCCTCGGATAGCAAACACATTTCTAGGGGTTATGTGATTGCTCAGCATTCGTAATCTTAGCTTTCCTTATTTCTGGATTTTAACTCTTGATAAAGGAACCGATAAGGTAAAAACTCCATTGTAGAATGCAGTAACTCTCACCATTTCCTCTCCAGCATACACAGATGAAGTTGTAACAGCTATTAAACAAAGCAGACGGGTAATAATTGTTTTGAGCCCAGCCTACATCAGTGGGCCAAGCATCTTTGAACTGCAGGCAGCGGTGAACTGTGCATTGGAAGATAAAAGGATCAAACTAGTATTAATAAAGTTCCAGGATTTCCAAGAGCCAGAGACTTTGCCTCCAGTAGTGAAGAAAGCACTTCGGATTTTACCAATCATTACCTGGAAATCTTCCATTTCTGCTGTTCCACACAAGAAGTTCTGGAAATACATACATTACCACATGCCAGTGAAAACTGCTAAGAGGCTGGGAAATTGCAGCCTGAAGGGCTTATCTCAAAGGTTATTCAGACTGGTATATTGATAGGAGAAATTTCACAGGGGCATGACATCAGGCTCAGGAGTGGTAACATGATTGTCAAAGACCTTTTCTATATCGTCTGACCACTGTCAACTGTCCCTACAGCCAGCAATAGCTCCCTCCAAAACAGTCAGGAGGACTGAAGTGTGACAGTGCACAGCAAAACTGTGCCACTGCACACAACTGTAAATGTGAGCTATCATTCATAAATTAATATTTTATTACAATTTTTATTATATTTATTATACCATTTTGCTCTGATTTTGAGACATGCAATGTTCTTTGCACTGTATTTCTTTCTGGAATATTTTTTTACACTTGTTTTCTAGAAAAAGATTTAAAAAAGGGGACTCAAGAGGAAGCTTCCAGTTTAATTTTCTGATGCAGTCCAGTGGAACATATCCAAATTTTTCAAATGAGTTACCTCCTCCAGTGTGAACACCAAGAAAATACCATGGGAGACTGCTACAACTGGGTATGCCAAAGGGATTCAGAAAAGAAGGACCACTGCGTAGGCTTATCCCAGGCATCTCCATCCTTCCTTCAATGAGAGGAAGAATTCTACCAGTTGTGAAACATTTCATACTCAAGGATACCTGCACCTGATCATTGCTGATCCTGTCTGATGCTGGTCACTCAATGCCCCCTGAATCTTTTGGCATTACAGGTGTGTTGCAGGTGTAAATCAAAGCCCTGGTTGTCACAGCTAGTAGACAGAGTTCCAGGGACTCTAAAATCTTTCCCTTGCAGTCCTCTGGCTGCCAGCTCTCCAGAGCTCATATCACTTGCTCTCAAACCATCTTGCAGTCTGTGTGTGTATGGCTACATCTGAGTGAAATGCAATGGTCAGTATTAAGCAATCTGAGTAGTATAGACACTGCTCTGTTTTTCTGCTCACTTCATTTGGCCTTCAAGTTAACAACTTCTTGTTTTATAATGCTAATTGAATATCTCATCTGCCAGATTCCTTGTTGGAAAGGGATTTCAAGAAATACTGCTGTTAACAAGATCAGTATACTGGAAAAAAAAACTCTTTTGCAAGCAGGCTGAGCATTATCTGTCTAATGCTGTATTGGGTTCAAAGCTTTCGTGGGAGGACTGGCGGTGCTGTGAGGCTGACAGAAGATAGTTCTTCATGTAGAAGCAGAGCATCAAAGGGCATCACTGACTGTACCACAGAAAATTTTGACATTTCAGTTGCACCTATATTGGAGATTTGGTTCAGATCATTACAATTTTGATGCAAATTTCCCGGTTCCACCACATGTTGCCTTTTGTTTTGTGTTATAGAGCATCACAGTTGCACACACTGGATCCCTTCCACAGAAAGTCAAGTGGAAGATATTCTCCATCCACGACGGGACATTCAGTCTGTGAGATCAGTTGGTCTGAAGGAATCCCCTCCCAGGCACATGCAGTGTGGTTGCAGGGTTCTCAGAACTAGTTGTTTTGGGGTATCACATCTGTTCTCACCATCTGCACTGTCTGCACTGTCTTCTAACACAATCAAATCATTACTGAATTTGAGTATTTTGAATAATTTGTCAGTAAATTAAACACACTCATTTCTAATGCAAGTAATACAGGCTTTAGAAGCTTCTAATCAACAGCACTGTTTGTACATCCTGTTATCCTTACACTAAACATGGCCTTTTTTGTGGAGGAGAGAAGATGCTGACCTTTTAAAAAAATGATCCTTAAGAGCAGTTGGAGGAGGATAATGTATCTGCCCAGTAAATACCTTATTTGTATGAGTAAAACAAATGCCAAATACAGGACAACTCAAGATCCAGTTTTAGGCAGGTGGTGTGACTCAGACCTTCCTCTTTATGTTGATACTGCCTGCTAAATTACACACACGTTTAAGAGAAGGAGACCCTTTCCAAACGAGGCTGTAATTTGCGCGGTCCCCCACCAGATGTCCCTGCCGCGAGCCCTGCGCTGTACCTTTATTTACACACCGAGTAGTTTTGTTACCAGGTGCGACAGGACCAGTGAGTAGTGCCAAGTGTGGTGCCCGAGGTGCCAGCTGAGCAGGGGAGGCAGCCGGGGAGCGAGGGCAAGAGAGGAAGGCACGAAGCAGGCTCTGCTGCCTGCCCAGGCTGCCACCACCTCTCCCAGATGATGCTGTTCCCTTGTGATGCTCTTGCTGCCTGAACGGTGAGCATTGGAAGTTTTTTTGTTTTGGTTTGGTTTTCAGTTTTTTTTTTTTTTTTTTTTTTTTTTTTTTTTTTTTTTTTGACAGTGGAAAAATCAGCGAGGCTGAATCAATAATGTAGTTGGAAGGGTTTTTTTATTCCTCAACAGGGTGATGCTGTGGCCAAAGTTTTCTGGGTCAGAGGAACCTGCACAACCGGTATCTTCATACAAATTCCAGGTCCGTCTGTAACACAAGGAACGGGATAAGCACATTAAGACTATAAAATGACCTCTAACAGGCAAATGAAAGAACCCTGAGGAAGAAGTGGCGGTGGCTATGAGCAGCGTGAATCAGCAGAAGTGGCTGTTGCACACCTTCATGCACCCACTATATGCTAAATCTGTAATAAAATTGTCACAGCCAGATATGGGCTCTCCCATGCTTGCACATGCAAAGCTTTCCAACTTGCTACTGTTGCTGTTGAGCGTGGTATCCTGTTCTGCTGCTGCTTATGTGGATGAGCCCAGCCTGGGCAAGAGATCCTTGCCTCGCTATGAACCTGATTCCAGTGGTGCTGTTGACTCCTCACAAGACACAAGGCTACATGTTTTCACACTGGACTATGACTATGTGCAAATTCCCTATGAAGTTACCCTTTGGATCCTCCTCGCCTCTTTTGCAAAAATAGGTAAGTAGAAAATGGGATCTCGGGTCCTCCTAGCTTGGAAAGAAGTTAAAAAAGTACAACATAACGAAGTAACTTTCATTCATTTTGTAGCTGGGATTGATTTTACAGCATCTGTCCTCAAAAGAACAGCTGTGTTCATTGGCAATGCCAAAATTCCACCTTAAAATGATTCCATCTTACTGAAGTTAACATATGATGTCTAACCTTCATGTCTCTTGGGTTGTGAGTAGCAAGTAGCAACAGAGCTCCCTGACACATTGCTGTCAATTCATTTTGCTAGTCCTTATACATCACAAGATACTGGAATTTGCAACCTGACACAGCAAATCAGTTACAACTCAGTTACACCAGACTGAGACTTCAAGTGTATTGAATTTTGGGGAGAAAGTGTAAAGAATTCTTCCATTGTATGAATAAGAGGAAACACTGAGTCTTTGTTTTAAATATTTGCTCTTTAAAGTTGGTGTGAAAAGGAATACCAGAGGAGAGAGACTGAGAGTCTCTGAGGGTGTGGGTCATCAGAGATGTAGGCTAAGTACCTTTTGAATATATACCAATGCATCTAGCTTCTATTAGAGCTCCATGTGGGTATCTGAATGGGGAAAGACAACTCATGGAGCAGTAATTGCAGTAGGGGCTGCAATTAACATGGCCAAAAAGGCTCATCATGTCTTACACATTTTCATGGCTGAGCTTAAATTATTTTGACTATTCAGAATTAATACAACAATATCAAATAAACAAAGAAGATGGTAATAATGTAAAGAGTTGCACACATAAAATCTCCCTTTTTGTTTGATCTTTCTGTGGGATTTTCAAACACTTCCTTTGAACAGACTCGTAGGTGAGACTGATGTTTTTCTGGAGGTGGCCTGAAGATAAACATTTTTCATGGCATAGTCACCCAGCTGACAAAATTCATTACCACTAACCATTATTTGCCAATTTCATTATAGCTGATGCCCTCAATCCAATTCCTACAAATGTCTTCACTGATAACATAACAATCAAAATTTTTGCAAATAAAATTTGTTATGGCATCAGCAGAGTGTATTAATAATAAACATATAGACCAAATTCTTTATTTATCATCCATAAAAGCACAGGACTTGACATATGGCACATCTACACAATATTCTTGTTTTGATCAAGAAATAGATACTTTAGAAGAACTGTGTGATGCCTCCCAGGTGGACCTGCTCCTTTTACTTTGAGTTTTTAAATAATATTATTTTTGATGAAAAGTGTGGAGCTGTTAATTTCAAATATAATTGGAAGAAAGAGTTAGTCAGAATAATCCCGTTACCCAGGGAAGAAGATTTCCAAACTGTAAAAGTTTTCAGTGTTTTATTCAGATGTGATCTTCTTTCTGGATTTCAAGATTTAGGGGTGGGAAACAGTTCCAAGATCTTGAAAGGAAGAACAATCCCCTTATTCTGTAAAACTGGCAGAAGACTTGAAAATTATTTTCTAAATTAAAAGGCAGATGAGTAGAGTTATAATATTAGCATACTTCTTGGTAAAAAAAAATAGTGTCCTAAAAAAATTATCGAAAATTTCATAAAAATATTTTTATGCTCCTTTGTGTTTGAAGACTGATAATTCAAGGGTCACAGAAATACAGTCGTGGCAGAACCTTCTAGAGCTCCAAGATGAAGGCTGAACTAGCTTCAAGCGTGGAGTCACAGACATTGGATTTAAAGGTTTCTTAGTCTGCCTCATTCTCATTCTTGTAAATTTAAAAGAAATCCTGACATTTGCAGTGCAGGCACCTCTCATCGACAGTATGATCACACAGTTCCTTGTATAGTGACTAGACAAGCCAGTAGGAGGTGGGCAGTAAGGATTCTTGGAGAATATTTTCTTTGCAAATTGTGGAGGATCTCTTCAAAGAGGTTTCTGCCTTCCCAGAAGTGGAGCTTAAGCCCAGACATGCTTGCTCAGAAATCAGGTGCTGGGCAGCAGGAAAAGAAGAAATTCAGGGTCAAACTCTTGCAGTGCTTTAGTGGTAGAAGTGTGGGAATGTTTAGTTTTGAAAGGCAGAGCACTGCCTGTTTTTACCTTCATAATCCTTAGAGCAAAAGCGGGCTGGCTGAAGACAAAGTATTCAAATGCAGGCAAGACAATTGTGTGACATCAGGTAATTTAAACATGAATAATCCCCTAATGTTTTATTCAAGGTTTCCATATCTATCACCGATTACCAAGACTTATGCCTGAAAGCTGCATCCTGATTGCCATTGGAGCACTAGTAGGAGCAATCATCTTTGCTTCCCATCACAAGTCTCCACCAGTGATGAACACTAGTATTTACTTCTTGTATCTCCTTCCACCCATTATCCTGGAGGAGGGTTATTTCATGCCAACTCGCCCATTTTTTGAAAACTTTGGATCCATTCTGTGGTGGTCTGTTCTGGGAGCTCTGCTAAACTCATTTGGGATTGGCCTCTCCCTCTATGGAATCTGCCAGATCAAAGCCTTTGGCCTGACTGACCTGAACCTGCTGCAGAACCTGCTTTTTGGCAGCATGATTTCAGCAGTGGATCCCGTGGCAGCTCTGGTAGTTTTTGAAGAAGCCTCCGTTAATGAGCAGCTTTACATGATGATCTTTGGAGAGTCATTGCTAAATGATGGCATAACTGTGGTGAGTTTCTTCCCACTCCTTGTCTTCCCCTCTTTGGACTCTTGTGGCTTGCAGGGTTCCTGGGCACAGGACAAGAACAGCTCAAAGGAGGTCCTAATGCATTATTTATTTTGTGAATACTCCACTCAATTACACACAAGGGATTTTAATGTATGCAAAAATTACATCTTACATCACCTCTTTCAAAAGCATGTATTTTAGAGCTGCTGGAAGAGGGAAACATACACATACATATGAGATGTGCTCTTGCATTCACCGAAGTGAATGGATAAGCTACAGCTGATTTTCCTGGTAGGATCAGTATAGGACCTTGGAAAGTTCTTGACATTGTGCAAGCAAACAAATAGAAAATTTTACTGCTTAAAGACTGAAGGCAGCGAGGATATAAATAAAGGAGACCCTTCTTTGTCATATACCTGAGAAATTCCTCTGGGAAAAAAAAAAAGCAAGCCAGATGTGGGCAATCTCTGGAGGCCACACTCTGTCTTCCAGCCCTTCCAGAAATTTCACCAGAGACCTTAGACATGAATTCCAAATGCCACTAATAACTTCTCATAAATCTGTTTCTATCAGTAAAAAAATTGACATCTGACAAATATTTGCCTTTTTTGGCTGTCTTAAGTATCCAGAAACAATGCTTCCTGAAAAAGAGGGATTTTATTTGGTTGGCTGTGGTTTCTTTGTTGTTGTTTGTTGTTGTTGGCCTTTTTAATAGGAAAAGAGTGTTTTTACAGAGCTCCTTTTGTTAATATTTTTTTCCCTTATCTCATTAGTTCTGCTAAAATTGGAGCAACCCGAAATTCTAGCCGTAAGCATAAGTGACAAGAACATTTAAAACACATTTTTTTCAAGGAAGAAATTTCAAGCAGGAAGTTTGTTGCTCAGAAACCAACAGGGCTGCTCATGTGGTACAAGTTAACGGCAGGTTAAGGAGTTTCACTAGATAAGATCTTTACAGAATTTAAATCAGAGGAATCTAAACCACATAAAAACTATTCAGATGCTGCTATACATAAGGTACAGCCCAACTCGGACTTGTAAAATCTGTACAGAGTTCACTGCTGAAAGGCTCCATGGGAGAAGTGCAGTTTATGAGTACTGAGAAAAGAAAAAGGAACAAAGTAACTTCTTGCAGCCACAGTCTGTTGATCATAAATCCTTCCTCTTGGTGGTCACAGATACAGGGCTGATGTAGAACAAATGGACAAGTATTATTTAATTTACATGCAAACTACATGGGTGCTACATTTGTAACAGAAAAATCCCCACTGCATCTATTACTTACAGTTGTCTTTTTTGTTTCTTCAAAAACTGACCTCAAAAATATAATGCCTCTTTTTCACACTGGAAGAGCTTGTTTCGCTCTTTTTTTGACGGGCTCACTACCTTGCCTTTCCTTTTCTCCCAGCTATTTGTGATGCAGGTCCAATTCCTGATGGTATTTACCTGAGCTTCCAGTCAGGATCCTGTTAGAGTATAAATGTGCAGTGACAGAAAGCCTTTTAAAACAGTGGACTTAGGCACTCCTCAGCAGCACTGGGTGTGTTAGTAAATGAGATGAAAGGGCTGTACATGGGATATGTCGGGTCCACCACTGAGAGGTCCCATTGCCCCACACGCTCTCATCTTTGGGGCTCATCTCAGAGCAGCTGAGTTGCTGTCAGTTTGTCAGCTCCTGCTGTTGCATCTCTGCATCAACCACCACTCATCCCCTTTCTGGGCATCTGAGTTTTCAAAATCTCTTCCTGGCTTCACGCCTAAGAAGACTGAAGTATTTGCCACCTGAATAGAGCCCAGTATGTGACCTTCTCCTCTCTGATATCCCACTTACTTTTTTTCAAGACTTTAAAACTATTTATCTCAGGTGTCTTCTCCTACCGTTTCCGTCTCTTTCTCTCTTAACAGTTTCATTTGAGTTAACGCTAAGTGTTTAAAAAAGATAATATCACCAAGATATATTAAGCATACAGGTTTTTTTCGTTGTTTAAATACAAATATCCTCTGGTTCTCTCCAGCCTTCTTATCAGCTTGAACATTTTTTTCCGCAGCAGGAAAAACTGGTATGAGTTTTGTTGAACTTGTGTATTCCATTCGAGGCAACAATAGCTCTGTCTCCAATATTTAGTTCAATATCCTGGTATATATATATATAAAAATTACAAAATAACAGACTGTAGAATTAGAAATATAATCTAGAAGTTATGACTTTGCCTTAAGGGGATGGGAGAAAAGTGGATAATTTACTCTTTTTACCCATTGGTACCTTTTCCTATTCCCCTCAGTAGGGCCGTGTCCGTGGATAGAACAAGAAGGGTTCAAATCCTGTTAATTGCTTCTTTCCCCAGTTATTTCTGAGTGGATTACTAGCACCAGAATAGTTCAGACAGCAACAGGTCTGGACCTAGGATGCATCACACATTAGTGGAGTTTCAAAGCCCTGTTCAAAAAAGTGTAGTAAATCCAGTGCAGATCTAATTCAAGCCCGAACTCAGGTGGAATACCCTGATTTTGCTGTGAAGTGTTTCAGGCATCTGAAGCTCTGCTCCCACACATACACAGATAATTTTGTTTCTAAACAGGAGCTGAGCACCTCTATGCAGCAGGAAATGGAATACTCCCTGACTGCTTCTCTCTGAGGCTTGATTTTAGAGATACTGAGAACACCTATATATCATGCTGTACTCAAAGTGAGTGGCAGTAACTATATTCTCTGACGGAACCCTCTCTTCTTTGTATGCAGCAGGACAGTTGAAGAGCTAAGTAAAATTATTTATTTATTTGAGGAGGTTTGAAATTGCCTCTTTGGTGTCACTGAGAAAGACTTTGACCACTTGTTTCGGTGCTAGGAAGGAGGATGGAGATATTCTCTGCTCCCACTGTAAAAGTTGTTCCACTGTACTTAGAGTAAAACTACTGCGGTCAGAAAGAATTAGCAAGGTGGTAAGAAAAAATTATCAGGACAGTCTGTGTTGCTGGTTAAGGCAGTCACTTGCAAATCTTTTCTTCCAATGCTTCTGATGTGCACAGTATGTGCAGTAATTGTACATAGACACCTGGAGCATGGAGCAGTCCCTGCGGAGTCCCCTGTGGCAACAGTGTCATGCTCTCTCTTCCTCTCCCTGGCTCTAAGAGCTGCCCAATGGTACAAAATCCTCTCCAAACAACCCAAAGCATGATGTTCTCAGAGTTGCTACATGAGACCACTATCAATCCATCCTTTCTTTTTGTGTGAGCAAAAGCCTCCTAATCTGATTCAGGTTTTCCTAATATGAAAAGAATTCTAGTACTCCATTTACTGGCATAAACACTGTAATGTAACTTAGCTGAGCCTTACTTATGTGATACAGTGGAGGTTGTGGTACAGAACAGTTTGCTCCCACAAAGCATGTTACAAAAAGAAAAGGAAATAATGTCATATTTCCATAACTCCCATTTTGATGCCAAATCAGTTAAATCATATAGACACTTTAGAAACTAGAAAAAGGAAAAAAATTCTTGTTGTTTGCTGAGAATAACTTTCTTTCTTCATAAGTCAGCATAGAATCATGCCATGGTATAATTTATAAAGAATCACAAGTCTTAGGAAGAGGTCAAAGTCTACAAGAAAGGGAAACAGAAAGGAAACAGGCTATGAAATTAAAAGCTATAAAGTAGGTAGGCTGAGGTTTGCTTACTGTGGAGACATGAACCCTCTTTTCCTAATCTGCCACTGAAGAGCCAAATGTCATACACTGGCATTAGGAAGAAATAGTTCTGGGTATTTTCTTAAATGAAATATTTTGTTTGGCTTTGTCTGCCTCCCAGAACTATTAGCACTGAGCCTCCTGGAGAACAGACTGTATGACAGCTCAAGGTTATATGTCCCCAGCAGCAATTTAAGATTAGATAGTAGCTGAGCAGTAATTATTATCCTAATGAGCTTGACTCTTCTACCTGCAAATACCTGCTTTAGTGTTCTTAATAACCTTCTGGAATTAACTAGATGAAGAAGAAAGACCAAAGAAAACCACAAAATGTAAATGACTTTGGTCTATTTATTGTCTTTGAACTAATGCTTTAGTGCAACAGCTTTGGAGAGCTGGTGTCTTTATTTGTTTCCCAAATTCTCTTCAAAACTGAAACGTGACTTTGATGTGTTACACACTCACTGTAAACAGATCTGACAGGTCTTAATATTAACTGATTATCAGCAACCTCTAAGGCCTTTTAATTACTACACCACTCATTACTCTGGAAATTTTCTATTAATTTCTTAAAGAAGAATGAAAGTGAAATATGCTGAAAATTTTTCATCAACAGTTTCTGCAAAATAGAAATTATTGATAATAGAAGTATGGTAAAATTTTCTGCTCTAAACTAAAGATATTATCTTTACAGACCAAATTATATAATACATTATATAAAACTATAGTTTGCATTAAATTCAATCTTTCTTCTAATCTGATGATTTATTTTTTGTAATTTCAAGCTTTCTAGTCAAAATGTGTATATGTGCAGGGTCTTTAGAACATTTAGAGTGTCACAGTATTTGGTTCTTACTTTGAGATTGTTCTCTGGGGAGATGGTTAAGTGACATCAAACTCCATATATATGATGATAGAGAGGCTATATTTATCTAGCTAGAGACAATATGAAACTAAGGCTACCACCCTTCCCTTCCCTTCCCTTCCCTTCCCTTCCCTTCCCTTCCCTTCCCTTCCCTTCCCTCTCCTGCTTTCTTTTCTATTCCCAGTGATGTTTCATGACTTTTATGTGTCAAGTGCTATTTAAAAACATGTAACATTCCTGAGTCCATCTAATGAAGTTTGTCCAGTCTACTGACCCTTCAGGCAACCTAGATGGGATTTAAATAAAATATGTGATTCTTAGTCCCTGCCCTGCCCTGTCCTGAGTCAGAAAGAGAATGTGGAGGGTAGAGCCTGGGGTTTTTAAGGTACCCAGCTGGGCTTTTAACCTCTCCTACAAAGACCAAAAATTAAATTTACCTTCAGAAAACAGAGTATTTTTTTGATTATTCAGTGGCATGTGGGCCCCCAGTAATTTACTTCTATTCCACAGCCACTTACCCTTCTTTTTTTTTCTCTTTTTAAGGACATTTAACAGACCCTTACTTCTGGGACTTGTTAAGAACAAGCTTTTGCTTTGCAGACACATAGACACACACACTGTTTCACCTATAAAACGAGTAAGCCTGCCAGGTTCAGAAAGATGCCTGACTGCTGCCTTCCTATTTTCACATGTAGGTTTTATACAACATCTTCATCGCCTTCACCCAGATGCACAGGTATGAAGAAATTGAATCCATCGATATCTTTGCTGGCTTCGCCCGCTTCTTCGTGGTGGGGCTGGGTGGAGTCTTGTTTGGCATTGTGTTTGGATTTGTCTCAGCATTCATGACTCGTTTCACCCACAACGTCTCTTCAATCGAACCCCTGCTGGTCTTCATGTTCAGCTACCTGTCATACTTGTCTGCTGAAACCCTTTACATCTCTGGCATTTTGGCGTGAGTATTCCTTTTGGCTTTTTGGATGATCTCTTAGAGGAAGTGGTGTTTTGTGGTGGTTTGCTCAAGGTTGGTACCATACAGGCTTTCAGTCTGGCTTAGAGAGGCAATGGACAGCTTCTTAGAGATCTGTAAAATGCAGTGGTAACTCGGAAAAGCAAACCCACAGTCAGTGTAGGCACAGATACGCTACCAAGGAGTGTTGGCAAAAGTACTGCCAGTTGTGGGTAAAGTGGCCAGTGCTGCCACCATCTGTCTGCTATCTCTGATAAGATCAGCAGCAGGAGAGAATGATTTGAGAATACAGCAGTTTATCTGTATTTATTTCTAAGCAGTTTCACGACCAAATAATAAGAGAGATGGAAAACAATGAGTATGGAAAACATAAAAAAGGACATCTGAGTTCTTTGTGAACATCAGCTCTAACACAATTAATGGAATTACTTTACATTTGACCAGAATCGCTGCAGTTGAAACTGGGCAAAACCAGGTGAAAGAGAACATCACCTACACATGCATACTTATAGCCATGTATACGAATATTGACAATCATATTTTTTTGTGTTCACGATAGCTTGATACTGCTGTAATGCTGGGGACATGTTCCTCAAAGTATGTGATGGTGTGGGTGCCTGGTGCATAGAGAAAGCTGGCAGGTTCTTGACTGAAGTAAATTCAGAGAGGGTGAGAATTGTGGGAAGGAAAGAGGATGGCAGCAGGAAAGGAGCTGGAAGAGGAAGGAAGGAATAGGGATGGAAGTGAGAGACTTAAGGACAAAACTGCTGGCAGGTGAGTTTCAAGGATACCACACCAAACAGCCCATCTGCAGGGTAAAGCATAAAGAGATGGGAACCTCATGTTGCTGAATGCTCCAGCTGGTGCTGCTGGCTGCTGTAGGCTCAGGGGACAGCTGGTGGGTAGCAGCAGATTTGCATGGCCTGTACTGGCTCTGAGCTTTCACGATGGGCCTTGGAGGACCTCGTGTTGGAGAAAGTGCTTCCCTTTATAGAGGACAAACCAGTTTAAACTTAACAAATACAAGCATATGGCTGCTGCTGACTAGATAGCTGCATTTACTCACCTCAACTTGTGAAGCTCTGATTTCATAGAATCACAGAATGGTTTGGGTTGGAAGGGACATTCAAAGGCCGTCTAGTCCAATGCCTGGCAATGAGCAGGGACATCTTCAGCTAGATCAGAGCCACGTCCAAACTGGACTTGAATGTTTTCACAGGTGGGACATCTGCCACCATTCTGGGAAACCTGTTCCAGTGCTTCACCACTCTCATCGTAAAAATGTTTTTCCTTATATCTAGTCTAAATCCACCTAAATCTTTTAGTTTAAAACCATTATCCCCTGTCGTATTGCAATATGTGCTACTGAAAAGTTTGTCCCTATCTTTCTTATAGGCCTCTTTTAAATGTCAAAAGATCGAAATAAGGTGTTCCTGAAACCTTCTCTTCTCCAGGCTGAAGAAGCCCAGGTTGTTCAGCTTCAGAGCAGAATTGCCTTTGTAAAAACAACCTTCGCAGGATGGTTCTGGGAAGCAGTATTTGAATATTTAAACATATTAAATAAGTAGTTAGACAGGATATAGATTATCTTGAGCAATTAGACAAAGCAAATGAGTCTTGTGCTATGTTTTGTATATCCAACACATCTGCTCAGATTGAGGTAATTGGAAACTTTTGTTGAGCAGGATTAGATCTACTGTGCAGTGAGCCCTAATATCATATGGACCCTTTCCTACCTGCACTGCCCAAAATACTGCTTCCCTGCCTGCTCCTTACGCTAGACTACATAGCTCTTTATTTCTTTGACTTCTTATTTTCATTAGAGTTCTGAAATTATTAGTAATATAAGAATGTTAATACAATTGGGATTTATTATTCTTACTACTTCATTAAGGAAATTATTGCTTGTTTTAGAGATGGGAACTTATTGTCACCTTTCTGAATTATTGAGGATTCATTCATTTTTCACTTGGATTGTGAAAGTCTATTATGCATGTGTATTTGAAAGTCAACAGTATTAATCATTAATGCCTAATGGCCTTGTCCTGGAGTGTCCTTGGACATGCTAAATGACTCAGCTCCACCAGGATACCCTTGAGATTTCTTCAGCAGAAATTAAATGAGCAGAAACTAGAGGGGGGTTATTTAATGAACAGTCATCATTCTCTGAATTCACAAGTTTGGAAAAATACCATTACAAGAAGCCCCCAAAGACTAAAATCATATCAGTAGAGACTAGACAGGTGATAGAATATGTTACTAGCACAGCACTTAGTCTGTGTATTACCTATGGAAAATGCAGAGGGGAAAAGGGAATCCCTTTCAGTAGGGCTGATCAAAGACTGCTGCTCCATGTGATTGTCACCAGCATCTGGGCTGGGTGGCTGCTGATGCCTCTGAAGCAGGCTCTAGTCTTCATTAACAGTGAAGACGTGGAAAACATCCCTTTGCTTCCTTAGGCACATTCCCCTTTGGCCCTGGCATGGGACTACCATGATCTGCCACTGCCACCTCAAGAGAGAATATCACTGAGACAGGTTATGTCTCTAGCTGATCCACCTGTAGGCTGGTACAAAACTGACCTACCTGCTGTTTGAGACAAATATTTGGTGCTTGGTGGCTCCATGTTAGGCATTCAGGATAAAATGGACTTTGAACTGGAATGTGATACCCTCCCTTCCTTGTCAGAAAGGCTGACTAGTTTGCTTCCTTTATCCTATATGTAGAACAGATTTGTAAACCTGAATGAAGATGCTTTTCTATCTAATGAAATAGCTGATGTTACTGAAGAAATAAAATGCTTCTTGTTATGATGAAGGTCAGAATCTGGTGATGGAGAGGGCAGGTGATGATGGCTGATGTTGTTCTTAACTGAAAAGAAGAACAGGTTGTGGCTGATCTCTGATGTTTTGCTTGATACAGGATGACAGCATGTGCAGTGACAATGAAAAAATACGTGGAGGAGAATGTGTCCCAGAATTCTTACACCACAATAAAATATTTCATGAAGATGCTAAGCAGCATCAGTGAGACCCTGATTTTTGTATTCATGGGAGTGTCTACAGTGGGGAAAAACCATGAATGGAACTGGGCCTTCATTTGCTTCACTCTGCTCTTCTGCCTCATTTGGCGGACACTGAGTAAGTCAGCTTTTGCACACAATCTTCTCTGCACCTCTGAGAAAAACCCTTTGTACAAAGTTGTGTTAGAAAAGTCTATGGGGATGGGCACAACTGGTTTAACAACAAATTTACTAGGTTTATATTAGTGACAAGCAAATTTCACAAGTTACACAGAAAGAAAAAGGGGAAAAAAACTCCAAACTAATATGAATACCAGTCTCTAAGAACAGACTTTACATTTAGGTGAAAATGGAATTTTTAAAGCAAAATCAAAATATTATCATGATTATGCTTATAGAGATATTTATATCTTAATTCACTATATGCCCTTGGGTAAGTTGGCCTCATAATGATTTCATCACACATTGTCATTAACTTACTAATTAGATAATGTATATCATCACACTTCTACTGCTATAACACTACAGGTCCTGGGCCAGGAGTGCTGGAGGCATAGAAAAAGAGGGAAGGTGAAAATTAGCACTGATAGATAACTGAACAGGGACTTACACCACATGTAGGCCAACCACACTATGCTACTGTTCCTCACAAGTCAAGTCTGAAGTTTTAATCTGCTGAAAAATAGTGCCCGTATGAAATTACTCCATTTTTGCACATAGTATGTCCCATTCCTGCAAAGGTCTCCCACTCCCTGACCTGTGAGACTGGGATTCCTCTAGCATGGGCAGGGCAGTTTATAGATAATGTCAGATGAGTTGTGGGACACAGTTTCTCATCTTCTCCTAATGTCCAGGATGAGTTGCAAGTAATGTTGAAAAGGGAGAAGCAGTAAGGAGGCTGGTGGTTGGTGTTCTGGAGGTGGCAGCAGTCCTTGTACACTTCTCCTACAAGAGCTGCTCTTGTGCCTCTTAAGCAGCTCACTGCAACTGTGGAAGCAGAGAGACAACACCCTCATCTACTGGTACTGTCCTGCTAAACTTTCTAGATAACATAAGAAAGGAAGGAAGGTCTGCTGGGTCAGATTAACCCTCTAGTGGAGTCTTCAAGAGAGCGCGCAGGAAAGGCTTGCAAGCCCTGCCACTTTCTGAGCTTTGTTCACCTCCTACTTCTTCAGCACCTACAGTGGCTCTGTTAGAGATGTGTGTGCCTAGGCTATATAGGGGTCTGTTTTGGACCTGTTGCCCATGAGATTATGACATCCTTTTTTTGAGCCTGAATACTCTATTTGGCACCAGGTTAAGTTACAACTGATGCAACAGAAAGTAAACATCTTTACTCCTGGAGAGGTGATTAACTATGGAACCCACTCAACTCAGCCACTGTTATTTGTCACTTAAGTTTAGTTAAAAATTATGAGTGAATGGTGCTTTTGAGGTTAAAGACATTTTTGAAGTAGTACACATGGCAGGGCCAAAAATATAATTATGCAGGCAATATTATTTCTGACATTTTTTAACTCCTGTGTGCAAGTGCCTGAATCTGCCACCCTAAGAACATTATTTTTGAATTTCAGTAGTTTATTTGTAAGGGTAATTTATAATTTTAAGGAAAATGAGAAATCCAAATATTCTATCAGATGTCCTTGGAGGAGATATTCTGAACGTTGAAATTTAAGCCAGCAACATTGGCTAAATTAGTACGTTAGTTCCTCCATGTTTCATTTTTAGTCAAAGGACCACAATGTGGGGCAGAATTCGACACTGGGCACCTGTCACCACCTCCTTCAGCCACTAGGCCCTGTCTATATGCCCTTTAGACTCAGAGCTGGTGGCTAATGGCACCCCTAGGGGCTCATTACAGAGACCAATATATTTTTAGTCTTCCTTAATGACCTGGAGCAAGGAATGGAGTGCACACCAAGCGACCTTGTGGGTGCCAAAAAACTGCCGGGAGTAGTTAATATTCTGGAAGGCTTCCATTCAAAGAGACCTGGACAGGCTGAGAAATGGACTGACAGAAAGCTCATGAAGTTCAAGAAGAGCACATGCAAGGACTTACATGTGTGCTGGAGTAACTTCATACACCAGTATAGGCTTCGAGTCTAGTAAGCAGCTCTGCAGGAAAGCCCTGGTCTGATAGACAGCAAGTTGAACACAAGCCAGAATTATGTCCTCATGACAAAGAAGTCAGCCATGTCCTGGGCTACATTAGCACATGTGTAGCCAGCAGGTCCAGCAAAATGTTTCTTACCCGCTCTTCAGCACTGGTGGAAATGTGTGTTGTCTTCAGAGTGCTGTCTCCAGTTCTGGGCTTCCCAGTACACAAAGAACAGGATTGCTCTGGATCAAGTGCAATAGAGGCCACCAGCCTGGTCAGAGGCTGGAGAACTGGATGTACAAGGAATTTCTGAGAGTGCTGAGTCTGCAGCCTGGGGAAGATCTGGCACAAGAGAGAACTTACTCCTTTCTACAAGTACCCAATCAGAGGAGAGGAAAGAGAGAGAAGATGGATCCAGACACTTCTCAGAGTTGCACAGCAATAGGGCAAGGGAGAACAGACACAACCGTAACATGGGAAATTCTCATTAAACAGTAGGAACCTGTGCCTTAACATGAAAATTACCCACCATTGTAACAGTGACCCAGCCCTCCTTTCTTAAAGGTCTTCAAGACTTGACTGGAGCTTTGAGCAACCTGATTAGCTCTGCTTTGAGTAGGGACTTGGAACAGACAAACTCCAAAGTTCTTTTCCAGCCTACAGCACTGATTCAAACATTTGGGACCAGATAATTGTTGGCATCAAACATCTGAGATTAAGGTCCTATTCCTTAAATCTCTTAGGCTGCTTATCCCTCAGTCAAAAAGAATACCAAAGCAGGAAGAAGATGATGGTTTGACCCTCAAAGCCAATATACAGTTCAAGACCTTTGACTTTTATGTCTGGGAGCCCTGGAGGAAGACATTGAACAGAAGAAAATGAGAAAAGGGGAAACCTATGAAGCTTTGAGTATGTGCATCTGAACAACTTTATTATACAGCGAAGGGACAAGTACTCAGCAGTAGAGGTGATATGATTCCTGTAGGTTGACAGCAAAAAGAAAGTAATTACATATTTTCTTGCTATATCTGGACCAAGCTTGGTCTCTAAATTTTTAAAGGCTTGCTTTCCATTTTGAAATACCGTTCCAATCAAGACAGAAACAGTGCTCTCCTGATATAAAAGCTGTTTTCCAGCCACATGTCCATCCTTCTCTCAGACACCAAGGGGAGTGCTAGAGCTTTCCAGAGGAAGGCCAAAATATTTTCTGCTAAATTTGTGTATTAAAATGAATACATCATTTTCTCTGAAGCTTGAATAAAGTAAAGAGAATTGGCCTGAGGGTGATACCTCACATATGCTGTTTCAGTCTGAGTACCTGATGTCTAGCATAGTTATAAGTAGCCAAAAAAGGTCTTGCATAAAGTGGTATCCAGCAACCTACATAACAGGATACTGCTTCTGGCTTTACCTCTAATAATCTGAGTGTATCAGTGACAGCTGTGTAAAATAACACCAGTAATTATCAGCATTTGTCAGCTTTTATGTCAGTAGTTTAACAGTTCCCACATAAAACATAGGATACATATTTCTTATGGAAGATGAAGAAGATTGAGTAAATCAAACAAATTGCTAAAAGTGCTCTAGAAAGAAAAGTTGCAGTCCTTAGACAGCTTCAGACTGTCTTATTAATTTTAAATTTTATTAAAACTAAAATGAAATTTGATAAATAAACAAAGAATTAGAGACACAATAAGCCCGAGGATAAAAAATTAAAATGCTATTACTCTTTGCCTTTCAGTGAACCTGTCCACAGGACTTGTTGGTAAAGCACTGTTCAAACACTTTAGGCAGATACTGTGCAGAAGGCAGGAAACATTGCAAGGGAAGGCGCAGGAAACATTGCAAGGGAAGGCACAGGAAAAACTCTCAACCAGTCATTTTTCTTGTCTCCAGAACACTTTGGAGAAAACTATGGAACACAAATATAGGAAGTAAATATTTTCCCCTAATCTCTCTTAGAAACTGCGTTAATGAATTTAAATCCTAAAGCCGTTAGGAACCACAGTATTTTATAAGAGATATTTCACACAAGCCAAGTTCAGCAGTTGGTCAAAGAGAAGCTGCAAGAAACCAAAACTGAAAAAAACCACGGGCTGTCAACCGTTCCCCAAGCCAAGACATTGTTTTGCTTTTAATATTTAATATTTTCTTTTTCTTCTTGATTAATAATAGCTGTGGATTTTTCCCTTCCTAGGTGTCTTTGCTCTCTTCTACATCAGTAACAAGTTCCGAACATATCCCTTCACCTTCAAAGACCAACTCATTATTTCTTACAGTGGCCTCCGAGGAGCCAGCAGCTTCTCTCTTGCATTCTTGCTTCCAGCGAATCTCTTCCCCAGAAAAAACCTATTCATCACTGCTACTATTGTGGTTATATATTTCACTGTGTTCATCCAAGTACGTATATTTCTTAATGGATAACCTTCATGCAATAGAGGTGACAGAAAGCCTCATAGTTAAAATTGCATTGAATTTAATATTAGGCTAGGACAAGTTATTGCATTTTAGGGCCAGATTTAGCACTGCACTGTGTAATTAGCCTTTTTAGGGCTTTTAGGTATTACAAAAATTCTGTATTGAAAACATGTATCTTCTAAAATATTCAGGGGAGAGAGCACTTGGTGTCCAAAATTGCTTATGTTCATTCCACATGCATTTCCTGGTGCTTCCAATTTAGGAAGTATTTTAACTTTACATTTCAGCACTGAGTCATTCTTTATTAGTGATGTATCTCAAACTGACCAGAAAACAGTACGCCTGTGCTATGACAGATTTTGAATTTTATACTTTTATATTTGTCTTGGAGACCAAACACAAATATTTTGAAATCCTTTATAAAAGCATATTAAAAAAAAATAAAGTGAATAAGTCACATTTGTAAGTACAGGTGTCTACTTTAGATATTTGGGTTATTCCACATGGCTTACTGCTGTACCTGGAAGAACTAAAACTTCTAGAGAACTTGCATCCTTTATTTTGTATTTTCCAATACCAAGGCCTTAGATCCTCTAGGGTGCTAATGGGGCACTATGCACTTGTGATAAGAAAGGAACTTAGGTTCCACCAGAATGTTTCAGGAAAAAACAGTTTCTATTTTGCCTTTTAAAATGGTTTTCTGTAGCAGTGCAGTAAAGAAATAAGAAAAACTGAAAGCTGTTTCTAAGTGAAAAAGCCCTGGAATGTTAATACTGAAAATGTTGAAGTAAATGGATTCATTTACCAAAATGAAAAAAGAAAGATTACAAGACCTCACAAAGATAGTATTTTCTTTCAAATGAATCCTCTTTTGAAGATGATTGCAAATGAGTCAGTTATTTTGCATAATTAGAATATGCCAATAAATATAATCTCGCTTAAAAAACCCTTTTTAAAAAAAGTTTTTAATTTTTAATTCTCTTCTGTAGCTCTCCATACAAATAATAGTTCATTTTTGTGCTAAGACACAGCTTCCCTAATTTATTAAAATTATCCCCTTTCACTTTCTTTCTATTTTTGCCTAAAAGATGATTAACAATGCAACTCATTATTACAAATGCAGGGAATTACAATTCGACCATTGGTCAGATATCTGGATGTTAAAAGGACGAACAAAAAGGAATCTATCAATGAAGAAATTCATGTGCGAGTAAGTTTTTTATATCTGTAACTGGTATCCCAAAAAGAAGAGAACAGGTATTCCAGAAGAGCTGGACCGAGGGAGGCACTTGGAAGCTTGGCATTCAGTGAATTTGGAAACTCAATGCTTTTAAGAATATATGGAGGTAACCCTAGGTGTAACTTTCTAAAATATTGCATCTCATTTATATCCGTACTCACCATCACAATATATTATCATTCCACAAGTGTCATGGTGTAGTAGGTCCCTTATTTATTGGTACTGTGACCATGGGAGGATAGAAACAGAAACAAAACGTTTACAAAATGCACTCAGCATCCTTCCTAGCTGGATTTGACAGACACATTTGTTGGCATCTTTTGACCAGTTCTAGACACACTGAAACCTTAAAAGTCTGTAATCAAGATTTACTGAACCGAGTTGAACCATTGGACTGCGAACTTAGTTTCAAGTTATTTGGAATAGTGATCTTTTCTCCTCTCAAACATTTACTTCAGTTCTCAAATTAGTATTACATAAAATAACAGCAAGTTGCTCAATCTGACTTAACGTTATAGAAAAGGTATGTACATTCTTTCATTTCACAATAGGGAATATGTTTGAAATGAACAGAAACACTGTGCCTTAAATGAAGCACATGCAGAGACATTAGCAAAATTAGAGTATCTCAACTGATTTTGAATTTAAAGTGAATTTAATTCTTACTATTTGAACATTTACACTTAACCTTGCATTTAAAAGCACCCCTTATGACAACATGACTGCAAGAATTGGCCTTTTTCTGTCTCTATAATGCTAGAAACGTACAAAAATAAATGACTGAAAGTAATCATAGTTAGCAGTGACCAGTCTCATGTTATTCTGCAAAATCCTCAGAGAACTTACCAGTCAAGGTGAAGGTGTTGGTACCTGGCCCTGTGCCTTTCCCAGGGAGGTCACACATGTGGAGGGGAACAAAGAATTTATTTTTTCAGTAGACAAAAAGGACCTGACCATTTTTTGCCTCCATCAAAATGCTGCCACTGCAGCCAAGCTGCCACACTGGGATCTTTGCCTTGATTTTTAGAGAAATGTGGGTTCTTTCAGAATTAACTTACATGCTCTAATAAAAAAAAAAAAATCTCAAAATCATGTCAACAAGTGCATAAATGTGGTAACATTCTTTTTTCATAATGGCCACTTAAAATTTTTCCATGTTTTTTCCATAGTTGATGGATCACTTGAAGGCTGGTGTTGAAGACATATGTGGACATTGGAGTCATTATCAGCTGAGAGATAAGTAAGTATCTCTTATTGCTGTCTAATGTAATAAAATAAACTATCTATCATGTAAAATATAGTAGGTAAATAGAATAGGAAATTAAAATGCTGGGGTCATGTGCCGTATCTCCTTTTAAAAAGTTAACTCCTGAGTAACCATTAACTCTTGAGAGTGCAGTGCTCATACATTGCCTGCTAAATTGGATCTGCACAAGCAGAAAATAAGCCTTCAGAAAGAAAAAATCTAAGGTCCTGGGCAAAGCTTCTTTAACTCAGCATTTGGAATGTAAGCTACATATGGTATCAGTGCTTCACTGAGTTTTGCTGTGAGCATCCACAGCAAATAGTATCCCTTACTGGTGAGTAGAGATTCAGTAATGTTTAGTCACCTGTCCTTACAGGTCTTTGCATTCAGTAATGTCTAAAATAATAGTGCTGAAGGGAATGTTTGAATTTAAATATCCACTAGCATAAGTAGATACTCTCAAGCTAGTGTTTACTCAGAAATGCAGGGCCTGCATTGTCTCTTCCATAAGCCGGATGAGGTGGTTTTGTGAAGCTTTGGGGCTCTTCCAAGCACTGCCCAGAAGAGATGGATCTGCTGTTCCCTTTACCTTTTCCCTAAGGGAGCCCCATGGACATGTTGGCCACCACCACAGCATGTGAAGGGAAGTAGGGGAAAGACTGATTTTCCTTTCCCCCAGAAACCTTATTATGATGCTGTGGGCTAAAAGTTATCCCTAGCTATCCTAGCTATGCCCAGGCTTCTGTGCTGGAATTCTCTCTGACCTTTCAGTATTGAAAGGTCTTCAGTAATCCAGCCAAGGGTGTCTGCTGGGACATGGAGCAAGTCCTTTCATGACTGAGTTTCCCCCAATGGAAGCCAGGAGTTAAGAGTGGGAAGAGGATGACTAGATTGCATCCAATTCTTGTCCCAATGGGGAGCAATGATATAATGTACTAGGGCATACCCCGAAACTAAAATGCCCTCTTGGCTCTGACAGTACAGAGATAGCTGTAGGACATCCATCTGCTGGGACCACACCACTGTCTGTGCAGTCAATAAACTGAACAAATCTCTGCTGGAGCAGAAAATCCATTGTAATAGCTGCATTTACACATACCTGTGAGTAAATGCCATCCCTTTGTCTTACATCTACCTGATAGCTCTGAAAAGAGAATTTTGCCACAACTACTAAATAAATGTAGTATTTTGGTTCACAGACAGATTCAAAAAACAAACTGTGTCAGAAGACATTTAATGTAAGAAGCTTGTATTAAAAAATATTCCCTAAACTTGTCTATGCAACTTTTAAGTTGCTTATCAGAATTAATTACCTAAGTGATGACAATCCAGGACGCTTTCTGTTACACAGAAAAACATAAAGAGCTCTAATCCCCATGCAAACATTTGTGTACCTACCTCTGCTATTAAGGCATAAAAAATGGCCTTTGCTAAGGAAAAAAAGATACAAATCCTGCAGTGCTTTTCCCAGCATTGTGGAGCACCTTACCTTGCTATGGTAAACTGTTCCTTTGAAAGAAACAGAACTGTTGCTCTGCTGAAGATCCACTGTTGTTCTGCTAAATGCCTGCCTGAAAGCATGTACCTGTTCCAAGGCACACGCACACATTCACATTAAAATTATGCCACACATTAGCGATATTTTACAATCTGCAGCATGCAAGCACATAGTATTTTGGGGTCCTTTCAATTTCTCTGTTATTCAGTGTACAAAGAAATGTATTTTCTCCGCTCTAATTGTCAGGATTCAAAATTATCAGCAACGTAATGGGCTCTAACTACTGTAACTGCTGGGCCACTTAGAGCCTCATTGGTGGCTGGCTGAATAGGCCAGGATTACAGTAAGAGCAGCTGCTGCTGTTATGCCCTACTATAATACAACATTTGTACAAAAGCGTGGAGACTGGCCATATTCTTTTCTGACAAATGTGGCAGTGTAATATGCAAACATACACGCAGCCCTCTTTTTTGCTCTGATTGCAGCTTGTTTCTTTCTTTTGTCTAGCGGGCTCTGCAATCTCTGTGGACCAGTAGACTATGCCAAATATCCCCCTAAAGGTCTCTGCTCACCAGGCCTTCAGGAGTCCACAGGTGCCTCTAATTTGTATTCAGTTTCCACCACTGAATTGTAGATGTGTGCATTTGAATGAAGATCAGCTTGAACTACAGAAATGAAAACATATTTCCTTTTTTACCCTTTGATTTTGGTACCTCTTTTGCAGATTTAAGAAGTTTGACAATAAGTATTTGAAGAAAATTTTAATTCGGGAACACCAGCCCAAATCCAGCCTTGTGTCATTGTACAAAAAGATGGAGATAAAACTGGCCATCGAGATGGCTGAGAGCGGCATGAAAATTTCAAAATCATCCACTACTTCTTTACAGTGAGTACCAACCTCCCAACCCTTTGCAGAGTAGGGACAGGAAGGAATGGGACAAAAATGAGGAACTACCCAAGGTATTCCATGAGTTCAATTGAAATGTAAGCAAAAAGAAGACAGTTATGAAAAGAGCTGGTGCAATTGGGTGTTCATCATATTTGCACTTTGCTCAGAGAGTGAAAATTAAAACCATGGACATTTTCTTTCTTTTCAATGATGGGTACTCCTGAAGAGGAATCATGAATCAGATGCAGAAGCTACTCTGGTTGCTTTAAATCCCAGTAGTGACTCAAGACAGATGTCCTTATCACTTACCTGGCCTGTTGTTAATCCCTGCCAGGTGCTGAGAGACCTGCAGGATGTCTTAGCATACAGGTCCTGACTCCATTATCCCAATCATGAATTTTTGCTGAGAGCAGATTTCTTTGTAGCATTTGCAATTTTTGCTACTCAATTTGCAATCCTATAAACCATCTTGCCATATTTTGGTGTTTCCCAAACAAACAATTTTGTCCAATTAACCATTGAGAGCAGCCTTCCAAGAAGGACTTTGGGATACTTGTGGTGGAAATGCTGGACATGAACTGTCAATGTGTACTTGCAGCCCAGAAAGACAACCATATCCTGCAGCAAAAGTAGCATGGGCAGCAGGCTGAGGGAGGGGATTCTCTCCTGCTACTCTGCCCTTGTGAGACCCTACTGTGCCATGTCCAGCTTTGGGATCCTCAGTACAGGAAAGATATGGACCTCTTGGAGCAGGTCCAGAGGAGTGCCACAAAGATGATCAGAAGGCTGAAGCACCTCTCCTATGAGGCAACGCTGAGACAGTTTGGGCTGTTCAACCTGGAGAAGAGAAGGCTCTGGGAAAACTTGATTGCAGCTTTTCAGTACTTTCAGAGGTCTTACAAGAAAGATCGGGACAGACTTTTTAGTAGGCTTTGTAGAACTAGGACTAGGAGAAGGTAGATTCAGACTAGGTACAAGAACTTTTTTACAATGAGGGTGGTGAAACTCTGGAACAGGTTGCTCTGGGAGGTGGCAGATGCCTCATCCTGGGAAACATTCAAGGTCAGGTGTGATGGGGCCCTGAGCAACCTGACAAGAGTTGAGGACGTCCCTGCTCATTGTGGAGGGGTTTGGAACCAGGTGCAAGGCATTCTATGATTCAATCAAACAGTAATGCAACTTGGCATCAGACCGACCAGGGGACAAAACTGGTGGGATCTCCAGAGGGAACTGAGGGAACTACCCTCTAGTAGAGGAGTCCGCACAAATCTTCCCTCCTGCACACCATAACTGACATGCATGTATTTATCCTCACCTTGCAACACACTGTCCAGAGCACGGGTATTGCTGAAGGCATTTGCCTCCATAAATTCTTTCCCAGGCTCTTGCTGACCACTGTTGCTGCTATTGCCTGCTCTTTCCTGTTGCATCCTTAAACCACTCCCCATTTTGCAGCAGCCTCTGGTAGGGTCCAGCATATTATTTTTTTTGAATGATGATCTTTACCAGTAACAGAAAATCCAAATACCAACTGGATATTAAATTAAAATCTCTCTTGAAACTCTGTCTTAATCATGTCAAGATCACTGTGCTTTCTTGTACTGATGTCAGCATGCAGTGTAAGACCTAGCCCTTTTCTCTCTAAATTATTCTTTGCTGAACAGATGATATTAAAAAAGACTGCATGTATGTCAGGCTCCTTTCTGTCTGCTGTGATCCCTTAACCATTCTGAGCCAAGAGAAAATGTGCAAGGTTGTTAGACAATCCATGGCAATCAAACCATATCTGTTTTCTTTTCCTGAGGGAGAGAGAAAATAAGAAAAATTGCTCCAGCATAGTTCAGAAATTCTCTCCTGAGCTGAGAATTTAGGTTGAAAAATATTCTTTAATAAACAGCTGATATGATGGACTGATTTTTGCCATCTCTACTCTGGCTATAATTGAATTTTACTGTGCATCATCCTCTGATGAGAAAGCCTTTTTAAGAATGAAGTGTCAACTTCAAAAAAACAGCCTGTGGCTCAAAAGTGTTCTGATCTTGCAGGCTGTGAGTGTGTTCTAGGAAAATACACGTTTTCCCACCTCTGTTCATTGATAAGTGTCTGCTGTTGAGCACTGCAGGAGACAGGATATTGAGCTAGTTGTTGGATCTTTGGTCTCAGCCAACACAGCAGTTCCTGTTGCCATTCCCCACAGCAATTAAATGAACCTGTGTAAAAGGTTTCTAAGTGTATTTATAAATTGTCTGATTGCTATTATTAAGACAGTGTGTACCCAAAGTCCCTGCCTTCAGTGAGGATACAAAACTCTGGCCATGAACAAGAGGAGATTCGAAATAAAATTCCAATGTATGGCATGTAAATCATTACTAGCCAGAATTGTGAGAAAACTCTCACTTACATTTCTGATCAGTTTTGAAGCCAATATGCACACAAGGAGATTTACTTTATAAGAATCAAAGCAGATCTCCAATGCTGTGAATTAGCAGAATTGCATTCATGCTGGTGTGATTCCTGCAGGTGGAGTGGGTGTCCAATTTACAGTATTTCCAGTGCAGAGTGAAAAAATCTGCCCATAGATTGTGTAACAAAGAATCCACATTTGAATGAAAGTAGAGCATTTGATTATGATGTTTTGGACAATATAAGCCTTATAATTAAGGATGGAAACTGTGAAAGCAGAGTCTAGGAGATATTATCAAAACTGTGGGTTTATGGCTTTTTTTTGGTAGGAAATTGTAGGAAATATGACCGTTAGAGAGAAAGATGGTTTGATACTGAGTTTACTTAATGTTGGCCTCATATTGCTGCAATATTGACTTTGGTAAATCTTAGAATATATCAATACAGTACAGATCAGAACCAAGTGTTGTGTTGTCATTTGTGGTGGTACAGTTATGAGAGAGGCAGTGCCCAATAATGTTATTCCTTCACAGGACCAGTGAAGATTAATGGAGAGCTTACAAAGTTCAAAATTTTAGATATAATATAAAAAATAATATTAGACAGATTGTGCAAGTACCAATGTATCAAGTATCAACTATCTCCACATCTAAGGAAGAAAGAAATACTGTCATGGCTGTCGTAACAGAGAGTCAGTTTTCATGGCATATCACAGTATAATTTTTTTCATCACAAATACATATCCTGTACTATTCTCTGTTGTAACATGTTGGAAGATTCAATGAGAACAAAGAAACTGTTTCAATAGGGATTACTTTATGGATTTGGTAACATACCAAACATGTTTGGGGTTTTTTGAAAGTCCTTTCTTAATGTATTGTGAAATGTAAAAGCAATCTGTTCCTTATTACCATACATATGCATTGTTATCAGTTGGGTAGGTTCATATCCAGTCCCATGAAAAGAATGACTGTTTTTAATTTGTGCTCCAGAACAATATAGATTATCTTCATGCTATTCGTCCTCTTGCTATCCCAGCTCAACTGAAACTCAAGGAGTTTTATTTATTCTATTTAATTCACTTTAAGAACAAAATTATAAGCTTTTAAATGGCTTAGAACTGGTTACTTCTGTACTGGCATGTGGAGAAAGTCAGGTATGCAGCTGGAAAAGTAAAGAGAAAATCTGATGTGTCCCCAGTGGAGTCAAGATTTTCCCTGTTTAGATCCTTTCCCCTATTTATTCCCAACTGTAAGGTATAGAGACCCTGTGGACACATTCAGTGAAGCACAAAGCAGGGAGGCAGTTGTTCCCTGTGATGTCAAAGCCACCTGCAACAACTATTCCAGTTCCATTTGCATTACACAAATGAGCCAAGCCTGTATTTTGGAGACCAATGCTTGTTGACAGTCCCCAGGGCCTGTGCTTGTGTATATTTGCCCAGGTGTACCTAGGGTCTCCCTGTTGCCCAAAAGGACATCAGATGAGGGCTGCTGACAGCAGGGAGTCTGGTTTCCTTGCTGGGGAAGGCAGCACACATGGGCTGGGCCCCAGTCTGAGACACATTGCACCCAGTTGGATAAAAGATGCAGTACACCCAAGCCTTGTGTAGCATCCCTGGATCCTCTCATTGTTATGTCTGGGAACTGAAAGCAAGTGAAAAAGGAACCAACCAACCCATGCACCCAGCCAGCCAGCCTGGAATTGGGCGGTGCTGAAGGTCTTTTTGTCCCTAGTGGTAAACTAACTTTGTTGTTACTACAGTTGTTGAGGATTGAGGAATATCAATTAAACATTTGTTGGGAAGTATTTGTCAGGGACAAGATAAGATTTCTGGTCAAATCCAGAAAGGCAGTCCTTTTCTGTCACACTGACTTGCCAGCAGCTCAGTGGCAGACTCACGGGTCTCTCATGCTTCAGTGAGGTCCTTAACCTGTTGGTTGTCCCAGTCCTAGCTCTAATACTACACCTTAACCTGTTGTTAATTTCTCTCCAGTTTTACTTCACAAAAAAAAGTCAGATCTCAGTTTTAGTCTGATGGCAGAATGAAAACACATTCCAAAACCTTGAAATATATTAGGAATTAACTCTTATATTCCAGGGGCTTTGGACAAGGCCAGGGCATCAGGGATCACTGTCTACTTGATGGTAAGAGGCAGTAAAATATAGAATCAAGGCAGTTCAGGTTGGTCCCACAAGTGTTCAAGATGTTCGTGTTAGATTATAGAACAAAACAGTGATAATATTGTTAAACTAGATTTAATTGCAAATTCCAACCTTTTTCCTATGTTTACATCACAATTTCAGTTTAGCTTGAATCCATCTTCCTTTGCCATTAAAAGTTTTAAATTTATTTTAGAGGAAGTATGAGATAGATGCACACAAAACTTTGGCAATACTTTACATCGATCATCATCGATTTTTTAATTGCACAATTTACAGACAACACTTTAAGGACATCAGCTGAAAACAAACACTTGCAATCACCTTTTTTTTTTTTTATAAAGAGGCAAGAAAGAAAAATGGAGAAAGGAAAAAGTCAGAAACAACAAGATGAACCCAGACGGATTCATCCTGGATGATCGCTATCTATTTCCCTTTCTTCTCCTGGGAATTCATCTGAACACTAACTCTCACAGCGATTGACTGATTTAGCGAAACCTGATAACATTTCACAGCAGCCCTCCTCGGCTGTTTTGCTAGTGAAAAAGCCAGGCAGCTACAAGTGACTTTGGGCTTGTCAAAGTTTTTTTAAAACACGAAGATGACTATCTTTTAGGTGGTTCTTTCATTTCAAATGGAGAAGCAGTTTCAGTAGCAAGGAAACTCTATATGTGCTCTTCACCACAGGGCAGGTCTCTCAGACTTCACAATTGGCATACTCTTTCATTCTTAAGGATTTTCTTCACTTTTTCAAAGGAGTAAAAACCAGTAAGATGACAAGACCCAGACTGCTAGACCATGCCAAGGTCTTTATTCAGACAGAGGGGGAAACTTGCAGTGCTTTCCTGAGCTGACTGTGGCCTAATCTAATCCTTAAATAGGAACTTCCTCGTGGAGGTTTAAGAAAGAAGAGTTTCTGCTGCCAGCTATATGAGGGCTTAGGGCCCAATTTGACTACCCACTGTACGGATAAAACCCATGAAAGAGCAAAATTTGACCTTTTTTTTGTTCATCTTTGGATGATTTCCAGGTTTTGCTGGTCACTGAAAGGCTCTTCATAGCCTTCTGTTCCAGCCTTAAAAATAGGCTGCCCATTATTTCATGGGATTAGTATTTAATCAGCTCATTAATATAATATTTAATTTTCCCTTTTATTTACAGGAGCGGCAGGAACCAGCGTGCGCACAGGCTGTCCCCCGCAGAGGTGGAGTCCATGAGAGACGTCCTGGCACACAACCTGTACCCAGTGCGACAGAGGGTGTGTGAGCCGCCGGCTGCCGCGCTCTGTTTGCAGACCCGCAGCCCTTGTTTGCCCTCCGCGTACCGCGGCCCCGGGGCACCTGCGGGGAGCTGGGAGCCACCCCCAGCCGACCGGGAGGGAAGAACCCCGGGCTTGGGCACTGATCTGGGTGGAATAAATGAAAGCTGGGGTTTTTTTTCCCCCTCAGCTTTTCACCCTGACGGCAGCGCGAAAAGCCGGGAGAATCTGTGAGTGAGCTGTAGAGGTCAGGCTTCCCTCGCCGCACGGCTGTCTGGCTGGGAAGCCACCTTCCCTTGGCTCCCTGCTCCCGGGAGGGCGGCCGGGCTGAGGGAGGCAGGGCTGGCAGGGCTCTGGCAGCAGCGAAACTCCGCTGCGGGGGCGGGCGGGCCAGCGCCGGCAAACACTGCGCAGCCCTGCGTGGGAGCGGCATTTACCCGCGCCACGGGAGGGAAAAAAAATTTCCACCTCCTCCGGAGCTTCATTTTACACATTTAGGTGTTTTTTTCCCCGTAAAAGTGGCGTGAGAATACCTCAGCAGGGATTTTATTTGCAGAAATTTGTACTGACCCTGACCCAGCCCAGGGTATGGTATCTACTTAATTAAGTCTCGGGCACTGAACAGACAATTGAGTGCTCTCCCACAGCAGTGAGTGGTAGAGGATATATTACAGTAACCTTGAAATTATGCCGATAAACAGGGCTAACTCATGTAACACACGTGTACTAGAAAATGCTAGGGCCTGCTCATTTAAATGTGGCATTATTAATGTGCTATTCATTCCTAACGTTGTTTGATTTGCCATGGCTAATTATCCTTATGATATTAATTTCGTATCTTACCAGCAACAATTTGCATATATAGTTATCTCCTACCTTACTGAAATGAACTCTCTCTCTTCAAAATCAATTACAGTAATGACTATTTTTGCCAGTCTTTCCTGTGTAGTATTGAGAATGCTGTGCTTTTGGAAATGAAAGATTGGAAGGAAAATAGTGCCACTTCTAATACTTTTTTTCAGCTCTGAAAAGCTCTGGCTCACCAGACAAACTTTGCAAGGAGCCTTGCAAATGAGACTAAGATCAGATACTACTTTTTAAGAGCGTTTATAAGTTTCAGTGAATTTTTAAGGGAGATAATTATTTCCTTCATTTCACTATGGATGCGATAAACTAAAGAGCTTGTCTTAAATGATGCTCAGTTTAAGGGTAATATTAATTTGTAGTTTGTCCAAGTATGGAAAGGAAACTTAGCTGTGCACCTCATTCTGGAGATACATTCTTTGTTCCTGAGCGCATCTGAAGCTTGCTCCAGGCTCAGCAATATTAGTACCAAAGCTCAGAGCTGAGTTCACCAGTTATCTCTTTCTTGGGACCTACGTCATATCTGTAGCTCCCAACTGTGTGATGAGAAAAGAGATAAAAAAGAGAGGACAAGCCCAGAGATAATAATAGCCTTCTCAGGTAGGTATATTTTATGTACCTGCACTTTGAGCAGGCAAGTCTATCAAAAATGGCATCAAAATGCAGCCCTTGAGGTCTGAGACTTAGAGCTGTGTTCATGCTTCCTCCCATCTTGCTCTGGCAGTGAGGTTTGTGCATGGCTGCATTTTGCCATGTGATACCAAAGAGTTCTGTGGTGGGTTGGTGACCGAGCTGAGGTAGATGTCCCCTTGGCCCTGTGATTGACCAGACTGATTAACATTGCAAATGCAACAAAAATGAGCTGGGTACGTTTTCTGTTTCAGGCACCAGCGTACAACCGGCACAATCTATCGACTAACACAAGTGAGAAACAAGCGCAAGAAATCCTCATCCGTCGGGAACACAGCCTGAGGCAAAGTTGCAGGAAGGGAAACAGCTTGCCTTGGGGTAGACCGGTACCTGTTATCTGTGTACTATTTATGTAAAATTGCCTCTGCTTCTCTGCAAATATGGAAAGACACCCACTTGTATGTGCTCTTTGCTATAATTAAAATGGATATTTTCCCCAGTGTGCTCATGCAGCATCTAAGAAGAAAGAGCTTCACTTAGCATGTGAAGAGCAAAGTTTTCATGTCTGGTCTCTATACATTGGTCAGAAACCAGCTACTCTGGCTGCTTGTAGTAAAATAATGTAACTTGCATTGCTTTTGCATGTGCAAAGTATAGTGGAATCAAGAAAGGCCTGATGCAAAGTGTCTGGCACGTTGATGATTTGGGCTCTCAATCAGTTAGAGATTTATCTGGCCAAAGGTAGGCATTGAACATCACAGACATTTATAGCTGAGATATCATGGTTAAGGAAGAGAAATAAGTTCTTTTTGGATAGATTAGTTGTATTTAAATTTTTCACCTGAAGTAAGAAAGGTGAATCTTAGAAGAACATGTTTTTCTCCGCTGATGGTAAAAAAACCCATGGCTATTATATCAGACAGACATTCTCACTGGAGCTGATGTTGAGTTCAACCATCCAAACCAAGTACTGACCATACCTCTCAAAATTTGGCTGTAAAGGTGAAGCATATTACCATCCCTCTTTACTGTTTCACCAAGTAAGTGCCAAGTGGAGGCAATCATGGGTGCTGAACACACTTCTGTCTCCTACACAGGTTAACACCACGGAAGTACGCTACCTCTCCTTGCCTCAGGGTCCATGCCAGCCCACTAGAAGAAAAGCCAGGCATGTTACTTTTACAGGTAATGGAAGTGCTTTACTGCTTATCCTACTCCAGCAGCAAAAGAAACTTGGCCAGTTGTTTGGTGGATTCAACAGTACTACATGAACACTCCCATGGAAGTCCACAGCCTCTTTAAGTGAGCTACACCTTTCTCTCCTTTCTGCTTTATCTATGTTGTTTATATGATCACTACTGCAGCAGTTTCTGTTTTGTTCCAGTACCTCCTTCTTTTCTCTTTTTCCCTCTTGAACAAATATTCCTGTGATCCCTGCAGTTCCACCTGGCCAAGCCGAAGAGCACAAATTATCTGTTCCCTGCAGCCCCACAGACAAAACTGCATGCAAAATTATTATGAGCTGCTGAACCTGTAGCCCAGTCCAGGTGAGACTGATGGAGCTCCATGCCCCCAGGTCCTGCAGGTACCAAGACTGAGCAGGTATTCCTGACAGGCAGCCCCACACCAAAATTCAGTGCACATGTACACATAGCCAGACACAGAGAGCAGCACAGACAGGGCACAGTGCTCACACAAATGCAAACAGCACTGATGCCATCATCCTTGTCCCCTCTCTGGCTGATGAGGCTGATAGACTGTTAGTGAAAAATTGTAAATACATACCTGCTATCTGAATCCCCAGGAGCTGGCCTGAGATACATGCTCTGCTCAGTAGCTGGCCCCGGACCTTCCATCTGCACATTTGGTGGCGCTTGGGCAAGTAACCCCCTGGGGACACAGCCCCATGGCAGCTGCTGGTACACAGACCTGTACATATGCACGCAGAGACATGGCGTTCCACTCCACCCCATGTATTATAGGACCCTCCAGTAGCTGGCCTTGGGCAGCCAGTCTTCCCTGGAGCAGCTTCCTGGATCCCCTGGTCTCCTCCTGCCTCACACACAGGGACACACACACGCAAACATCTCTTTGGCACCCAGTCCAGATTATGGCCTCACTAGTAGCCACCCACAGATCCCATGGTCTCTTCAGTCACTGCTCTGCACCTTCTGTTCCCTCCAGTAGTCAACTTACAGACCTTCTGCCCTCCTCGTCTTTGTTCCAGACTCGTGGTTGCTCCAATAGGCAGTTCCCAAGCCTCTTATCCTATTTAATGGCTACTCTGGCTTGATGATTGCCAGCAATCTTGCACTGACAGATGCACCCCAGTCCCTCCCTGCTGGCACTCAGGCCTGCACACACACAAGCACACAGTATGGGGAGCTGCTGACGGAGGAACACGGTCAGAAGTATAGTCAAATGGAAAAACAGGACAAACTGTGTTGATCAAGCTCAGGGCATTACTGGACACATGTACTGACTGGCCCTTTTTATCCTCTTTTTCCTTTATTTTCCTGCACTTGTTTCTCCCTGGACTTCCCAAGTCTCTTCCTTTCACTGTATTTGGTTCCTGTCCTAAACACTCCATCCTAAGTCCTGTATGGGCACCCACACATGATGACAGCAAAATTGAAACCCATAGGATCTACTCAGAGGGGAAAATAAATGTTACTCTAGGGGATTTTTTTTTGTCCTGTTTATCAGGACATGATCACATGAGATGTGTGTCTTTCTAAAAGATTTAAAGTGTTCCACACAGCAGTCTCAGACCTAAAATCACTGCAGACACTTTCAAGGGACCAAATGCTGCTATAGGAAGTAGGCATATTATTTTAGTGGGGAGAGAGACAAATCCTGAAGCAGTGAGTACAAGTACATTTTTACTATTAGATAGGCTTGAATTTGAGCCCTGCCTTGTGATTTATCCAAATAAGTAGACTTCTAGTCCAGCTTCTGGCCCCATCTTAGGGCCATTGTGTAGCATTAACACTACTTTAAGTGTCTTCAGCTGGAAAAAGCCACCCTAAAGTCCTCTTGTAAACTGTTGAGATGAGATGAATTGCACTTGGAAACTAAGAAGAGAAGTACTCAGTGTGAAGGGAATTAAAATGACAACCTCATACATGCATATATGCATTTGCAGAGATCAATGTCATCTCTTCTGTCTATGCCTGGAAGACCTTCTGGAAAAAGCAGCCGCCAGCAGGCTTGGTTTAGCTCTTATATATAGTATGGGCAGAAAGTTTAGTAACTAAAAGGTTAGAAATGACCACAAGTAGATCCTTAAGTCACCTATCAGCTCTTTCTGCCACTCATATAAACAAATTGTCCAGAGAGGTTGTTGTTGCCCAGACAAAGTTATGGACTCCCCATCCCTGGAGGTGTTCATGAGCAAGCTGGATGGGGCTGAGAACCTGGTCTAGTGGAAGGCTCCCTGTTCATGGAAGGGGGGCTGAAAGTAAGGGATCTTAAAGGTCCCTTCCAACCCTAACCAGTCTATGATTCTATGAATTATTTCTTTGGCAATATATATCATAAATACTTTGAAGCAGTAATGCTCCCAAAGGGCTAAGTAGAAGCCCTTGAAATCTGAGAAATCCTATCCTGCTTAGGGTGCAGTATGTCCACATGGCCTGTGAGCAGCAGTGCTTTACTGTGCCAACTGTGAAATAAATATTAGCTTAAGATAATTTAATAGTTATGGATCTGCAATAATTTGTTAAATTTTGACACAGTGACCATACTCAATACATGTGTACTTTAACTGTAGCAGGATTTGGACTAATTTTATTGTTCATAGACCTTTGTGCTTATATCCCAGAACCTCCTGGCTTAGATTGTTAGGAGTTGTTTCTTACATCAACTACTTTGCTACTGTGTAGTTAGACTACAAGCGGCTTTAAGAAAAGTGAGAAGGTATGCTCTATAAACTCAACAGGATGAGAATGCCAGTTATTGGCCTACTGCAGGCAAATTTCTGCAATGTACTTGTGGCAAAGCAAGCTGGTAGGAGCAGATCTGACACACCCAAAGTAATCAAAGCACCCCGGTTTCAGACAAAACCCTTCTCTTCCCACTTGTTAGTCACAGCTTACTGGCAAACTTGATTTTTAATGGACTAGAGTTTTCTTCTTTGTCATATTTTTGCTTTGTGCTGTGGGCTTCAAAATGCTTTTTATCCATGGTACTAGGCATACTTGTGAAATTTGAGGAAAATTCAAATTACATAAAAGAACACTCTTGCATTTCACTCTTGCCCTTCGCCTTTGCAGTGAAGGCACTGGGCAGGTCTGTGAGACACCAAAAGGTAGCTGAATGTGCTTATCCTCTGGCATTTCAGAGCTGAGATAAGGTAAATAAAATATTTTAAACATCAGCTTTGAGATGAAAACTAAAAATTTGGGCTATTTTTAGTTCGTGACTGCTCCCTTATTCTAAAGTAATTATTTAAAATGCTTCAGTTTCAGGGTATTGTATTGTATTGAATACCTTTTATCTGTCCTTGCCAATACCATGGCATTTCTCTTTTCTCTAAAAGATGAATTATTTGTCTGTTTTTCTTTAGATCAGCATAAAAGTGGCTCTGGTGCTGCGTTCCCATTAACGTCGAGATCGCAGCCCCGACTACGGCCACTCGAAGCAAAGCACCGCCAAGAATGGATTCCAATGGCACACTTGGATAGACGAGCAGGTCCATCCAATCTGTCAGGTCGAAGAGGAAATTCATTCGGCCGTCATCACTTCACCAGAGCAGACAATCCAGCTCCAATGCCAAAGGCTCGGCTCACTGTCAGAGAAGTAGAGGAGTATGAGTCAGAAGAAGAGGCAGAAACAATGGCACCAGCCAGGCCATTAGTTATATGAGGAGCAGAGAAGATCAGTGTTTGCATCTCTAGGGCCCCTCGTACACTGCTTCAAAAGAAATAACAAAGCTCTTATACAAACCAAACTATGATTTTCCTCTGGGGACCAGTGTACTTGTTCTCATATCACTTTCAAGAGCTGTACTAAGGTACTTAGTGGCTCAGAGAAGACTCAAATTCTTATGTGCTTATATCAAGCTTTCTTTCCAATAGAACACTGCAGGAAAGAGGGGAACATGATATTCGTAGGGGTTTGGACATGGATTTAAACAGCAATAGTTGGGTGCATGCAATGCTGTGGGTGGAAGCTTTTGTTTCATACTATGGTCTGCAGCCAGAGGAAGGAAATATATAAAGGCATCCCTGACATGTGAGTGCACAGATTGATTACCTCAACTTACACAGAGCTTTTGACCTCAAAGAAGCAGCAATTCTGGGAAAGAGTTAAAAACAGAAAGGCATTTTTTAGGGTGTGTAAATGTCACTGAAGATGCCTAAACAAGACCTGAAGTCAAAAGGATTTTTAGTGGACATTTTCAGCACTTGGGGACCTCTTGGTACCTCAGGTTTTGGCTCTGAAAAAGTGCCAAAAGTCAGCTGCTGTGATGGTCCATGACTCCTGCTACTTAAATCAACTTCAACATGTAGGCTCCTATCACTCACCTACAGTTGTTTTGGATGAGTAAAGGAAGTATCCTTGTATGTACAAATCCAGAGGAATTTTCAGGCAGGAGTACTGTCAGGATTTTATTTGTAAGCACAGGATGGCGAGAACATACACAGTATTCCTGTGATTCAGCCAGTGAGAAGCTTCCTTGTAAAGTATCTAACTTCTCCATTCCCCACTCCCACCTTGTGTGCCCAAATGCATACACCATTCTTCACACTACAACCGGATGAGCAATACAGATAGGAAGCAAGAAACTGGGATTAAAGGTAAAGGGAGCCTAACCCTGTAGCCTGCTGGCTAGCAGGAAAGAGAGGCCCTGTGTTTTTCTCCCAGCTTTTTGAGGTGTGTCTGCCTATATGTTGTACAGAGAAGCTTTTCCTTTAAAAAAGCAGAAATAACCAGAGGGGTGTGCACTACAGCACTTGATCTCCCATCTTTCTACGGAGCTCCCTTCCAAGTGGCTCTGTGTGCCCGTGCTCCACTCTCAATGGTGGGTCTCCCTAGCAGCAGGAGAAGCAAGAAGTATGGTCTTGAGTAATTCTAGCTAAGTTTCAGACACCTAGTTCCTCTGATGAAGTTCTTTTCTGCAGAATGGAAGCAGCATTGCCATTGTCTTCTGTGTCTTGGCACTGTAGTTGAGCTGATTTTATTCAAAGGGATGAACTGAGTCCAAAAGTCCATAAATCCACCATTACAGCTGCACTAAAGTCAAATCTGTGGTTAAGAAATGCACCAAGTTCAGTCATGTTTTTGTCAGGTTTCCTTCTGTCTCCTCCACTCAGACCTTGCTTAGCTGCCCAATTCAGGGTCTGTAAATGGTACTCTAAGAGTCAGAGATTCAAGAGTTAGAGATAGCAGTGCTACCTGCATGTTTCTCTTTTTTATATTGCTGGTAAGCACTTGTATGTCCTGGTCCATAAAAGAACTTATTTCTGTAAGTTATCATTTCACATTTCTTAGAAACGGCTTCTGATTCAGGACAGGTAGAGTCTAAACTAACAAATTTGAAAAGCACTGCCAGAGGAAAAAAAACGCTACAAGCCCTTTTCCCCATTTTCTCACGTCGGCAGCTTTTATGCTAAGTAGGTTATAATGAATCCTCTGTACTGAAACTGTACAAATCTTTATGAAACTTGAGTTCTGTTTGTACTTCCTTATTGTGCCGGAGAAATTATACAACTTCCTTTTATGAAAACAGTGGTACGTTATTAAAACAGGGTAGGATTTTGCTTCTGTACCGATACTGAATTAGCAGTGAAACACAGTTCTGTACCTGAAAATCAACAAATAAACCAGCTCCACCAAAGGAGGAACTGCTCCACAGGGTTTTTAAACAAAAGCCTTGTGCCAGATCTCAGTCCTACAGCAAGTTATATTGACATATCATAAATCTAAATTAAAACATGATATTAAGGGAAAGTGTTATCATAAAAAATCAGGTCTGAAATTGCACTGTGAGCCACACAGTTGCCACATGATGTTGGATTGAGGGCAGAATTAGTACCCTTATGATTTGGTCTTAGGCCACAGAAGTGCATGGAGCAGGGCGACAGAGGTGTGAAACCTGCTTCTGCATCACAGAATTGTGGGGGGTAGGATCCCCAAAACTGGCCAGTGGGTGATATGAACTGCTGGTAATCCATAGGGACAGAGAGAATTTGGAAATTTGAAAAGAAGGTGACAAAGGGATAGTGTCTCATCTTCCAAAGGAAGCTCATGAGAGACAGCTTTAACAGAGGACTTACTGTGAGCTGCAAATTCAGCATTTCATCTTTAAGAAGATTTAATCAACGAATTGTCTGGGGGAATGGGACAGAGACATACTCTGTGAGACAAGGATTAATGGGATGTCTGGAGTGGCGTGGGAAGGGACAAGACATACATCATGAAAAACAGGAGTCTGTGCAGTTTGGTCAGTGTATGTTTGACAGACATGCTCAAAACTGAGTCCTAAATTCCTTGAATATTGTAGATGTTGTAGAGCCTTATATAATTACCCATCAGAAGCAGGGAGCAAAACATTCAGTTTCTAATTATGGCTTTATATTAGGACTAGAGAAAAATAAGAAAATACTAAGAGAATTAGTGCATAGATGGAGTCAAATCTCCCTCCTTTGCTTCATTCCTAATCTTCTCATTGATGAAATCAGCGACCCAGAACTTCAGAGAGTGTAAAACTGTAGAGCAGCTAGAAGTTAATACAGTGCTCTCAGATTTTGCAGTCTGGCTCCTAAACTTGTAAAGTCTATTTTTAGTTTTCTTTCCTAGCAATTAGTAAATAGTACTGGAAGAAAATTTCCTTCTGTGCCATTAGTTGCTGTTAATGGCTTTGCTGGCCATCAGCCAAGAAGCAATGCTGCAGATGCCTATATAAAATATGTTCCAAAATATAAAGTTGCACATTTTATTTTTTTTTCTAGTTATTTCTTACTTGTGTACAAAAAAGTTCTCCTGAAAGAAGCACATTACTTATGTTTTAAATAGCCATAACTACAGCAATATCTTATTACAAGTAACTTAATCCATGCCTATAGGCTTTCAGGCCTCACCATAAAGAAAACTGGAATGGTTTAGGGTATGAATTTAAATCCACTGTGTGTGGACATTCTTAAACTCTTTAACCTGGGTCACATCCAGGAACCTTGTGCTGATAATTTACAAAGGTAAGTTAATTCAAGACCTCTTTTTTTTAGGCTGGTACAGTGCTATTTACTCAGGAGTTTAAATTCCACACTGATTTAAAGTGAACTGGCACAGGAAACTCATGCCCAGAAGGTAAAGAATATTATTCAAAATCCAGAGAGGAAATAGGAGCTCAGAAAATTAAGGCTATTTCCTTGGGCAGGAGGATAGAGCAGGACAGGTGAGTATCAGGAAGGAATAATAATGAATAGCTTTTACCTTTCACAGTAGAGAAAACAGGAGATACACTATGTTGTGGTTTAACTCCAGCTTCCAACTCAGCCCCAGGCAGTCACTCATTCACTCCCCCACAGTGGGATGGGGGAGAGAACTGGAAGAAAACCTTGTGGGTTGAGAACAAAGACAGTTTAATAAGTAAAGCAAAAGTCACACACACAAGTAAAGTAAAACAAGAAATTCATTCACCACTTCCTATGGGCAGGCAGGAGTTCAGACATCTCCAGGAAAACCAGGCTCCCATACCCATAACAGGGACTTGTGAAGGCAAACACCATCCCTCTGAGTGTCGCCCTGCTTCCTTTGTATTCCCCCAACTTTTATTGCTGAGCATGACACCATATAGTGTGGGATATCCCTTTGGTCAGTTGGTCAGCTGTCCTGTCTTGTGCGCTCCCAGCCGGTTCACTGGTGGGGTGGGGTGAGAGGCAGAACAGGTCTCGACTCTGTGTAAGCACTGCTCAGCAATAACAAAACCATCCGGTTATCAACACTGTTTCCAGCACAAATCAAAAATACAGGCCCATATGAGCTACTATGAAGAAAATTAACTCTATCCCAGCCTAAACCAGATCACACCTGAACAGATCTTACTAATCAATGAGAAAAATTAGACAGTAATAAGAACAGCCATAATGAGAAAATATTTTATTAGTAAAAGCAATAATGGTCAAACAGAATATTGCAGAAAAAGGGAGGGATTTATCGAGGTCAGTAATATGTTGTGAGCAGCTGGCAATACTTTCATATTTATTGCACAGTGTAATTAACTGTTAGATCTCGTTCCTCTTGCTGCAGCTATTGCTTTTCAACTAATATCCCTGGTGAGTAAGAATGTGCAGCAAAAGGAGAATCTCTTCCTGGGAGAGCTTAGCAAGAAGGATGCAGCAGCAAGGGGAGTGCCAGCAATCAGGACACTATAGCAGCTTGTGCAGGGAGCATCCAAGCTGTGACCTCCAGAAACACCAGTTAACAGGGTGCACTGGAAGAAGGCATTGCTATGGTCTCTCTTCAGGGGGCAGTGGTGCCCACCCCTGTGCAGCCGGGGCTGCTGCCGTCTGTACAGCACGCATGGGGAAAACACGCTGGGTACAGGATAATGCCAGCAAGCAGGATGGGGAAGGATGCTGTGAGAGACCCAAAAGCAGTTTCGGAGTCTCACTAGGGGAAGACATTGGCAAAGGACACGGAACCAGGGGCTGAGGGAGGTAACTCCCCTTGTAGCACGGCTCAAAACTCCAGTGACTGGAGCAGGCACGCGTCTATCAAAGCCAGAGGGAAGAAGCTGCAACGGATGGAAAAGAGCAAATATCCCGGCGGGAGCTCTAGGTGGACTGATTTAGTGCTGTGTGCATGCGCCAAGGAAATACACCGGCTTAAACGACAAAAGTTCAGATGTGTTCAGAGCAGCAAAGGAAGGTTATATGAGATTCAGGAAAGTAGGTCAGAGTTTCAGGCTGGAGAGGCTGATAGAGATCATGTTTAATGTGAGAAGGATGAAATTCATATTTACAAGAGAGGTAGTCAGAGAAAGAGGACCAGTGATATCTGCAGGGGGAATCATCAAATTGCTGTGGATGGAAAACACAACTTATAAGTAACAGAAGATGGAAAACATTGTGAAGTTTTCCTTATTTTGTTGCTGGTGTGTTAGTTTTGAGAACTAACACTTTCAAGCTTTTTTTTTCTGCAGCCATTAGATCCCAAAACCTCATATTTGATTGTCATATATGAGTGGAAAGTACTATTTAAAAGCCTGCGGGAGGCTGGAAAACAGCAACAAATATTTTCAAGCTTCCTTTTTTCATATGTACTCTTTTAAAAATTTTCCATTTGCATATATGGATAAAATACAAACACTGAGAGTGGAAAAGCAGATTACCTTATCTTTATATTTTGTTTGCTTTTTAGGTAGGACAATTACATTTATTGTTTTGCCAAACTCACTATACTTGAGAACCTTAAAATTAGAGGTGTTAGGTTATATGAGTAATATTCTGAACCAGTTAAAAGGACTGGAAGTCTATTGAGCTAAGTTGATTGGTTCATTTCATTTTGAGAACCTGTTTCAGTGTTAATCATAAGTGAAACTCCTTTTTCTTTCCTTCTTCGGTTTCACAGGTGTTAATTTTCAAAAGTTAATATTGATTATTTCTAGTCCACCCATCCTCATAGAAAATTTTGAGTACCTTTCAATCATAAGAAAAGAGACATAGACTGAAGAAAAGAATGCCAAGTTCTGATTTTCAGAATTTTCTTTGGCAGGGCAGATTGCAGCCACACCAACAGTGAGCAGCTGGTCAGGAGTAGACACCCAAACTGAACATCATACCTTTCTTATTCTTCTACTGTCCTTGTGGGAGAAAGGTAGAAAAAAAGAAGCATCTGTCAAGAATAGCCACAGTGAGCTGTGGGCACAAGTATCAGTCATCTGCAACTTCCCTTTCACATGTGCCAACACAGGTTGGATCGTTAGACATCTGCTCAGTGCTTTCTCATCAGTAACCGATTCTGCTAAATATAAAATTATCATAAAAGATGCTTGAAGTTAAACTGCTGGCACCTGTGCCAGGTATTAATTTCGACTCATTATTTGGTGCTAAGCCTAGCTCCTTTTGCTCCTTGCTCTAATGTATCATCAGCAGTGTTAAGGGGTGAAAATAATGAGTTATGCACAAATGTCAAAATAAAAGGGCTCTTACTTTTTTTAGGATATCTTGGAGTATACCCTCTAACCCTTCAGATAGCTATAATCATGACTTTACTTATGGGTAAATTTCCCATCACAGAAGCTTGCACAGGGTGAGAAAATAATATATAAATGAAAATCAGCTACCCAAATATATTCAGCTTCAATATTACATGATGACGAATATTGATAATATTTGCTGTGATGCACAGTGTCTTCCAGGTGCGGTGTGAAGGCAAGGCACAGGCAGTTCAGTGTCAGGGCATCCTGAGATTTATGCCAGTGTTAAAATCCTATGTGTAAAGTGGAGAAACTTGCACAAAAAAATGAGCAGTATGTACACATAACACAGGAACAGTGCCAGGAGCAAGAGACACTGGTTCCTTGACCCCAAGTCTACCTTTACTTCCCTTTGGCTTTCAGGTAACTGAAACTTACAGAAGGGAACAAAAGAACAGGATGAAACTTTTCATTCGTCTTGCACCACAAAAAAAGAAACAATTAACACTGGAATTGTTTGTGCACTGCTTCAAGCCAGACATCAGGACTTGCTGCTTACAAACACCCAGTGTCCTAAGACATGTCATAAAATTTTGCCATACTTAAGATACATGTACAAAATATATGTAATGTAAAAAAAAAATTCACTCATTTTCCTTTGTACATTCGCTGTTGTTTCTTCCAAAAAACTACGTATGTTCTGCATGTTTTGCTTACTTCCAAAAGCTGATGAGTTTGTAGGAAATTAATATACTGTGGAAAACACACTTTTCTCTTGGAAAATGGAACAGAAACTCTTGGAAGCTGCTCCTCCTCCATTTCAGTCTGATGGGGATGGGGAGCTGCGGATGTTTAGCACAGGTGTTAGAGCTAGGACAAATCTCTCATGGCTGAAGACGCTCAAGGCTAAGTCATACACAGATGCCACAAGCCATCTGAGTTGACAGGTTTGGCAGAGGAACCACAGGAGCTCTTTGCTCCCTGGATCAGCAGCCAGAGGTTAAAGAGGCCCCTTGGGGCACCTTTAGGGCAGCTGGACAGAACCCCTGGGGCTGAAATTGGTGGGGATCTGCTCAAGGCAGCCAATGGCACTAAGGGCATAAATTGATTGAACATATGGATGGCTACCTTGCAGTGACCTGATAAACAGCTCAGCCTCCACTGACTCCAGTGGTTGCTCAGACACCTACTGCATGTGTAGACACCTTAGTGGTGAACATATGCGTCTTACTGTGCCTGAAGTAGTATTCCAGTAACCTGATCCTTTTTGGCACTTACGAAAGAAAAGCTAGCCTTTATTATGACTGCTTTATCTTTGAGAAAAATCATCTTTTCCCCCTCAATAAGCTAAGCTATTTCTACATGTACACATAAAGCACATACACACGTATATGAGCATCTATCTATCTATCTATCTATCTATCTATCTATCTATCTATCTTTAACAGTGTCTCACTGTGTACAACTCCCATATTCTCTTCATTTCTGAAAGACTCTCTGTCTGCAAGTGTATTTGGCTCTGTCAGCTGCAATGGCTTTAGCAAGACAAAATTGCAAGGCTCACATTACTACTGCCTCAGATGGACCCTTTGGCTTGAATTCCACTTAATGATAAATATTCCAAAATTGTTCCTCATCATTTTCATAAGTATGCAAACATAGATTCAAATGAAAGTGATGACTGCTGACAAAAGTCTTAACAATTTGAAGGAGCTTTTTCTGGAAGCTTTTTTCTTATTTTTCCATAGTGTAAAAATGCCTGATACTGATTTATCAAAAACCGCAGAGCAGATAGAGCAGCTGGTGCCAAGATCAGATTTACATGTCTTATTCCTAGGTAATGTAAAGGAAGATAGATGTAGTGACCAAGCTCAAAACTCCGTATAAACAAGTTTGCATGAATGAGTTTAAGTTCCAAAGCTCAAATGAGGTCACTTTATTATTATTGTTGTTGTTATTGTATTATTGGTGGGGTTTTGTTTCAGTTTGTTTTGGTTTGTTGGGCTTTTTTTCCCAGCCTTCCACTATGTGCAAATTTTCCTGTACTAATTTTTCTGTCTCTAAGGGATAAACTAAACTTCTGCTAGATGACAGCATTAATTCTGCTTTATCTACTGGGAAAGGAATGCTTTCACCAAAGAGGAAAGGAGCTGCAGTGACCTCTGTTGATGGAATTAAGCAATGTATTTAAAGAGTCAAAAAGGAAAGGTGATGCATTCAAATCCTCTGCTGTAAATCAATAGATCAAAAAGTAAGCTCTGCTAAGAAGAAACAGCTTTCAGGTTGAATATGAAAAAGACTGACACCCACACTTAGCACCCACTGAAGTCAGAATCCTTATCAGGGTGGTTGCCTTTTTAAAACTATTTTTAGAAAACTTTTTTTTTTTTTTTG
>VWZW01000342.1:533263-546887 GCA_013397115.1 Edolisoma coerulescens | reverse complement strand
GGGGGGGATTAAAAAACATTTGCATAAAGACAAAGGCCATAATACAGAAGGGAGAAGTGGGCTTTCTGCAGTTCTATACTGCATTCCAGGAGTTTATATCACCAAAAGAAAACATCGTGGCTCTATGTATTACATGATCTGAATTTCGTGACCAGTTCCCCATGCCAGACTGACACACGGTATTCTTGAAGTTTTGAGGCAAAGAAGCTTTCCAGTTGGCAGGCTGCCTGTGGCAGAAAGAAGTATATAGGAACTGTCATGCCTTTATGACCAAGAATTTGGAACGTGTCTTTATGGGCTAGTTCTGATGCAGGAAAATAATTAAACACGTAAATACCCACAAGGATTTGGACCTTAATTCTTAACTTCAAGGCTGGGAGGAGTCTCATTAAAGCCAAGCACTTAAGGATTGATCCCGTATGAATAAAGTTGTTGAAATCAATAAGAAAGCTTCCATTAAGAGCTAAGTAGTTTGTGGAAATAGGAGCAGCATGTCATTTTTTTTCAGACTTGGGCCTTTGCTAAAGACTACTCAGTATTATAAACAAAGGCATACATGAGGGGCAGGGCTTTGTGCTTTCAAAGTTATTTTATGTTTCCAAACTGCCCAGTAAACAATTGGTACGCATACTGTTTGTCTTTTCCAGGATCCACAGTGATACAAACTGGTATTGTTTTCCTTCATTGTCAGGTGTTATGGTAGGTCTGACCATGATCACCAAGATGGAATTCTTCCCAGTTCAGGTGCTTCAGTTTGATAATGCCTCCACCAGAGCCTGAGAAGTTTTATTTTTAGTATACTTTACAGAACCACTGCTGTCCCTAAAACATCCTTCTCACAAGAGACAAGTGGATATTGCTAATGACTTTTTACTAGTATCTACTACAGTATTCTCGTTCAGGATTTGTGGAGAATGATTTCTGCAAGTCTAAGGAGGGAAAAATACCAAGTTCATTCTGGTTTTAATAAAAAATACTAAAAAATGTGCATAAAGAAATATCTTATTTTGATATAAGTGAATGTAAACCTCAAAATAATAGACCAGTGCACTATGATGTCATTAACTAGATATTAATCATGTACTCGGTCTGTCAGTCTAAGAATATCAAGATACACAAAGTGTAAAGAATTAAAACCTATCCCAGTTTGCAGATGTTATAGATGCCATAAATATTATGGTGTCTTTATACAAATTTCACAGTAAAGCAAATTGTTTATACCTGCCTCTTTGAGAACTACATGCTGCCAGGCATGAAGGAAGTGTTGATGTATCTTCTATACATAATTAATTATTCTGGTGAAGATCTTCATTGACAGCTGGGAAATTATGTCTGGATATTCTCTCTGCATGAGTCTGACAAATTTTTGTGCACAGTGGTCAGGATATGAGGTATAGCTGGGTGGTAGGTTAGATCAAAGATTTCTTTTGCTCAATGTATTATCATCCTACACAGACCTCTGCATGTTAAAGGACATCAAATACCCACTCACTATGCTAAATATAAACCAAAAAGAAGACTCTATTCCTGGAAGAGTTTATATATTAAGTAAATTAATTCCATGTTAGAATAGCACATAGAACCATTCTATATAAAGAATAAATTTTTTCTGCTAATTTTTATCCTACCTTGTGGTGAGAAATTTTTTTTAGCTTGCTTGATGTAATTATAAAAGGAACTTTTGTAGTATTTTACATAGCTGCAACTTTTGCACTGAGGCTGAAATCACCTATGCTCTGACATCTGAGCTAAAACTGAGCTCCAATTCCACACGTATTAGCTTTGTGACCTCAGGTATCATTTTAGGAAGCAGTTTGTGACTTGAAAGGAATCAAAATAACTTATTGCTGCTTTCGACTGTGCATTCTTATTACCCAGCATTCAGGATTTATAATTTAGTTCTTTTCCAGTTTAATCTTATTGTGCATTTATGAACAAGTTCCTGAGTTGTTATTTATGTACCAGTCTTTAGAGGTCATCTCTTTTGGCTTATCTTATAGAATAGAAAGGAAAAAGTCAGCAGTCATCTTTTTTTACATCTGCAAAAGTATCTTTTTCATACAATTATAACTGTTTGACAGGAATTTGCTCAAAGTTAATGAATATCTTTGGATAGAGATTAAAAATGGAAAATTACATCTTCAGAGATGTACTTTTCTTTAAATTACTAGTATGTGAAAACTGTTTTGGAACTTTAATTGCTGCTACAGGCTTACTACAAAATAAACTTTGCAATAAACCCTGGCTGATCCTTATCTATAACCAAAAAATCTCCACACTGGCAATAGCATAACGTAGGGTGAAATCATATTTGGATTTGGATTTCTTTTGCAACTGAGTTCAACTAAGCAGGATTTTCTCTTCAAACAGCCCCAAACTTCTCTCTGTATGTGGAGATTATCTGGATCCTGCAGTAATTGCTGGTTTGGTCAATTGCTTGATTTTCTACAGTGAGGAGACTTACATACTTTCTGGTTTTGGCCTTACACAGAAGCATTTGGGTATCATTTCTCAGGGTAAACTGGGCAGTTCAAACCCAGAATTTGAGTGACCTCCTGAGTTGGAAGCCAGCTTCTCTGCTCAGTGCCAGCTCTGAATCATAACAATTATGCCTGTTTCTGAAAACTGCGTCTGAACCTGCCGTTCTTTTGACCCTTGTGATTTTGGCAACTTGTATCTCTATGTTCATCCTATTTTGGCATGATACAGGTGAGAGAATCCTGAATCTCAGTTCCAGGAGAGAAGGCTTCATCAAATGCTCCCAGAGAAGCAATCATTACAAAGTTATAGGTAAAATCCCTTCTCATCACAGAATCACAGAATGGTTGAGAAGGGACCTCTGGAGGTCATCTACTCCAAACCCTCATCCATGACTCCCCTCTAATGAGTAGTCAATTGGAAAATCCCTGGAGAGTGCACACACCTATAAGTTTCTTAGCAAGGGTCAAAACTCATATTCCATCCCAGCACTGTAAGAAAAAATTCAGGAAAAGAGGTACATGCAGTGAGCCATGAAGGAGGAGGCACCCTGCCTGGGCTGGCCTGTGATATTTTAATAGGAGCTGTGGCAAAATGTAGGATTTGAATCCACCGCATTTGGCCTCAGATGTGTGCCTAGCTTATCAAGGCAGGGCCTCTTTTGTGCTTAGCTCTAAGAGGAAGCATCTATAGGCAGTGATTGATGGGCTTTTTTGAGGTGCCTGCTGCTTTCCAGGAGCCCTAAATAGATGCCAGGGAGCCGCTGCTACAGGACACGAGGCACCCTAAAAATAAAATTATGACTACATTTTACTGAGGAGTTGAAGGGGGTTTAAGAGATTTTGGTCTTTTTTAGAGCAGCATCTGAACACATTTTATGTGATGCTAGGGCTGAACTTGTGAGCAGTTGTTAAAAGCATGCTGATACTTTTTACTGTCATTCTCTACCAAGATACTTGCATGGGCTCTGAAAAAGCCATTTCCAGAATCAGCATAGCTGTATCATCATCTGTATCATGAGCCCCATGCCCACATTCATTTAAGAAGCCCATGTATTTTGCCTTAAGAATGCATCTGCTCACATGTGTGTGGTACTGAGCTAGTCTGGGAATCCTGCTTCTAGGACTGGACTGCATGTAGGATCAAAAATTTGTTAGCTCTTCACTACTGGACTTCTTACAGCTTTGAGTTTCAAAGTATTTGACTTCTGCAATAGAAAACACAGGCCACACAGATTCCTCTTTCCTCTCTAAGGTTTTTTTGTTAAACAACTGCTCTGGTTTATTTCAAACACTGCGGGATGGTGTTTGCTACAATTACAGGACTGGCACCAACATGCTGGTCAAGCTGAGATGAGAACCAAACTGCTTATGTGACAACTTTACTTCACCACAAGACAAGCAGAGGTTAATTGCACAGGACAGATATACAGCCTCTGTTCCTCTCCTTGGAACTGGCCTTTCCCAAGGCACCTGCAAATGGAAAAGGAGATTTACTTATTTCTGTGTATCAAGAGGTGACAAGTCTTGTTGCAAATTATGTTAGAAATTTTGTTAATTCTGTATTTTGGTAGTGTGTCCCTTCCTCAGAAGGTATAGGCAGTGTCATGCAGGAGGAGTTAAAAAAAATACTGGTAGTTAATGACTGTGAATATAACTGCTCCACCTTTTTTTTCCATGATGCAATGTTCCAAGAGAGACTGTTGCATAAGAAAGCAATCAGAGACAGGTTAAATTACAAGGAAATGGATACAATGTTCTCAATAAACTAATGCTATCCTAACATGGCTTCTTTGAGTAGATTTGCTTGTTGTAGGCATTGGAACACACTTTACCATTCCTCTGCACTTTTCTGCTATGGTACTTAGGATGGTTTTCTTCAGGGTGCAGTTTTGCATTTGTTGGGTTTGTTTGTTTGTTTGTTTGTTTCCCTAAGGTTTTTTGTTTGTTTATTTGCTGGTTTTTTGCCCTGTGCAGCCTTTTCCCTGATTAAAAAGTATGTTCACATTTTGATGCCCGTGTGTAATTGTGGGATCAAATCCTACTGCATTTTTATGACTTTTAAATGCTTGCAATTAATTTGAAAACTCTAACAATTAAGTATCTATGCCTGGCTGAAATGATTTATAAATACAGGAGCAGATTGTGTTTGCATACATGAAGAAAGGGAAAAGTAATTTGCAAATGTAGGACGGTTTATTAGAGCTAATTAAATAATTAAAATATAAATAAAATTATACTCATATATATGTGCATGTATGTGTGCATGTGTGTTTGTGTGTAAATGTATTGATATAGATACTAAATATATGTATAAAAGGAAAAGAGGCTGTCTGTTAGTCATTGAAGAAGCAGCAAATTTGTTCTCTACTAAACTATTAGCATTTCAGTATAATCAAAACCAGAGAAATGAAGAGAGTATGGGAGCCAAAGTGATACTGTGATTACCAAGGCATTTTCAATACTAAAAAGGTTCATCAGATCTTTTTAGTGGCATGTTATATATATCTTGCATTTAGAAAGTTTATCAAATGCTGAGAAAGTTAACTGAAGTAATTTCACTGAGACAGAGAAAATGTGACATCTCCCTCATTATGCCAGTGTGTCCAGTTTGTTTCCATACCAGCGAGCAACCATTAGTTTGTTAACAAAAGCTTCCACTCTTCTCAAAGCTTTCCAAAGAAGTTTCCACATTTTCCATTCCTGAAAGCCCCTGTATGCACATTCCCAGTTTAAAATGCCATATAAATTCTTTGAGAAGTTTTATAATATCAGCAATTTTTGCTATTACTTTTCATTTTTTCATTTGGAACACTCTGATAATGAAAATGTTGTATCTTCTTCTTGATACTCTTTTGGAATGTTAAATGAGGCATAGGGTTCAACTGTATCTTTTTTGAAATCATGAGAAAGCTCTTTCTAGGAAAAAAAAAAAGGATTTTGATGCCTGGCTGCTGCCTGCTCTAAGCACTGCAGCTTTGCTCTCTTAACCCCATACACTGTTGCTATTCTACTTTGGAAGTGCTTAAATCCAGGCTGTAGGCTGGGGACGGTTTCTTGTGCAGCTGAATGTCGTATCCTTTATCTCTGGAGCACAGAAGCAGAATTTAACAGCTGTAGGACTTTTAACTCTAAATTTATGGCATCTTCAAATCAGAGGCTTTCTTCTAACTCCCACAGCCTCACTGACTGTATTCTGCCAAACACACTTCCTCTCTAAGAAGCAATGGGAAGGGTGGACTTTCCCATTATATGTCTTCTTGAATGAATGAACGATCTTCTTTAATTTCTTACCTGATTGTTTTGTGCTAACTTTCCCAAGGACAGGATTATGCTAAGAGGTGAAGAATTATTTTTACACATGAATCATAGGAACAATGAGCTGGACTAACTTTTTATTGAAAACAAGCCACACATAACATTCTGTGTAAAATTTAAAGCCAAACTCCACCAAGTCAAGTGGAAAACCTATGTTCGCACCAGCTGTCTATTGGTCATAGAGCCAAGCAGCTGAGGTAAGCACTTAAAGATTCTGCAAGGGTTTATTAACCTTCTGAATTGAAAATATACTGACATAAGAGATCCAAGCAATGGCTAATTGACTCCAGTGGTTAGGCTGGATAAAGAGAAATACGTAATGAAAAACTGAGTAGAGATAAACAGAACGCAAGCCAGTGAAAAGAAGAATTAATCAACTCTTGAAACACATCTTTCTGAATCCTAACAGAAAGTTATACATAGTCTATAAAAGTTACCACCTATTCTAGTTTAATTACTTTTCTAGATAACACATGCTCACTATTTAAGTCCTGCAGACACAGCAGAAGTTTACAGACGCTTAATTCTCTGGCTGACCACTGCAGCAATTCACAAATTACCTTTCAGTGAAATTCAAATTGCAAAACACCTTCTGTATTGGGGCTACTTCTGCTTCAGCTGTCAGGAACACTTCCCTGGCTTCAGTGGGATACATATAGCGTCACTCAAGACAAGAGTCAGCTTTGAGGATTGTAGAGAATCTAAGGCAGTTTTTTATGCCTTTGCTAAAGGATAGTTTCTTGTAGCTAGTGATGACCTGAGGAAGCACTGGGTGTATTTCTTTGTATTTCGCAGGTGGGTTCTTGGGATAAAGACGAGAAACAAGAGGGAGTCAGAAACAAGGTACAGATGAGAAAGGGGCCATGGGATGAACAGCTCCCTATACCACATATTAACGCTCTTCCAGCTACTGTGTTGAACTGACCTTCATCACTGCTACGGGATGGCATTCTGTAAGGCATCACAGACATTTCTAGACTCCTGCTTAAGATCTGAGTCCTTATCAAGGGCTGAAATGTGACTTGCCATACCTATTCAAACCAGCTCATGTTGGTGAAAGGGGAAGCAGAGTTTAAGCTGTGCTTAACTAAGATGGTAGTTGATTTCCTTCAAGACACAGCACAGCCTGGACACATTTTCTGCTTGCTTCAGAACTGCTTGAGAAACATTGTTATATTTATTTTTAAATGAAACTTCTTCAGGGAAAAAAATCCACAACCCCCCAGCCTTTTTGAAAACAACACTTGTTCAACACACTTGTGCCATTAATCTAGTGGCAAAGAGTGAGTTGGAAATGTAGCTTAGCAGGACTGGGTCAGTCTTTACCTTGCCCTTTGCAAATAGAGGTTACACCTCTATGCTTCAAAGGTTGTCGGAGTTGTAAATATGGGCTACAGCACTACAGGAATTGCTTCAGTCTCCAATTTCAACACTTGAACTCATGGGAAAGCATTAAGAAATATGTTTATCATATCTACCACAATCTATCGTACTCTGCTTTCAAAGGAAAATTCTCGTTGTTGATGGCATTGTAAGGCTAAAACTGGAGACATTCTTTTAGTCATTAACTTTTTTTGCCCCCAAAGTTAAACATTTAAATTAGCATTTCTGTATTCATGTCAGTGACAGGTGCTAAGCTTGAGAACAGTGGCTACTTTTGACAGCCAGAGTGGGGACACAGCCTCAGAAATCATTCAATGACTAAGTGTCCTGGTGCAGAGTGAGCTAAAGAGGGGATTTACTGTTTAAACATTAAACATGTTGCTTAGCTATTAAACAATTAGATTGTTCTAAGCCTTAAGAGAGGGAGACCAGTCTGTCATCTCGAATTCTAGGTTTCCAGCAAATGTGCCCAACAATGTAATTTTTCAGTGATACCCAGATCACCTGAAACACAAGTAAAAAAGGAAAAACAGTACGACCACTCTCTGGGCTCCTCCTCTTGATTTTGTCTGTTTTATAAACAGAAGGGCACTTTATTTTGAAGTAATACCTGAAATTAACTTTATGGGTTATTAGTCTTCCTGGGTTATATACGCCCCTCTGGAGCTAGAAACATCACTTAGCCCTCCCACAGTAGTTTATGGCAGGTACCTTTTTTGTTCTTTGGAATGATATTTAATTCTGATGCCCTGTGATGCTGCTAAAGCCTCTCTGTTACTTGGTATGAGGCACAAAATGCTCTTCCAGAGCTTCCTGGCTGAATCTGCTAAAGACGCTTACTCATGGTGAGCAGAGTGCAGTGTACACACCTGCTGGCTGGGGAAAGCCCTAGGAAAAGTCTTCAGGAGAGTGTTCACATGGGTGCAATTACTCTGATACCCAGATTAGTCCTGGCTTTGGGGAGGTGGTTGCCTGTAATCCACAGAGGCAGCAACACTTTGCTCCCTCAGGGCTTCACGCTGGAATAACTGTGACTGGTGCTGTTACTGATGCTGAGTACGGCCCAAGAAAACCCCAGAAAAGCAGAGTTCATCACTCTGAATTCAGCATTTCATTTATGGGGCTGCTTTTGAAGATTTTAAAAATTGGTATGCTCCTTCCCTCATGTTCTGTGTCTATAGCCAGGCAACCTGCTGCTTCTACCACTCCTGGAATCCTGGAATATTAGGCAGCTGCCTGTACCTGTCCCCTTTCTCAACTCTTTCCAATTAAAAAAACCAAGTTGTGCAGACACAACACTAACATAGTAAGGGCCTTGAAATGGCTAACCAAAGTTCAGACCTGCACAGCTAAATTGCTGCCATTAAAGTGCCCATATGAGCAAGGTATAATGCCTCTGGTGGACCTGGTTTATGGGGATGGTTGCTAAGCAGTCCTGGAAAAGGCTACGGAAAAACACATCCTCAATGGACTATTGATTTCAGATAATAAATCACTTGATAGCTGAGGTGTTCATTCACTAATTAATGGATTTAGAGACAGAGTTATTCAGCCAAGGCCCTGATGACACAGTCCTTATAAAAAGAGTCTAACCCCTAATGGAATAGATTTTGAGAAACGATTGTTAACATAATGCATGTAGGTGGGTGACCAGCCCTCCTCCCAAAGAAAACCACTCTTGGTCAAGCATGTTTGTATTTTATAATTCTTAAATATTCAGTGAGGCTACTTCTAAATAAGTAAAAAGAAAATATGTCCACTCTTTGGTGTCTGTTTTCACTTAACTCTTGGAATATCACAGTCCGTATGTACTACAGGCACAGGGTTTCCTCGTGTTATTGTGATTCCCATACAGCTGCAGATATCAAGACCAACCATCTCTTTGCCTGATACAGCCCAGAAACTCCCTTCCTTTTTCTAATGGAAATACTAGATTTTTAAACAAATTTATTTTAGTAACACACTAACATCTTTCAGCAAGGTGGTCTGTCTTTAAGTCTCCCGTGCTTTAGGGGAAAATACTTTTGGGGAAAACTGGAAAAAGTCTTTGGCTGTTTTGGAGAACTTACTAGGAAGAATGGTGAAATTTATGCTTTTCTACTGAACCAGGAACACAGATTTTACAATATTGCTATATGGGCTGTGTCTGGAAAATTTAAGAAGTATGACAGAGTAAGCTTCTCTGCTCAAGGCTAATTTCCATCAAAATAAAACATCAGCTATATAACTTTTTTTTTTGCTTGCTGAAAATGTCTGTCAAACTAAAACAGACAAACATATTCATTATATGTATTAATATATTTATTATTTCCCCCCCAACCATTTTGGTTTTTTGATCATATTTACTAGAGAACACCTATTTCTTGTAGCAGATCTAGTTGCTGGAATAGTCACAGTGACATTTTCCAGAAATGCTTTCTTGACGACAAAGACAGGTCAGAAAATCAAGTATGAAAATAACGACTCGATAATTTTTAGGGAATCCCTAAAATTTGGAGCTAAATTTATGATACAGTGAAAATTCTCATTTTTTTCAAATGACCTTTTTTTTTTCTTTTCATTGTGAAAGCAAAGTTTTTACAATGGCAATAGATTGATCTTTCCTACTATAAAGATAAAGCTGCATTAATAATCACAGACAGCGTACAACCCTGTAACTCAAAGCCATGCTTACGATAAGAAAGTCCCAGTGCCTACTCCAACAAAAGTAAAACTAAACTGTCCAAACACCTGTAGGAACCACTCAAGCTACTGCAAACCTGTGTCTGCAAATGCCTCCCTTTCCCAAACAGCTCTCTGTGGGTACCCTGGGCAGTCCCTTGCTCTGGTAGCAATTTCCAGTAGTAATCAATAAATGGACTAGAAGGTAAACAAACTGAATCATGTGAATTAGCATCTTGATGTATGAAATAACATGCACTTTGTCACGTGAAATGCTGTTAGCACTGTATCTGGTAAAACAGACAATGCCTGGGAGCAGAATTAAAGAGATGAAAGTACACCGGGCGCAGATGGCACGGCACCGCGCGGGCAGTGAGGCAGCGGTGGGGGCACTGCGGGAAGGTCCTCTATGGATCAGCTGGAATCAGGCAAGTGCGGCGTACGTGCTTTCTGTTTGTGCTGTCATTGAAATGGTGCGGAGCGACCCGACAGAAAATTGTTCTGAAGTGGAAGCAGATGCATTGAGCTGTCAGGCGCAGAGCCATGACGAGACACCACGGCGCCAGGAACACACCTTCACGTCTCCTCTACAGCTCTCCCTGACCCCCCTTCCTTCCCTTCTTGGGCAACATTGAAGCTCAGGGATATTTTTCTCTGTATGGTGAGGTCCCCAGTCATGGCTTCAGGAGAAGCTGCTTCTTGCACAGATACCTGCAGGGCTGGGCACAGTGCGAGGGGCAGCGGAGGGGAGTGAAGCTGCTGCTGCCGTGTCATACAGCCGAAGAAGCAGAGATAATAGGAATATCATACCCCATTCTGCTGTCTCAGGCAAAGCTCTGCCTGGATTCAAAGACCTTCCACCCGTGGTGAAACCCTCAGCATCTGTGGAACCAGGGCTGGTGGCAATGAGAAGCGGCATGTGTCAAAATAGTGACGGAACCTTCACACGCAGTTCAGTACCTCATACCATGCTGAGCTTCACTGCATCTATTTCAGCTAGGTCCGAAGACAAATAGGGTCCACTCCCCTGCTGCATCATTCTATCCTGTAAAGGCAACTCCTATTCAAATGGTGGATATTCTCATCCATACAATCCATCCATAAAATATATTATTTGCGTGTAGTAATAGATTATCGACTCTAATAATTCATTTCAATTCCCATTTTCTTTATTCTCCCAGTGTTTAGAGGTTTGTGTCAATGTGCTATTTCCCTTTTTATTACTGGCATGTAAGTCTTCAGCCTCAGGATTAATGACGTCTTTTCCTCATTTCTTTTTATTCCTATTTACCAACGTCTCATTTTCTTAATACAAAAAGAAAGTTAGCCTATTAACCAGACCCACAGCAGTGTCAGAGCTAAAAGGATTTCTGTTGTGTGTGCCCTTTTATTTTTGGAATGGAGGAGACTAAGAGGTCAAATAATGGCAAATACCTCGATGGTGCCCCAAGGAAGGGTCCATTTTCCTGTGTGTGGGACAAACTTAGTGACTAAAAGCACATGACCTGTGTGCTGAAGCATCTCTCTGTCTCTGCCAGCATGCAGCAGTCGTGTTCTGTCATCCCTCACTGCCTGTTATGAACAGGGCCGCAATGAGGAATATTTTCCATGAGAAGGGACCTTCCTCCACTTTTGTATGACTCAGTGTTTTCCCACTCAAAGTCCTCCTTCCCCTCTTATGGCAAGTGAAATTCCTCAGCCCATTCACATATTTTCAAACATTGATCTAGCTGCTGGTGGACCTGCAGGCCTGTTGTACAATGGCTCAGTTCCCTGCTCTATAGTGTATTTTGGCTGTGTTACTGAATGGGGGTATGAATTCCAGCGTAGATCAGAATAATGAGGGGATATTAGAGAAAAGGTCGATGAGACAGCTTGCTCTTGCCAATGCTTTTCATGGACACTACTGAATATAAGTCTCAGTTCAGTGCAGCATCCTGCAGGTAGATAACTAGAAGGGATCCTAGGAGAGCAGGTATTGACACTTTAATAACTGCATTTTTCAGAAAGGTTTTCTTCCTCCGCAGAAAAGATCATAAAATGAGACATGCAAGTACCATTACAGATCTTATAATTTTAGACTGAATTAAATTTATTATTTATAGTAAATAATGTTATCTCCTTCACCTGAGGGTTAGACTTCTTATGGATGGTCTGACTGGGACAAGGAGATTCAAAAATTCAGGACCATTTTCTTTTTGTATTCCTTTTCCATATAAAGGAAATGTCCTCAGAATTGGCAATATTTATGTGTTTCTTTTATTTCAGAGAATCTAATAAAACAAATAAAAGAAAATATGAAGACATTGCATCGTGCTAGAGAGTTAGATGGTGTATGTACTGGTTTGATATTAAAACATGTTTTCGTGACTGAGTTGTAGATAAATAATGAACAATTTTTTATTAATAGTATGTTTTAAAATCTGTCATTAAAACCACAGGCTTAGTGCCAGTGCCCTTTTTTCAGATTCTGAAGGTAAATGGCAACTACAGATATTCAGCTAATTGATTCTGAACTTTAACACCCTACAGAAACAGTAGCCAGTGATAAATTTGTGAAAAAAATAACTTCCACTTCCTGCTTTAGTTTTATTGGAAGTCAAGAAAGACATGCTTTGCTATAGCGGCATGCAGAATGGTGTGCTCTAAAGATTTTATGAGTTTGAGCTTTGGAATACTGTCTTACTCATAAGTGGTGAAGTCATGAGTAAATCACGGGTGAGATTCCATTCTTTCAGGAAATACAGAAACCTGGTGCTCAGCAGTATCTGATGGAATCAGATCCCAGTGCCTTCAGAAACAGGATTTTTCCAATCACACATTCAATATTTGCAACACACACTCGCACATACATAAATATATTATCAGTCATATATTTATATACACATATATGAGAATATATGTATGAGCAATCATATATGCTTATACAGTGTGCGCTTTTAACTGCCTGAATTAATAGAATGCATACCTCTTTATTAACAGAAATGGGATTGTGCCTATCACATGCTTGAGAGGTAGAAAAATATAGACAATATACTATATATTATTTTATATATTAAATGTATAATATACTATATAACTACATATCATAGGATATAAAATATCTATATTCTATAACATGGATATACATATACATGAATCTAAATACATATGTGCATACAGTGTGTGGTCTTTTAACTCTCCAAATTAACAGAGTTTTAATTAGTGCGAACAGAATGCTGTCTTTCATATATGTGGTAGAAGCACCTTTTCTGTATTTGGTAACGGCAAAACACATATGTTCATACACACATATACATATGTAAAAATTAATTCATTTATATATATATACGTATAAACATTCATATGCATATATATATATATGTATATTTTTTACACGTATGTGTATAGATGTACATGCATAAGGTCCCTAAATTGCTTTTAGGTATACGTAGGTAGAGACTGTATATGAATCTACAGGCGTATCCATATAGAACGTGTTAACACTTCAGATTTGTTTACATAAATATAAGTGTATGTATGTATGACAGCACACATATCTCTCTTCGAGTAATCTTCAGTTAAAGGAACACCCGCCGGCGCTGCCTACACCTGTGGAGCCCCGTTCATCCCCGCAGGTGCTGAGGGACAGAAGCTGGTCCCGGGGTGCCCGAGCGCCCGCTCACGCCGCAGCACCTGGCGGCGGCTGGGACCTGGAACGCAGGACCAGGGTCCCGCCCGGGCGCTGCCGCGGCGGCTGCCGGCGGCCGGCCGGACCCGGGGGCGGCGGCCGGGAGGCTGCGGCG
>VWZW01000342.1:496695-533040 GCA_013397115.1 Edolisoma coerulescens | reverse complement strand
CGGGCTGGGGCGGTCCGTGCCCGGCGCGGGGGGCGCGGGGCGGACGGACGGGGCCGGTGCTCTTTCGCGGAGTGGGATGCCCGGACGGGATTTGGCTGGCAGAAGTCGGGGTTCTCTCAGTTAGGAAAGGTGCGGAGGAGAAAAGAGACTGGTAAACCCCGGGCTACGAGGACCGTGAAATCCGGAGTTCACCCGGTGCATGACTTTTTTCTTGATCGCTCTGCTGTCATTTGAGCACGGTCTTCTTTTTCTTAAAATAACGCCGGGTATAATGACAGTCTCAAAACAGAACAACGGATCGATGAAAAGCAAATATTTATGAGGGTAGAGTATGCCTCCTCCGTACTCTGCTTTTCCACCATTCACTTATGTCCCGAGAAAGATATAAAAGACAGCACTCTTAGAGTAAGGAAGGCCACCTCTTCCCTCATGTGGATAACATTTGCATTGCATAGTTTCACTGAGTTTTGTGCGGCTTATATGTCATGTTTTTAGTTAGCTTCTATGTCCCAAAGAGAGAAATGAGTACAGTATAATAATCTAAAGAATGTCAGGTAATGGTGTGCTAGACAGCTATTTAAAATCCAGTAAATCTCTTTGAGTTATGAACTTTGTATCTTCTTACTTACAAGATGATGTAAGGAATGAGCTCTGGGAACAAAATAAGTAAGTTTACCCACACTACAGTTGTTTCATTCAGAACTCTGGCTTTGCAGCACAGATTACCATAAAAAATACAATCATGTTCTCATAAAACATTTTTATCAAAGTTAAAACTTTTAACCTCTGCTTGTGACATTTAAACAGACTGTGTCACAATTTGGTTGGTGATCAGGTCATTAGGATTATGAAGAACCAAAAATTTGTACTCACCTCCTGCCATGACTAACATAGTAGTTGGGGCCCTGATCCTTGACCCAAGTAACTTGGTCTGCCATCAATACTTCCTGCAAAAATCGTGCTTATTGCAGCCTTTAAGCAGGCATGCATCCTGATCCGTGTATCTTAATGCATTAAAGTGCATTCTTAGTCTTAAGTATGCACTTAGGTGTCTGCAGAATCAGGACAGAGTTCAAATATGATATACTCAAATATATCATGAACTGTAATAACCAGAAAATAGGGACTCTGATAGAGAATTTAGCCTGCTGACTACTGAAAATTGCTCTGGCTTCTGAGTTTTGATAAAGCAAAAACTCTTGAATAAGATAAAACTATTGAAAAAGTTTCTGTTTTATTAAAAGGGAAGCCATTTGAAACATGTAAATACACATGCAGACACAATACTGTGTAATTTCTGTAAGACTATACATTCTGACTATCATGATGTTCTGCCAGTGCGTAGGCATCTAAAAAGTTAAAACAACAAAAAAATGTTGCCTGACTACTTTAATTTTCCAGTGTGACTCTAGTAAGTAAGCAAACAAACAGCACAGGTGAAGAAAAATGCATATACTTTTAAAATCCTTTCAGTTACACCGAATGAAAGCAAGTGTGGCTAATCTAGGGCATGCTGTTGTCAGTGCGTGTGTGCGGAGCAATGAGGGCCAGATCCAGGAGTGGCCCCTAGGTGTGGCAGTGCTCAGCTTCACCACACCTATCTGCAGGCGCCCTGACTCCGGGACTGGAATTAGGAACATCCAGTTCTTGCTCCTGGAGCTCTGTCTGTGCTTCGTTATCCAGTGAGTGCATCAGGTAAACCTTCCCAGGTCAGGCTCCCATTGCTCCTAAGTCACATTCCGTGTTGAATTTTCACTGGTTTGTGCCTTCTTTTCTATTGAAGGTAGCCCAGATAGGCAGTTTTGAGCAGCCTAAATACCTAAATGATGCTCTGCCATGTCCTACTGGTTACTAGGAGTGAGCCATGAGTCTCAATTCAAAAGGATGGAGATGGGTTTCACAGCCCATCTCACTGCCTGTAGCCCTAAGAGCGGCCCTCTGAGAGAGGAGCCTCTCTGATGCATTCCTCTCCTCATCATTTCCTGCTGGGCAGCACAGGCATCTTGCCCCTGACATGCCAGGCAGTGTGAAATCCACCTCGAGACTCCTGCACTGCCCAGGAAACTTCGGTGCTTAATCTGGCATCACAAATTCCTTTCTGGGGCTAGGCACTGAATGCTTACACTTGGCACTGCTGAATATCAAACCTTTATGAGCAGATCCCTAAGGTCTCTTCAGCTGTGAGGAGCTCAGAAGACAGGGTCCTGTGTACTAACAGCTCTCTCAGTGTGTGAAAGATCCCAAAGAAAACTCAGCTGCAGCACCCAGTTATGAATCTTTTGACAAATATGTTTTCACGGAAGTGCAGTTTCACCAGAGATGAAATGTTCCAGCATTTGCTAATTTTTATAGGGAATTTGCCTGAAAGTTTTATCTGATCCTGCCTGTGATCATGTCACTATAGGTTTGGTTTAGAGGGAGCAAGAAAGACAGCATAAGAAAGGAAAACCTGAGGCTGTCAAGCAGAACTCGATCATTTTGACAAGGTACATTTTCACGAAGACATTGGGAATGTGGTGCTTTTTATTCCAGTATAGGACATGAGCACAATTTGAAATCTAAAAAATTGCCTTGAATGGAATTATTTTATACCTCCACTTATTTCTTATTTTGTGTGTTGATACCAGAGGTGTGTTACTCACATGCTGATGGACTCCATGAGTGTATTAGATGGGGCCATTGCACCTGAATATGCTGGAGTCTTTAAGCAATGAGACTAGTATACTTAATCCCCAGTTTTACTTAATTTTTATGCTACTAAACCTACAGAATGTTGTGTAACCAATCCAGATTCCCATTACTTCTATGTTTGATCACAAATGCACAATGAGAGGTGTTTCTTCTGACACCTGAGCTGATACCCTTCCAACCCTGCTCTCCTGAAAGAAGGTTTAAGCTATTCAGAGGTACTCATCTCAGTGGCATTTCCAGCATCAGAAGACACTGGAATTCACCCCAAAAAAGAAGGAAAATGGGATTCTAAGGACTTTTAGCTTGAAACACACCAAACTTGCACTTTAGCCAAGTGTCCTACTGCCATTTTTGCCATGATATGTGGAGGATGTTTACTCAATATACATCTTCCATGCTGTTAAAACTGAGTCACTGCATAATCTGAAGCCCAAGATCAGGGTCAGAGGAGAAGAAAGTAGCTGTAGTCCTGCATTCACCCTGAAAGTCTGAGTATTTCTGTACTGCAGGGGATCCTCTCCCAGGGTGCTCCTGACCCTGCGGCTGTGAATCCACCAGAGTAGGGAATATACCCCTCATCCTGCAGGGCATCTGCTATGACTTGATGTGCACTGGATTCTAAATCCTAGCCCTCTGCCTTCAAATCAGGAACCATAGCCTGTCCCTGATCACCCTTGAATACTTTTCACATAGGCAAGAAGTCTTCCAGGAGTTTTGATGCTGTTTACATGAATAAAAGGCATGTTTAACTTAGCGTGAGTCTTTCCATTACCTTTAAGAATGAGGTGGAATCCCAAATCTCTGAGAGGCTATGAAATTTCCAGAGTCATTTTTAAAGAAGAAAACAAAAGGTTTTAATTTTTTTTTAATTCACAGTAGACATTTCATTGCCATTACATTACAACTGGTTGGGATTTTTTTTTGTTTTCATCAAAAGCTGCATTTACAAAATTTCCCTCCTCTTGAATTTTTATTGAGGAAATGATTTAAAATTTACTTTTGAAGGGTTTAAAAAAACTTTTGGCAAAACCTACTTACTCAGGGGTAACATTGAGTAAGTTACCATTGAGTTGGAATTCTATTTCTGTCACTGCAGAAACTAAGATAAATCATAAAATGTTTATATGGAAGCGGATGAAAGGTGAAGAGTCAAGTCTCCAACTGCAAATTCTTGATTTTTCCAGGATCATTACCTGTTCTGCCAGTAAAAGACATTGGTGATTCTAGTTTTGAAGAATGGCGATGAATTTGGCAGTTCTTCTAATAAGTCCCAAAAGCTGTATTTCTAATTATTTAAAGCAGTGTGTGTTCGTTCAAAAAGGAAAAAAAAATGCAGCTTGAGCTACTTGCTTTTAAAAATAGCTTTAATAGTTACAGAATATATAAGTAAAAAGTCTGTAGATGAAAACAGCTTTCCTCTTGCTCCTTCTTAACAATTTGATTTTCCTAATTGTAAGTTCAGGCTTTCTTTTAACTGGAAAAAAATCTATGGTGAAAGGAGAATTAACAAAATAGGTGTTACAAGATACGTAACCCCAAAATTGAGACACTGGATGTAAACTATAGGAAGATTGCAGTAGTTTAACTGTTTCGACTACAGGTGTGATTTTTACTGAAATAGTTTTACTGAAATAGACGCCCGTTATTACCACACCCAGTGTTTCCGTGCAGCTCTTATTTAAAATAATTTAAATGCTTTTTAGTTAGGCAGGGATTGTGGGATCTTGTGGGCGTGGATCAATTTCTATATAATTATGTGGGCCAAATATAGATAAGGAGGAGTCTGGAAAAGATTGGCATCGCTGGGACCTGGAATGTGACCTTGGTGCATAAGGTTGATCATTCCATTAGATTGGCCAGAGTAAGTTCCTTCAAAACTTTTCCCATTCATTACGAGAATTATCCTTACAACAGCCAACTTCTATAAGTAATGGGAATCTTTAAATCAAAACTGCATGGTTTTGAGAGTTTCAGAAGGCTAAGTAACATTCAACCACTAAGCCCTCATTTAGAACTTTTTAAATTCATTTCTTCAGTACTTTGCACAGATTTTTGTGAGAGAGTCCTGACTCTATCACAATTCATATCATACAGAAGAATGAACATAATAATACAGGCTACGACTTATTGTCACTTTATGGAAAACATGTTGATTCTTGTGAAATTAATTTGGAGGCTTCACTAAAAATAATAATTGTATCTGTAAATGCTTCCTCCTGGTTGTAGCGGAAGTGATCATGAGTGACTAGGTGCAGGTCACATGTGCTAGTTCCCCTCACTAGCTTTGAGACTCTAAAAGTAAAAATTAAATTAATGTAATCTTTCAACTTGTTGGTGAAGCTGTCCAGAGAGGAAGCAGTGCTTAGTATGGGGTTTTTTTCTCTATCTAGATGTAATTTGCCCTACAGAAGTGTTTGGATTGTGTTTCTGGAGGATTCCACATTTAAAAAAATACCCCACAGTTTCACAGAGAACCCTCGCACACAGTTGCTCCATCCAGCCTAGCTGTTAAGTCGGATGTCTAGCTATTAATTTGTCTCTCCATCAAATCAACTGAATTAACTATGCTACCCAACATATTTACCTTGACCCATTATGGATGTCCAGTTCAATCTTTGCAATGCAAATGGTCTGCAATCACTGTTTGTTTAGTATAGAAATGAAGATAACAGAATCCAGAATAATCTTACGGATTCTGTACAAGTAACCATTTCCCTTTCTTGTGTTTGAATTTCCTTTGAAGGCTTTCATCTCTATCACAAGTTGCCCTCAATAGTACCTGAAAGCTGTCTCCTTATTCTGGTTGGATTGCTTCTTGGTGGGATTATTTTTGGAGCAGAGGAGAAGTCCCCACCTGTAATGAACAGTGATGTGTTTTTCTTGTATCTGTTACCACCTATTGTACTCGACGCTGGATATTTTATGCCAACTCGTCTGTTCTTTGAGAACTTTGGTACCATATTCTGGTATGCTGTGGTGGGCACACTCTGGAATGCCATCGGCATTGGAATTTCCCTTTATGGAATTTGCCAGATCAGTGCATTTGGTTTGACTGATATCACTTTGCTGCAGAATTTACTCTTTGGCAGCCTCATTTCAGCTGTGGATCCCGTGGCGGTGTTAGCTGTCTTTGAAAATATCCATGTCAATGAGCAGCTTTATATCCTGGTGTTTGGAGAGTCTTTGCTGAATGATGCTATAACTGTGGTAAGTTACTTGATAAATGATTAATTGATAAAAATGATGAATAATTGTTTACATGCCACTGCATTGTACCTCTTTGTATCTGCTTGTTACAGTTTGCTAATAGGTGGAAGTCAAGGAGTGCTGATGTGTCTATCTAATTCTTTAGATTTAGAAACCACAGTGGTCTTACTACGTGAGAGTAATGGTAGCATATTTACTGTAGGGATTTTATTGCCTGATCACTCTAGTTTCTGTATCTTTGGAATTCTGTTGCTTCTGTAATCTGAAACTGTAGGTTTTCCTCACTTGCAGAAATGCTGTTGGGCAGGAAAGGAAAAGGGCCAGTGTGGGGTGACACAGTGTGTTAATGGGGAGGATGGCAAATCATGGAGATGCCCTAGGATCTTGCTGAGGGTAACTTTTTGCATATGCCCACCCACTTGGAACTGCCCTGAAACCACCAATACATATATCCCAGGCTACATATGAGATAAGAAAGCCACCTGAAGGCAGTAATTTCTAATCATTAACTAGCTGAACTGGGGTTGTGGTGCTGACCTGAGGACAGCAATCTGCATTCCATTAATCCCCCCCAGTGTCCCTCATTTGTACCTGATGACACTGTGTCTGGGGCATTACTCCCATTTATCCATGCCTTGAAATCCTGCCCATGCCAACCATGTCCTAGCATGCTTTCTGTTTTGTGAGACATAGAAGTCAAATTTTTCATATGCTAGAAGGATCAGAAAGTTTCATGAATTGGGTCTGCACTTTCTTGTCTCTGTCCTTGTCTTCTTATTCCTGTCCCATTCTATGCACAATTGTCCTTCTGTTTTCCCCTTTTCTTGAACTTTGCCTCACCTGTTTTTCCCTTTTCTTGGACTTTTCCTCACCTGCTTAACACATGTATGTGTCATCATTTATTCTGACCCTTGGTATTGATAAATTCTTGTGTGTCTGTGGGAATACTATATTTTTTTTTCACTTACACTGCATGCTTTACCTGAATCTGTTGCTATCCAGTCAGCTGAATCGCATCTCTTATGGGCTTGCCTTAAAGCCTAGCTTTTCTCATTGGCTTACAGTTGTAACTGCCTGCCAATGCTGAACTGATACTTAAGCCAGTCCTGTAAATAAATAGGTGTACATACTGAGTTTCAAAAGGCTTAGCAGTTCAGCCATGGCTGGGTCTGTCTCTAGTCACTCTTAGTGGCCACTTGTGCGATGGATGTCTCTTCATACATGTTTTTTTTTCCTAGGGGAAAAGGATCTTGTTATTTAAAACTTGTTTGGTGGATTTTTCCAACCAAAATAATTTTTTTCAATCACAAAGTCAGCCACCAGAGCAGCAGTTAATACAGCATGATTTGCTAGGAAAACTCTGCATCTTGATCACTGGCATATTCATATGTGCTATTTTCCAAAGGCAAATTTCTCTAAACCACCATTTTTATAGGGGCTGGCATGACAATTTAATGTGTAGGTTTCCTGTAGGCATCATTATTGCCTTCTCTGGAGGTTTCCTTACGGCCTGCCTCCCCAGATGCCCTAACAGAGGGAAGATAATCTGAGGAGTCTGTATGGACAGTCCAGCAATGCACTGGCCTTACATATATTTATGAAGGAGTGAAAGGAATGTAGAGTACCTTTGGTCTTACTTCCTATCGCTTAAAGCTAGCGCTTGGACACAGAGCTCAAGTTGTTTCCACATGCACAGAATTGGTCTGCTAATGGTTCCTTGTTTTGTTTTTGCACACCTGCAATCATGTGATTATACCTAAAATGTGACCCAGGCCGTCACACAGATTCCTGGGCTGCCCTTAGAGGACCTTGCCTTCCCTGCCCACAGCAGATGCCGCTGGAGCAGCCCTTGCTGGGGTCTCAGCCATGTGCTCTGCGATGGTGTTTTGTACTCTCCCTTCCTCGGCCCCTGTTTTACCGGGGGAGCTGATAAGACCTGCAACCAGCAGAGATCAGAACCTTTCAGCTTTCATCTGCTGGAGCCCTTGAGGCCCACCTTCCCTGGCAGGGCCTGTAGTGGGATGTGGGGATGAAGTAGGAAGGGAGTTGAATGCAGGTTGGCCATCTATGGAAGCTGCCTAAGTCCTATGGCCACTGCAGTATGAAGAAACCTGGGGCTACGCAGATAGGCAGGGCAAAACAGAGGGGCTTTATTAAATGTGCTTTTATTACAATAGCAGTGTCAACTATGCTTTCCTTTTCAGAGAACGTGCTACCACACCTTCATCTTGTATACAAAGAAAGGTGTGTTTTCTCAGGAATATCAGTTCTGCTGGTCTTTCAGTTTCAGATGGTCTTTCATGCCAAATAGTTTTTGCGATATGTCTGTGCATTTGAATGTTCCTTTTCCCCCACTGGTGGAATTTTGGAGTTTGAATTTGACAGAGGACAATATTTGACAACTGGATTCTTGATCAGAGTTGGTGCTTTGCCAAAAAACTGAGTCAGACATAACTAGCAAGGTGATATTAAATGGTAAGATCACAGCTGAGTGTTAGCAGTTCAAAGTCTAATTCTGGGCTTAAAATCAGAAAGAAGGAGACAGTGTCATTATAATAATATTATTCCCATGTTAGAAAACATTACAGAAGTACTCTGTATTCTGCCTCTGCTGGCAACATTATTTTAGAGTGCTTTAAAGTAATTTTAGAATTAAAAACTTAGTAACTGAGAACTGATGAAAATATGCAATTAGTGTTTCAGAGATACTCTGAGACAAGATTAAAAAGTGATCAGTGACTAATATTGCTTGGTGTGACCTTCAGTGAGTTCAGCTGAAGGCTATTGGGCTAATGCAAATCTTGAACTTCAAAAAATTCCCCTGTTCTCATACCAACTGCATTAGAAATGTGACCGGAGTTGATGTTTAATACACCTGGAAGTGTAGAGAAAGCTCCGTGAAACTGAACTGCTGTGGAGTAAAAGGGAAGTGAACCTGATTTTGATCTCATTTGCAACAGTGCAAAAAACCAACAATTGGAATGAGGTTAAAATCATGTTCATGACATTCCATAGTCATAGCTGCTGTTTTTACCATGGCTGAGGTACAAAGGAGAAAGTTGCTTTTATTCTTTCAAATAACTTGTGGCATTAGACTTGAGATTTATGAAGATGTCTCCATGTGGAACAGCAGGCTCCATTCTATTTGCACGGTGAATACTTTGCTGTGAAGATGAGGTGACATTATGAAAAGCCTCAGATAGATAAAATTCTCTGCTTCTTTACAAGAACCTTGCAGTTCTCTTACTTCAGAAGCTAGCCTTATATATATTTATATAGTTACATTTTCAAATGCAAAAAATACTATTTAAAACTCCAGTTAAAGAAAATAATCAGCTTCCCTAATATGTACCAAAAGAGTATTCTGCCACGTGAAATTCTGTAGGTGTCTTGGAGAAAAACACAACTCTGTGATCGTCCCAAGTTTCAACAAGTGACTCAGGGAGACTCCTTGCACACAACACAAGTCAACAGTATTCTTCATTCTGGGATTCAAGGAGTCCTGGGAGTCTGTGGAGTGAGAGGACCTTGTAAAGTGTAAAAGGCACTCTTACTGTCAGTAGGTTTAATTCTGGTATACTTCTCTCCGTGCAAATCCATAAGGTCCGCAAATCAAAACAGGTGGAAAAACTGTGGAGCCTATGACATTGTTTTCCTGTCCTGCACGGTACATAGTAACAAGGAGTGGGGCAAAAAGGCTGGGAGTCTTCCTCAGAGCAGCAAGGGGTTTGTCCAGATGAAAAAGGAGGCTTCTCCCAAGTGGACTCATCCTGAGAGCATCATTGTTATCAAATAAATAGATCATGATCCTGCTCTTGTTGTGTTTGCTGCTTTGTAATGAAAATTACTGGTAACCATTCTAGGTTTTATTTAACCTTCTATTTTCATGCTTGCTCTGGAATATATTTTTTCTTTTCTGTTTCAGTTCTTTCCTTCCATTTAGCCCAAATGACCCATAACAAGCCGTGTCTTTGCATTAAACCCTTCGTTCTGTAAGACCTATCCAGTTTTGACTAAGAAGTGCTGAACAAATTATGTTCTGTCCTGTGAGAGAGAACAAGACTGCAAACATGACAAATCCTTCCACAGCCACTACTCAAACACCTACTTTGTTGGCACAATGCAAGTACTGATAAAACATTGTTCTCTCAAATACCATTCCTCGTAGAGAAACCTGTTTGGTTTACTAAGAAGCCCAGAAAGAAAGCAGAGGTTTAACACCTGCAAGCTGTCTAAGATGACTGATCTTCACTGGCTTAGCCTGTGAATCCACTGTGATAGGAATAGGTGCCTGTGACCAAAGTTAGCTCTGTACGAGGGGACGGTGTAGCCATCCTGGTACGGCAGGGCTGGGAACAGACACGCAGCACGAGGGAATGGTTAAATGTCCCAGGTGAGTCTGCAGATGGGGCAACCCTTTAAGGTTTCTTTAAGAGTAACTGATTCCATTGTTTTCTGTTTTGGGGAAACTAAAATGCTGGGTATTAGAGAAATGTGGACTTTAGATTGTACTGTTTCCTATAGAAAACAAAAAGGGTCTCTGGCTAAGAAAATGTGATAATCCCATTGACTTAGTTTGTTTTGAAGGATGGTTATAAACACTTTGAAAATTAAACTGGGCAAACACATGGCAACAGCTTTTTTAATGGCAATGAAATCCAAATCTCTAGAAATACTTGATATTTTGAACAGTCTTTAAACCATTGGATTCCTAATGGTCAATAATTTTGAGAAAGAATGCAGGCTTCATGAATACCATGCTTCTTTTACTCCTTGAGGTGGTCACTGTCTGTCCCCTGTCCCCCTACACCCTCTCCTACCCTACCAGTTTAGATGAATCTGTGGTCTAGTTCAATAGTCTACCTCTCAGTGTCATGTAGATCAAACTGATTTGAGAATAACCTGATTTTTCACTGGTTATGAAGCTGTTTTTTTTTTTTTTTCTCCTTCTGTTTTATTTCTTTTAATCTGGGGAAAATCTGAAATGGACATTTGTGGAGAAATAGAAGTATGTAAATAAATGAAGAATTAAAGAAGAATTAGATAGATTTAAGCTCCTGGCCCCCAGAGTGGCATGGGTTAAGAAATCTGTCCCATTTTCAAAAATGGGAGTAATTATATTTATCTGTCTTTTGTGTATCTCCCTGGTATATATGGATGATAAATAATATGCCAGAGATAAACAACAGCATATATAAAAAGCGAATTCAAGGTAGATAGAGAAATTCAAGTTCAACATTTAAGCAGAGGAACATAATGACATGAAGGGAAATTAGGCATAGTTCAAAAAGATAATGTGCTTTCTTTTTCCTCATAGGTCCTGTACAATTTGTTCAAGTCTTTCTGCCAGATGCGCACAATTAAGGTTATTGACATATTCGCTGGGATTGCTAACTTCTTTATAGTGGGGATCGGTGGAGTACTGATTGGAATCCTTTTGGGATTTGTAGCAGCCTTTACCACCCGTTTCACCCATAAAATCCGAGTGATTGAGCCACTCTTTGTCTTCCTGTACAGTTACTTGTCATACATAACAGCTGAAATGTTTCATCTCTCGGGCATCATGGCGTAAGTACCCCAAACTTCAGTAATCATAGCATCCAAGTAAGAATGCCAAGGGAAATTGGAGAGAGGATCAGATTTTGAAAACCTTGCCATGTGGCATTGTTCCACAGTGCATGGTAGAGTTGCTGGCTTGAGGATTTCCGGCCTCTTCCCTCCCGCTTCCACCCCATTCTCTCAGCTTGCCACCACACCAGCTGTGTCACTAAAACTGCTCATGGCATCACATCATAAGCTGTATCTTTGAAATGTTCCAAGTTAAAAATATTTACTTGTATTTTCAGTGGGCTTATTTTTAACCCAGGTCACTTTGGTGACCTGTGTCCTCATGTGACCCTTCAACTAGTCATAATGGCATGGGTGAGGAGTGGCCCATGGTGATGTAGGAGCAGTGGTGGCAGGGAGAGAGTGGGAGTGGTAGCAGGGAACTTCATGAGCTGGCTTCACTTTTGATGCCAATATATTGTGAAACTATATTTAAAAGTTAGTCGTGTGAGCAGCCAGCAAGTACCATTCAATGAAGACAATGTATATATCATTAAGGCAAACTCCTGCTGGATTACAGGCACAATAAAGATTGGGTGAATGTAAAATTTTCAGTCCTATGGTGATATAATCCTATAGTTTTTAGTATCTTGATACCTGTGCCTGTGTGTTACAGTGTTCTCTGTATACATCTTTATGTATAAAATAATATTTTTCTTCCCACTTCCAACAGATAGAAATATTTTCACTTCTGGTTTTCCACTCCTGGTCTTCAGTAAAAAAAGAGCACAGCCTCCCTCGTCATTCTGTTTATACTGTGATAAATTCAACACTAGAAAGAGCCTTTATGACATTTGATATGCTTAAATGTTTTGCTCTTTTTCCAAGTATTATTTTTTAAGCCAACTTTCTTTAATGACTTTGTATTGTTCTAGTGGAAAATATGAGTCATTCAGGCATTAGGAGCAGAGCTTTTTGTGTAAGCTCAGATGTTACTGCTGAGTATCACTAATACTTGATAATACCTCACCTGATTATTATCTTTTAGGCAAGTGAAGATAGGTTTAATATCATAGTCATGCCAGTGTAAGGTTTTCTGGGGCTGGAAAGCAATTTACAAGGAAACTTACAGGTGGTGATTTCAGTAGTGTAAAAATAGGAATATGCCATGAAATAACAGGGGTTGGAACTTTAATGTAAGTAAAGAGCTAAAGATTGCCTGGGTTTCTTCCTCTGATACGAGCCTAAATAAAGCAACATATGCATCCACTTTGACCGAGTTCATAAATGTGCCATCTCTTTTCATAGCTTCTATTCATAGCATTTGTGTGGTTTCTAGTTTCCTCCACCTCTTAAGCCAAATGTCCTTGACATCCTATGATCAAATACTTAAAGGGTTTCTAAACCAAAAGCGTGTGGCTAAACTGTACATGGAAAGAATTGTGGCAGTGTTTATGAAAATACTGATTTGGACCTGCTGCATCCAGGACACAACGGAAAGGGCATGGTGGGTCTGCTGGAGGGCCAGTGGACCCAGCACATGCCAGTGCCTGCCACCAGCACACCAGTGCTTCCCACAGCACTAACAACCTATTCATTTTCGCTTGTGCAGTGGCCCCTGAATGGGTGCAGAGCAGAAGAGGAAACACAAAGTATTTTCTCCCTCAAACAGCACAATAGAAAATGAGTTATCTTAAAAATGTTCTGTCTGTTTTTGACTCTAAGCATACTTTGTAATAGCTGACAGAACTGTGCACAGCAGTAACATCCTGGCTGAGATGGAAGGGCTCTCTGCTGCCATGGAGGGTCTCAGCTGCTCTAAGCCATAAAGCCTATCCGCTCCCAGCAGTGCTGCTGAGAGCCTTGGAGCTCTTGCAATCTCTGCATCCCTTTGGAGTAAATCTACCCCATTCTTTTCACATTTCATTGGCCTTTGAACTACAGAGAGTAGTTTGTTCTGTGTCACAGTGCAAAAACACACACCAGTGTTGAGTTCCCTGTCATTTTCTGCAGCAACTGACTCAGGTAAGGATTCATTGGGTCTGACTTAAAAGTCAGCCCTCCTTTGAGCATGTAGTTGGAACAGATGACCTTGGAATGTCCCGTACAACTGAGACTGTTTATTTATTATTTGCTTCTGAACTTCTACAGTTCAGCCTATGAGGAATAATTGCCTGGTCTCCCCTTTTTCACCCATATCCATGAGTCTGTTAAATTACTGATTCCCCCTTCTTTTAAAACCAAGTTTATAAAGATACTCAGTGAGACCTTGTGGTCACATGCTGTACCATACTTTAGGGGAAGGACATGAGCAGGAACGTACAGTGTTACCAAATAAATAAGATGCTTACACAGATTGCCTCATTCCTGGGCAAGTAGGAATTCACTGGCAGAGGAATAGAAGGGAATGAAAGGCACTTGTCCCTCTTCTGATAGGTTTGTATACTCATTCTAAGGACAAACGATTATTGAAATGTCCGTATATAACCCCTGCACCAGGTTACTTGGCTGAAATACTGAAGGGACTGGACCATGTCCCTGTGAGCTGCAGTGAGAAAATCTTCAGAAGGAGAGGAAAGAGTTTCTGCTGTAACTAGAGCTGGGTGTGAATGAGGATCACAGGTGTAAAACATACAGATGTGAATCTGAGCTTTATTCGCTTGCTTCCCTTTCTAATTATAATGCTGCATTTCCTGCTTACTAATTTCTCATAAAGGCTGTGAACCAGCAGAACTTTTAATATAGGTTTTTGTTTTTTTTTTTTGCAACAATGAATTAGCAGGCTGAAAGGAGCAAACATTGAAACTACTGTAAATTTAGTAGGTCAAGGAAACTTGAGGATTGAACCCAGTGGCCTAGTTTATTGCAGTCGTGACAGAAACTGTACTGTTTATACAGTGAGACTTTTATTCTTCAGAAGTACAGAATGTTGCAGGTTAATTGCAATGAAGTGCTTTTCCCTTCCCCTTCTTGACCAAGGCAACTACTCAGGTCACAGAATTGGAAGCCAGAATTAATGTGTGTGGATGAGAAATGTAAAATAAAACACATCTAAGCTTCGGCTTTGATTATTGTGCCAGTAAAAATTTAGTTTGTGAAGAACTTATTATAATAATGTACATAAAATCTTGCATAAAGACATTGATTTTATATTAAATTCTAACACTATATCCCCACTCAATTTTCAAATTAAAAAGACTTCAACATTTTTTTCTAACGTAAAAAAATACTCTGAAGAGATATCTGATTCAAAGTGAGCAGTGATTAGCTGTGGAATATTATTTACCCAAAGAGTAACAAATCATGTACAGCTCTATTTGTTATAGTGTTGAACAACTCCTCAGTTGCTTGACACTAATTGAATGAATGCAAAATGTGACTGAAAATAAGAGTATTGTCCCTTTAAATTCTAGTGGTTAAGCATGGTAGGTGTTTTAAGTTACAGCTTGCAAGGATTCTGATTAATCTGGTGACAGATTCTTATCAGACATCTATTTACAGTGTCTCCATTACCTCAGGTTCCAAAAACAAACCATGTCCAGAGCATGCTTCCCCGCTCCCCATGCTGCAGGGCTTTCCTAAATTACTATAATCATGAAAATGACTTATTTTAAGAAGGTAATAAATAGTAATGCGTGTTTTGTTGTGCCTTTGATGCAGACCCGACAGTCCTAATGCTTCAGGGCACTAAGCTGCTTCTTTGGGACTCTGAAATGACTGTGGGGCTAGAAATGGCTGTTTTGCAGCCCATCCACTACCTTCTTGCTCTTTTGGATTTTCTGCCCCTGCACTTGCCAGCTCCCCTGAGTGTGCCAGCAGCTGGAGCAGCCGGGCTGCATCAGACTTGTTACACTTGTGCAGATAAGCAGTGTACACACAGGAGAGCTGTCACGACCCACGGCAGAGCCTGAGATGTTTGTAGGTGTGTCAGAGCAGCCTATGGCTTGTGAAGAGCTGGTTTGCCACTGAGTATGAGACTTTTGGAGGGACAAAGTGTTAAGTAGATTTGAGAAGATTTGCACATGTAGTTTTGTGGTTGATCATCAGAGCTATGTGCAAACTGAGGAACCTGGGAGTGTTTGACAGCTTCTGGGCTTGAGTGTATGTCTTGAACAAGTTGCTGCTCCTTGTCAGGACAAAATCCATGCATGGCCCAGGTCCTCTCCCACTTTTCTTCCTCAGGCATATAAGTTTGTGGGATCTATTGTAAGTCCCCAGTCTGGGCAACTGAAGATTGGAACAAGGAGAACAGCTGTGAAAAGCATCAGTTTGTCAGTGTAGGCAAAAATTCAGGACCTCTGTTGTCCCAACCACATGCTCAAACTAGAAACATTACCTTAACTACTGAGAGTATCAGGGAGAAAGCTTGCATGCTTATGAAATCTACATTGTATCTTCCACAGCGGACCCTGTGTAACCAGGATGAGCTCTGCTTCCCAGGCAGCATGCTACCTGTGGACCACAGAGGATCTTTCTGTTCAACGCCGTGGTGAAATCAGCTGACAATGAGGAGAGGGCTGACAATTTTATCAGTCCTAAATATAGATGGGCATCTGGAACAGTCTTAGTGAGGATTTCTTCCTTCTTAGACTTGAGCTTGCTTAGGGTTGGAGCTAGTCTTTGCATGGCAATGGACATTTTATTTAGTGCTGACTAGATCTGCTTCTCTATCACCAAGTATAGGTGGACAAAAATGCATGGTGAAGGCCACGTTAGGTGCACTATTCTGCCTGTATTTTTAAGCCACTATCTGCCCCATCAGACTGCATCTGTCCCCATATCACATCCTCTTCCTTGGGTTTTATTCCCTTTGATGTACATTCAGAGCCTCTGCTGCTTGGGAGAGGTCAGCAGAGTACACTGTGTCCTCTCCCAGTGTCCACATGTCCTCCCAGGTTTGTCCCTCAGAAGTATGGTTGCCCAGCCACTTAGGGGATGTAGATGTGGCTCCATGTAAGAGAAGGAAACTTCTGGACAAAACTAACTTTAATTAATCAGGAGAAATGTGTTCAGAGTCTTGCAGTGACTACAACCTGAGGTGCTGCTATGGACTCCCTCTTGCAAAACACTAAGAAAGTGAAGGTCCTTTTGAAGTTACTGCTGCTTCTGGGATTCCTCCTGCTTTGCGCAATTTTATTTAAATCCCTTATTTAGAAGAAAGAAGCCAGTCACACGTGTTCATAATGTCAGTGAGGTTTTTCTGAGCTCTGTCTCTGTCTGCCTTTCCATTTACATTCACATTCAGGGATGTTTGGTTCAGAGTGGTTCAGAGATGGCGCTCTTGGCTTAGAGGGAGGACATACTCAGCAGAAGAATTTCTGCAGTGAGGTCTCCAAAAAACTTGGGAGATTTCAAGAGAAATTTTCATAGATGCTAGCAAATCTGCCCTCCTCCTCCATGAGAGGGAGAAAGGTAGAGATTTCAGTGTGAAGAAATATCCCCTATGTTAGGAAATAATTATAAACTGAAAACGTGGTGTAACTGGAATAAATAACCATAAACAAGTTGGCTGTATTCAGAAAGACAAGGTAAATACATCTCTGTTCTCTGTTTAGACTTAGTGTGCATAGTTTGACTGAGAAACCATACATGTATGATGTTTTTAACTGGGCAATCAGAGCAGATGTTGTTGCCCTAGACAGTAGAACCAGGAATGAGAGCTGTTTCACAATCTATCTTGCCTTAGTTGTCCACCCTGATAATTACTAGTCAACTCAGACTGTGCTTCCCTACCCTGAGACACCACCTTGAGGTTATCCTCCAGCCAGCTCTGCTAATTGCCCTTAGACTTGTAAATGTGTAGCTGAGTGGTCCTCAGCCATCCCTGTACCGTGGGCAGCCATACTGAGCAAGTGATGTATAACCAGTAATGTAATTCTTTGCTTCTCCTGAGGATTAACAAACTCTGCTTACTAACACAGAAAATGGACTTGGAGACGTATTTACAGTAAGCCCTTTCTTTTCTCTCGTGTATCAGCTGAGATGCTCATTTCATTCATTTGTAGATGCTTTAAATGTGCAACAGCACCAGTGTGATTTCTGGTGGTGTTTCTCTCCTATTCAGCCCTATGTGCAGGCAGAGCAGGCCTGAACTGGTGAAGGATGACAAATTGTCTGTAGCCTTGCTGCTTACTTTGCTTGGAAAGAGGAGCTGGCTACTGTCACTGCCATTGAGGTGGGACAGCTGCTGGTAGGGAAGGAGGGAAGTCCTGCCCTGCCCCAGGATATGCAGTTTCCACCCTGTCTGATGTCCCTCAGCAGCAAAAGATGCAGCAACTCCTGTTTGCCAAGGCTGTCCCTATCTCTCCTCATGTCTGCCTCTTTCAAAACAGAGTTGGAGTGACCCCTGCACAGATCATGTGCATTTAGTATGTGAAAAAACTCTTCATACACTGATGTCTTCTCAGAAAACTTCCCATTGCAGAAAAAAAATCATGCCCAAAATTGTATGTTCACCAAGCCTGTATATTTGAGATTGGTTATGGAATAAGTTATGCTTTGCATTTTAAAGAGAACTATGGAAAATGAATAATATTATGTGGATATGAGAGAGATTAAAAAAAATATAAAGCAAATGAAATATGGGATAATGTTTGCCTTTCAGGATTACAGCTTGTGCCATGACCATGAATAAATACGTGGAGGAAAATGTTTCTCAGAAATCCTATACAACAATAAAATATTTCATGAAGATGCTGAGCAGTGTCAGTGAGACTTTAATCTTCATCTTCATGGGTGTGTCTACAGTTGGGAAGAACCATGAGTGGAACTGGGCCTTTGTTAGCTTCACCCTCCTCTTCTGTTTAATCTGGAGGGCACTGGGTAAGTGAGTCTCAGAATATGGGTCAGTATTCTTTGCAAGTGAGATGCTTTACCTCTTGTCAAGTAGAAAATGCCGAAACTTAGACAGAGACCCATCAGTTTGTAGAATGGTTTTTGTTTTGGTAACGTGCCCTATATTGCAGGGTCAGCTTCCACCTTTTCCCAAAATGGACCCTAAAAATCAGTTTTGCCCTGATCCTGCCCATCTAAAGTGAGAGGCAGTCTGCTTGTTAAGCACAATACATGTATTTAAGTAAACATTTATTTATTAATTAGCAAATTTTGGTGGAAACAATTGGCAGTCATACAGCAATTAAAAAAGTTGTGGGGTTTTTTGTGATTTTTTTGTGCATTTTTGTGGTTTTTTGTTTTTGTTTTGTTTGGGGGTTTTTTTGCTTTGTTTTTGGTTTGGTTTTGTTTTTAATTTATGTTTACTAGCTTTGGGATTTTCCCCATCATTGACATAAGTAGTATCAAACCAGGAAATGCTGTAATTGAAGTGTTCAGGTATATATTGTAAAGAAAAACCTCCTGTAAGAAACAGTTTGATCACTCCTGAATTCACAGAACTAGCTCTTTTTCTTTGCCCTAGAGAGCTAAGTGCAGGGCAGGCTGGTAGGTCTTAAACCTCCTCCTCTTCCCAGCTTCATCTGTAATGATTCAGTCCCTCCATGTACAAAGGTGGGTCATGCTCTAATCTGCAACCCTTCATCCAGCTCCCAAGTCTCCTTACGGAGCAGAAATCTGGACTATTTTTCAACTGCACTTGCAACCCCACAGTTATTATTTTATGCTGAAAAGCAGCCAAACAGCCTGATTGCTACCCAGCTCTTGCCCCCCATGCTTGCTCCCTTCACCTGTCTGCACTGGTGTCTTCTCCCCCCATCCCCAGTCCTGCATCCTTCCTGTCTGTGTTAGTAACATCGAGTGAATAGGAGTTTGCAGGATTCAAAGCACAGATTGATGGAGGGGACAAGCCAGTTTTCAAAATCACCTCAAATCCTATTAAAAAGCAATTAGGAGTCTTGACCTATACTGACACAGAGAATTATTGCTGTTCTAGAGGTGCAGTCTAGCAGATAGCTGTCTTGTGGAGATCTATTAGCTGCTTCAGGTCCTAAATCCAGCTGACCTGAGGTGTTTAGCTCACTAAATATGTTTAAGATAATGTCCCTAAGGCTGTTTAATTTAGTATTATGGTATTTTCAGGCTGCTAAGTCATGTTTCATTTCTTCAATAATATATATTGAAGAAGCAAATAAAAGGTAAGAAGCAAATAGAAGTGTTTTTAAACAAATATTAGCATCATGGGCTAGTTCTGTGTAATTTAAGTTCCCTTTTTTTCCCCCTCCTCTTTGTATTTCTGTTTTTTCCCCTCAGGTGTTTTTGTTCTGACTCAGATCATTAATGTATTCCGGACAATACCTCTCACTTTTAAGGACCAATTTATTATCGCCTATGGAGGTCTCAGAGGAGCAATTTGTTTTTCTCTTGTATTTCTGCTTCCTCCTGCTGTGTTTCCCAGGAAGAAATTGTTCATCACTGCTGTTATCGTGGTGATATTCTTTACCGTTTTCATTCAGGTAGTACCTTTCTTTTCCTGGACTTCTTCTTTCTCAGACAGGTTGTAAGTAAGCCATGGGTAGAAAAACAAATGTTCTAACTTACTGTAAGGAACATACTTGAAGGTACTTGCCATAGTCATAGTAGAAAAAAATGCTATGCATACCACAGGCTGGTAGCAAAAGTATGCCAGATATTAAGTACTTATGCTAACATATAAGTAGTATTAAGTATTTAAGACTAGTGAGGTTGGAGTAGAGATAAAAGATAATCTGGGTACAGCTCCAGCACTAATTATTTTTTTAGAATGTTTAAATTTGTGTGTTCACTCAGGAGTTCAGTGTTTGATATAGTGCACAGTGAGCAGGGAAAGACACTGAGGGCCCAGGCAGGTGAACTGGAGTCTGGGTGTTAGGAAGTGATGCTGCAAACCAGCTGGACATCCCTAAAAAAGCACCAGGTGTGTGGAAGGACACGAAGAACTTGTCTTTGGTGACCACCTGGCCATGGAGGCCTGGTCAAGGGTGATCAAGAGACTGAAATCTGCAAAATGTAGAGGAGGCCAAACCCATCAAATAAACATATCAGACTAGTCATTATGCAGAGCAGCGAGAGAGATGTGAGTGGCTATTAATGAAATTTCAAATCTGTGGGAAAAAAATGTAGAATTTTATTACTCTGCCTTTTACATGGAAAAAGGTGCTGTGGGGAGCAAGTTTCTGTGCTCATGCTTGGGAAAAGGGGCAAGGTGGAGGTCAGTGAGTTGACTTTAGTTTTGAAAACTGCTTTTGAAGGACAGAATAATTTAAAATATGGAGATAAATGGAATGTGCTATGAGATGCAACATAATTTATCAAAGAAAAACCTGGTATCGTTCTTTCATAAGGCAATTTATCTTCTAGAGTAATCTCATTTAACCGGACTATTGTAAAATCTTTGGGGAGGGGCCTACAGAGGAGATTGTTGTGTAACTACTCATTAAACTGAGGTTTAGATTGACATTAGGATGACTGTAAAATGAATGAGGAAGGAGCTGACAAATTCTCCTTTAAATAGAAAGAGAAGCAAATTGTCCTTTGGGTCAGGTCCTTTGTCTGGGGGCTCTAGTCCAGCCCTGTGCTCAAAGCAAGGCCACCTTCCAGTCAGATCATGTTACTCAGGGCCGTGTCAAGCTGAGTTCTGAGTATCTTTATGGATGGAGATACCCCAGCCTCTCTGAGCACCTGCTCAAGTGTTCAACCACCCTGGCCAGATAATAGGCTGATGAGATATTATTAAAGGAATTAAAGGAATTCCTCAAGGATAAGTTAGTACTCTTGTTAATTGACCATGGCACATAAAGGTAGGAGTTTTTGTTGCTGATGTTTCTTGATGACAGGTTTTGAAAAGTGTTCTCAGGGTGACAGTGAGATAGAGTATCTTCTAGAAAGAACTGAGGGCCAATATGAAAGGAACACAATGAAATTGAACAGTAATATGTGCAAACGTGTTCTTGCTAGGACTTTCTTAATAGGAATTTCTGTTGTGAAATGGGAACCTTGCATTTGGAAAAAAATAGAAAGGGAAAAAGATGCAGGTGTACTAGTTGGTAATGGGGTAGATTTTAAGTCAACAATGCAGTGGGGACAGAAGAAAGGCAAATCTGATCTTAGGGCATCCTGAGAGGTATTTCCATTAGAGCATAGTGGCACGTTCTGGAGTGATCATGGGACTGGTAAGCCTGTCATGTGAAAGGAGACCAGGATGCCTTGGCCTTAGCAAGATGAAGGAGAAGAGGGACTATAATTACTGTTTATATGAGGGAGTGAACACTGTTTAAACTAAAAAGACAAATGTTGGCACAAGAACAAAGTGGTACACAGTGACCATGATGCAATTAAGAAGCAGCTTTCTAATTACCAGAACAATAAGGTTCAAGATGAGTGTTCCATTATGAGCAATGGGGCAAAGAAACCTAACTACTTTTAAGATAAAGCTTGATTCATTTACAAAAAGAAATGTGACCAGGATGTCTGGGATAGTAGGGACTGATCTCAACACCACAGGAGGTTCATTCTTCTCCCCTGTGCCAGTGTGTCTATACAAGTAAACAAATTTTCTTAATTCTTCCACGAATAATTGTTCAAAACCATTGTATCATTCAGGGATAGTCAAAACTTTTTGTTCTTTCTCTGAGAATGGTCAGGCAAGGACACATATTTACAAAAATCCTTAGTGTCATGATCTTAAATATCAATAATAGTACTGTTTACATATCTTTGAATACCTATTTTGGAAGTAATCACTAAAAAAGAGGACTCTACATGTTCATTTTGAAATTATAGGGAATCAGTTTATTAATTCATGTTTTTCTAGCACATAACAAAACAGAAAAAAAAAAGTTTAAAATTACTATGGATGGGATAGGGGATGTATTCCTGACAGGTTCTGTTAGGTTGACCCTCTTGGACCTCTCAGTTGTAGGGTGCCTCTTTCTTCCTTCTGTTGCATTAGTGGAGTCTGAGCTGAAAAGCGCTTCATTGCTAAGTGCAAATCCTGCTAATCGAAAGAGTGAATTCACTTTTATAATTATTGTGTTCTTTTTGTCTTCACAGGGAATAACAATTCGCCCACTAGTGGAGTTTCTTGACGTCAAAAGGTCAAATAAAAAGCAGCCTGCTGTCAGTGAAGAAATTTATAACAGGGTATGTTGCAGCCTCAGTATCGTAGGTGAAACCCTTGCATAGATGAAACTCCTAGCCAAGTTCAGAAAGACAAATATTCATCATACAGTATTATGGAGAGGTTGTACTAGATTTCTTTTTGATAGCTGTTATAAGCACAATAATTGTAAAGTTTATATTTAACTTTTGGCAATTACCAAAATTATTGTTATGTATCATTATTTTGGAATCTCTCACTTTCTTAATTGTTCAGATCTTGAAATAAATTAACTTTCTGTAGTTTATTTCACACATGCGATGCATGTTATTTTATAATTTGGCTACATCAGGAAACCTTTGGCTGTATTTAATTACATTATACTGCACTTGAGTTAATCTAATTGAACAAATGCAAACTTCCCTTAAACACGCTCTTAAACTTACCTGACATCATCAGCCTTTTTATGGAGGTATGTTTGGTACATGTGTGTCTCCAATTGTTGCAGATAATTAGCCATGCATCTTCTCGAATGTATTTCTCCTTGCAGCATACCCGAGGCTAGTGGCTTGAAATTTCAAGAGTGAGGAATAGTAAGGCCCACATTCAGGAAAGAAGCCAATCTAGGCACCTAAAAGTCTGTTCTTTTAGAGCTTATCCTTTGGACATATCTACCGGGGTTTTTCCCTGAGACTGAGAGACCCCTACTATGGTTCCTGAATTAAAAGCAAACGTGCTGCCTCTGTGATCAAGTGAGACCTTAGCTGAACCTATTCAGTTTTTCATAATTCATAATAGACTCAGCAACAGTGTGTTTCTAGTATTAGGTGAACAGGATGCTTTAAAATGAGGCTAGACCACAAATTCCTAAAATAGGAACTCAGGACCTAATGCTGGCTCTTAGTTCTGTCTGTGCATCCTGAGGGGCTGGAGCTGATGGGGGGAGCTTCTGTCCACTGAGATTCTCTTCTCCACAAAGTCATACTTGCCTCACTGTCAGGCCTGGGGAAGTTCCTGGCATATCACTGAGTGGTTAGGGAATTTCAAATAAGTGAAAATATGGGAAAAACCTTTAGTTTCAGGCAGGAGCTGAGCAAGGTTGACAATGAGGAAATGAGCAACTAACTTCTGTCCTTTTGGGGCTGTGAGCTAAGGAAGATCCAGGGGGAAAGAAACAGATTCTGTCTTTGAGCTTGCTTTGGACTGCATTTGGTAAAACTGGAGCATTGTCCTGAGTTGTGACTAGATGTTTCTGTTTTAAAGTAAGTTGGAAACTAGTAAGGTCTAAGGACAAGCCAAGTGATGTCTATAAGTTAATGTAATGAGCCAATGTTTTCCTTTAGTTCTTTGACCATGTGAAGACTGGAATTGAAGACGTGTGTGGACACTGGGGTCACAACTTTTGGAGAGATAAGTAAGAATGGCATTTGAAACTCTTTATTACACAGGAGAGGCTGAAATGGCTCAGCAGCAACAAACAAAGGCTGTTCGGCATCGTATTTCATTTTCAGCATTTATTCTTGAAAGTGGATGGTTGTTTTTAGAACATGTAGGTTTCAAAGGGAAAGTAGCAAAACAATGTATTTTACTAAACCACAAGCAAGTAGAACAGAATCTCCAGCTGGGAAGAAAGGCAGCCTTCTGATCCCAGGGTGAAGTATGGTACCTTCTGAGGGTGCATGTTTCTGACTGTTGCAGAGGATTTCCTATATGTCTGCTGAGCCTTTCATCCTTCCCAGCTGTCTTCCTGCAAACTGTATTTCTTAGGGGAGTTAAGTGATGGTTTATTTTCCTATTTGACGGCAAACATACAAAAGCTATTGGATTATTGATCAAGACAGCAGCTGGCACGAGATACATGAGAGATCCGAATGGCAGGCAGCTCCACAGTTCTTTATGGTATTACTTAAGACTTAGTATCAGTTAAGAAGATTACCCTGGCAATATCTGAATAATTCATATTTTTACTTTATCTGCTGAATCATCATCCTCATTAGGTTGGATCTAATTCCTTTTACACCCAAATTCTTTAGACCCAAAGCACAGGCACTGCTCACCACTGTCTAGTCACTGCTCCAAGAAGAATTTAAGTGTTTTATATAAAGAGACAATAGCACCAGCAGGAATGGATGAGGAGAGCCCTCTCCAAATAACTTGGGGGCAACACAGTGAAGATGCTTTCCTGACAGATGCGTGACATGGGTACAACTTTTCTTTACTCAGCCTGGTTCTCCTCCAGTCTGTGTGAGATCTTTAAAGAAAAGATTACAGAGCAAAGGAGAGTCCCACCTTTTCATGACCTTCACACCCAAATTCAAGAATGATTTCAGAATGTCTGGAGGGCAAAATATTTTCTGACAAACAAAATCAACACCAGCTGTAATCAATATTTTTTCACTAAACATCCAAGAGGGTGCAGTTGCTTTAGAGAAAGGAAGAACTTCTAAAGTTTTACAAAAGCAGGCTAAAATTTCAAATAAAAAGCAGTTGACAGAAATTTTGGCCTTTTATTTGTTATTACAGTAAATATTTAATGTTCTCTTTGTCTTGATGAAAACAGAGAATTAAAAATAATATTTTCTAATAACACAGAATACCTAAAAGTTTAAAGTTGCTTCTAGGGAGACTGTCCATTAACATATTAACCAAAACACAGGTTATGACTATCTCTCTGAAGTAAAGTTGAAATTGACCCTTTCTTAGGTTACTCAGCATTAGGTTGTTAACATGAACAGACACATTCCCAGAGAATAAAGTCCTTTAACATTTCATTAACTACAATACAGTGGCTTTCCTTAACTATAAACAGTAAAAATTAACTGGTTGGGCTGGTTTGCCTTATGTACAGGTTTAAAAAGTTCGACAATAAATACCTGCGAAGACTTCTAATCCGTGAGAACCAGCCCAAATCCAGCATTGTTTCTTTGTACAAGAAGCTAGAAATCAAGCATGCCATTGAGATGGCAGAGAGTGGAATGATAAGCAAGGTCCCATCATCGGTGTCTCTCAGGTAAGCAAGCAATGCCAACATGGCCAAGCATCTCAGCTGGGTCACGTAATTTATGTCACAGCCCGGGCTGTAGGCAGGATAATCACTTTGACTTGGGATACTTTGTGTCCTAATGTCACCAGAACAGTAAGAGGATGCGAAACAAGAGCCTTTTGCCTGTAGCTTCACGTGAAGTGCTGTGTTCTTCCGGGGTGTGTAGTTTTACTGGGACAGCTGCTCGCTGGAACATTGATCTGCCATGTAGAGCGGAGGTGGACTTGAACATGTGTCTGCCTGCTGAGAAGAGCTACAAGGGAAGCCTGAGGAGCATTTTGAAAAGCACCGAAATAAAATTTACAAATTATTGTACTTTATGTCACATTTTGGAGATTGAGTTTTGGATCATACCACTGAATCAAATTAAATCAAGATTTCATTTCTATATGTTACATTTTCACCTATTACTTGGTTATTTTGAAATGTTGTTTCCACCTCTGACAAAGAAAATAATTTAAATGTCATTCCTGACCATAGAAATAAGAACATTCCTTTCTCTCTCCCCCTCTCTCTCTCTCCCCCCTATTTTCCTTTTTTTTTTTCATTCTGCCACAGTGACTATCATGAAGGAAAGATAAAGCCCCTTTCTCCCACTGAAATGGAAAACATGCGAGAAATATTAACAAAGAATCTCTACCAAATACGACATCGAGTAAGGATGAACTTTTGCCTACTTAAATATCCTACTGCTCTTTGAATATACTGATTATCTTCCTAACACATCTTTTGAGCTAGTACATCTGCTCTATCATATAACAACAAATAATGCTCTTATTTACTTCTGTTGCCTTGAATCCATATCCTATGTACAGTAGTGTATTCACATTCTTTTGTGTAATTACTTACTTGATCTTATACTATTGATAAGGCTTAATGTTTTTGTCTTTTTACCTCCAGTATACCTCCAGTATTACAGTAGGATCATAGGTGCCAATTCAGCCCAACATTGTCTACTTGTATCAGTATATTGGTCACTTCATGATATGGGATTAGATTTTCTATTTGCCTCCAGTTGTGAAGTTGTTTGTATTAAGAACAGAGATGATGAGCTGGAAAAATAGTGAAACAAAAGCAAAAGGACATTTCATATTTATCCTCCTGTGGCTAAGTAGTTGAAATGCCTGAGCCCTTGGAAAACATTCAAAAATTGAGCAAGCTTCAGCTTGCTGGAAGTAAAAATGACTTCCCTCTAGGGGACTGATCACTTTCAAATATGCGTCCTCTACTGACATACTGACCAAGCTACTCCAGTGTGGGGGTAAACACGGTATTAAGCCAGCTTCTTCCATTTTCTCTTTCATTATAAATACAAGCAGGTTAAAAAAAATGAACCAAAACCAACAAAAGAAACAGGTGGTTGTGAAGCAGATGAGTAAAAACATTCTCAGCATAATTATTCTTCTTGTTCTTAATCATCTGCAATACGATCTTGTTCACAAGGATTTATGATGCTTATTAAAGCAAAAAGCCTGTTTTTCACTGTTCATATAGTCCGACACATTTGACATCGTGCTTTCCAGGCTGTGATCACTGCTTTTATATTTCAGACAATGTCCTACAACCGACATAGCCTGGCTGCAGATGCAAGCGAAAAGCAGGCCAAAGAAATTCTGATCCGTCGCCGGCACAGCCTTAGGGAGAGCCTGAGGAAAACAAACAGCCTGTCAAGGGAAAGACCGGTACTTGCATTTTGTGGTGGTTGTTGGGGTTTTTTCTCTGTTTGTTTGTTGTTTTTAATTTTAATTTTTATTGAAAGCAGCTCTTTGTAGCTAATTGTCATGCAGCAAAAACAATCTTCTGACATACAGTAAAAAACCCTGAATTTGGAAGACAACTGCACATATAATGTCACACTTACACCTTGAGTTGCACACATGAGCCCCTAAATTTGTGTTGACACCTTCAGCAAAGCTTCAGTCTTGTAGAATGTGGGATCTGCTGCCATAATTTTACCTCAGAGAAGTTGGACAGGCTCTGTACACAATGTGGGGATGATCAGTATTCTCTATCAGTATTTTGATGAAGTGTGGATGATTGAGGTTAAAAATGATTTTGAGATAGAAAATCTACTTACAATATGCTCCAAAATATGGGAGGGGACTTTTGACCACATCTGTCAGAGCAAGCTCTTCACCTGAAAAATTATGTATGCTCTTTAGTGTTCATAAAATGTAGTCAGGCCTTCAGATTTTGGCACTGGTTGGGAAAACTTCCACTTACAAGGATTGCTGTGGCATGATAATATTTGGCTCTCTGAGGCAATCCTGCAATTGTAAACTTCCAACCATATTGGAACGGAACACACTAATTAAGCAGGGAAAGTGATCCTCCGAATCATATCAGGTATCGTGGATATCAGCCATCCTATAAATATGTATTTTCATGTTGCGGGAATACTTAGTGACTGTTGTCTTCATTGATACAGTTGTCCTTCAGCAGCTGAGGCTGGAATAATGTCTCCAAAAGGGTTGTATCTCACAGGTGATCATTACCAGAGCTATTGTGGTATTAATTATGACAATAAGACTCTTCCTGAATGATATTTTTCCTCTCAAACACAGTAACATATGTTGTCTTTTTCATACAAATAAATTATTTACTGTGTGGAATAGTGAGGAGAATCAGCAGGACTTTTGGGGCAGGGAGAGAAAAAGGATGTCTAATAACTTTTTAAAACACACAGGCTAAAATTTTAAGAATAATTATCCTTGGATAAATCCTCCACAGAGGGAAGAGGAGAAACAGGAAAAGAATAAAACACCAAAGAGAAAAAATTTCTAAGGGAAAAAAGATTTCCTTTCAGGTTCCCTTTGGGTCTGCCACAAGGAATGGTATGAGCAGAGGAGCACTGGTAGACTGTAAAAATTTTAAAAATCTTTGTGACAAATGTAAGAAAGGATGTCCTTGAGAAACTTTTGAGTTTAAAAAAAAGCAACTTGTCCTGGAAAGTACCTCTCATGTTCCAGGAAGTATGAAGTGTGGTCTGCTCCCAGAGCCTTTAAAGCTTAGTCTGGGGAAAACAAGGATTTTATGCCCTGAACTGGTAAATGATCATGCTGGTGCCTAACTTCCTCATCAACTTCAGTGTGACTAGTCAACTGTATAAAGTCATTTATATGTATAAAGCACTTGCAGGATCAGAATACAGATTAGTTCTTGAGCCCAAGCTTCCGTCTCAACCAAACTTTTGCAGCTGACTAATAAAACATTTCCAACAAGTTTTGAACATGGAGCTGCATGAAGTGCTATGCTTGCAGTGTTTGCCTTCCTTAGGGAAACCTGTGCAGGGAAGGTTGAGGTTAGAGACCACACATTTATTAACTCTGATCTCAGAGGGCATATCACTAGGCTTTCATTTGATTAAACTGCTTGAGACTATTCAGTCTTTACCTTAGTTAGCACAGACTTCAGCCAGCAATCAGCACTGTGTAGTAAACGATCACATATTAGCTAATCCCAAACTACTTTCCAGCCCTTTAGCTACATAAACCCGTTCAAGCCCCAGTTGTGTATCTTAACATACATTATGCAGGTACTCTAGTCTGCAGTGACTTAAAATGTTTTGTTTTTCTTTGCATGCAGGCTGCAGCAAATACAAAAAGATTCCTTTCCCTTCCTAAAAACACTAAACTCCCAGAGAAACTACGAGTGCGAAATAAAACATCTTCCAGAGGTAATGAAATTTTTCTGCTTTTCTCTTGCTGTGCTGTAGTCATTTTGCTTACATAGAAGGAAAGCTTTTCCAGGGATGATGTAGAGGAATCAGCATATTAGAGCATTTAAAGCAGTGGGTCCTAAAGCAGAAATCTGAGTTTAGAGAAATGCCCTGGACAGTAGGGTTTTGTGGGCCTTTCTCACTTCCTATTCCATACTGGCACAGTCCTCCCAGCACATCTCCTCATGTCAGCAAGCAGCAGCCTGCAACACTTTTGCACCAGGAACACTGCCATGGCTCGTTCTCCTCATCTTTATTCCATAATGTCCAGATATCTCTCCTGGATTATGAGCCTATTTGGTTCTTTTCTCTGGCATCAGGGTAGAGGACACTGCTTTGAGAACCAGACCAGAAAGGGCAATGAGGACATTTGGTCCAGTTTATCGTTGTCATGAAGAACTCAAAATGCTGTGGTTTACAACCAAATTGTTATTTTTTTCCCCTGCCTAAACTTAAAAATGTTTTATATGGGAGTTCTGGAATTCTAACAAAAAAAATTTTTTTAAAAATCAGTAGGAGCACAACTGTTTGATGTGAAAACTTTGCCCCATTCTATATATTACTTTTGATTGTTACTGGTTTCATTACCATGCTTATACCATACTCGGGAGCATTTTCTTTCATGATAAGCTGTCATCAAGATCTCTTGCTGGGAAGAAGAAATATCTGCAAAGTTGCTAAAATTTCCTGATCTCCACCTCAAATAGTTTTCCACTATTCCCAATTAATTTAACAATAGACTGTGTTTTTGTCTGTTACTAATTATATCTTTGCTCTCCTGAGTGTAGGATGCCTTTTATTCTGTAGTTAGTCAGCAGAGGTCACCTACTGTCACCTAGAATTAAAGAGAAAATGTGCCTCCAGATTATTCAATTGTCAAAAAATATATCATTTGACATATTTAGAAGGGAAAAAGCCTGAAAACACAGTCTGATGAAGACCTTCCTTGAAATATAATTATCTGGGTGAATGGACAATTACATGGTGATATATTTTGTTGACCCCTTCCTCACCTTTTTAAAAGAAATAACATGAAGGCTACTAATCTAAGATGTTCTTATGACAGTTGCCCAATACACAGTTGTTTGCTTTGATATATTTAAAACATCATATCTGATTAAAGTCTAAGAACGAATCTGAGGCATTCATAAACCCTTGTTAAAATTATTATCAAATTACTCAAGTGTGCAAGTGTTGATGAAGATGTTAGTTCATTTTAAAGAAGTCTGCTGGGGAAAGATATATGCACATGTGCACACCCAGACAATCTCCATCTTGGCTTACCTGGCAGTGATCATTTAGGAGCAGTCCCTAAACAATTATGCCAGCTTTCCCTAGAGCGTATTCCACCCTGCTGTGAGTGGGAGGAAGAGTCTGCAGCACTTGCCACCTGTAAGATTTGCCCTGTTGATTCTGTTTCATGTCTTACATGCAGTCTTATTAAGGGTGGGATATTTCCACCCATCTGTACATTGACCTTGAGAGATCCTTTGCCTGGTAGAGTATTGATGCTCCTTTTCCAAAGTCAAGTTTCTAGAGGCCCTGTACATGTTGTGCTCTGGAAATGCCTCTCAGTTTAGATTTTATGAGATGTGAGGGAGAGAAATCTAATTTTGGTATCCTGCTTGGATGTAAGCAGGGACTAGACCCCAATCTCAAAGAGAGACAGATTTTTCTGTCCAGAGAATTGGAAATTTCCCAGAACTGGGGAAATGTCACCTCAATCAAGGGGGCACTTGGCAATCAAGGAGCAGCTGAGTGAGGCCTTCCTAAAAATCACACTTTTGAGGGGAGGGATGTTTAAAAGTCAAATCTATCCTCTATTTTGGCAGAGTTAAGAGGCTGTTACTGGGTCTAATCAGAAAGCACTGAATACAGAAAACATGGGGAAACTTTATTCTGTGGCTGCAAGGGCTCAGTGTGCTGTTACTCAAATATTCCTGAAACAGTTATATTCTGCACCTAAAATTGTACTTCTGTTTTCAATTAACAGTGGGTGACAGCAGTGACTCTGATTTGGATGCTGCTACCACAGTACTCAATCTAAGGCCCAGAGCAGGGAAAATCTTGAGAGACCAGAGACTGAGACAACAGAGGCCACTCCCTGAGTTTAGGGTGGAGTGGAAGAACGAAGTTGATGGGAGCCAGGACGGACGAGGAGAGCAGCAGGACCCAAGCACCTTGCCTCAGCCGTCCATTGGGTTCAGGCAGCCACTGCTGACGAGACCAAGATTTGGCACTTTGAGCAGGGAAGATTTGACTGCAGACCATGGGTCAGCAAGACCTATGCCACCACCACGGTTAGTTAGGCAGGCATCACAAGGGGAAAGGCAGAGAAATAAGCCTGAGAACCAGCCGTACTGAACATAGCCAAAGAAGAACTGGATAATAAACCATGGACATGTTGAATTAGGATTCTAAACTATCTGATCAGACTATGGGATCCATTAAAATAACAAAACAAGCCTCAATCTGGGTCTAACCACTTCCATTTGAGTTAAGTCAACTCCATTAACTAAGTGAAAGGAATACTGGAGCAATTGCAAAGTTAAAAACAACAACAAAAAAATCTATCTCTTTTATGAATAAGTTGTGGCAATGCTTTAATTTAATTACATTATTTCCACTGTTGAGATAGTATGGAAATGTGCCTTATCACATCATCTCTCATGGAACCGAGTCATGAAGGTTCAATACCCAGTTTTCCACTGAAATCATTGTTGAAAGTCCAGTGATGAATGGATTCTTAAAAACCCCCCCCCAAACTTGTGTATAATTTCAGATTTTATTTATAATCAATAATACCTGTTTTAACCAGAGCTTTAATATGAATAACACTGAAAATTGCACAATGCACCTATCATATAGACTTCTAAAGAAGAATAAATATATTCCTGAAGCCTAGCTTGTTTGAAGACCTCTGACGCAGAAAGAGAGGAAGAAGAGAAGAAACAAGCTGTAGGGGCAGAATTGCAAATACAGCTTATAAAAAGGACTTGCAACAGAGACAAGACCTGAATAGCTTGAATTTTTACTTTCCGAATTTTTGGCAATATGTTACCTTTGAAAGGTACTAAGGATCACCAAAGAAAAACTGAATTATCTTGGCTTTCACTTATGTCAGCAAGAACTGAGAGCACTTAGCAGGACACCAGAAGGCCTAAAAAGAGAAAACTTCAACTGTATAAATAATGTTCTGAGTCAAAATTGCTTTTTTGCACCTTAGTTACTTGGTTGCAATGTAATGCAAACACAGCAGTAGAATAGTTGCAGAGCACTGCACGCAGACAAAGCGAGCAGTCTCCTGTTTGAGTCAGGGACCACTGAGACTCAAGAAAGCTCATTCACTCATGCTTGTGACCCTGGTTAATTTGTTTTACTTTTTGTTTCCTCATCTGTAAAAGGGGAAAGATAATCTTTTCTTTGTCTGAGCTATGCACTCCAAGGAACAAAAATGTTCCATCTAATTTGTTTTTACAGGAAAGTAGCACAGTGGGGCCCTGGGATCAGTTGAAGTCACCGTGCACGTTAATAACATGGACTTCTTGATGCTAGCGCCAATGGCTGCCATTTGAGGGCATATGGGAAGGGAGGGTGCATTAAAATAAATGATACTTAACTGTAGTTCTCAGGAATTTGCACTTTCTGTCCCACTTAATCTAAGTACTGAGCTTGCTTTAGCACAGATACACATTTCAGTACAATGCAGAAATAATTTTCATTCTACTTGTTACAAGATTGGTAACTTTCACTGAAGAATGTACACTGTGAAATCATAACTTTTCTCTTTCATTAGCACATTTCTAAATCTGTGGGCAATAAGATTAATTTTTTTTAATTTAAGCTTGTTTTGAAAGAACTATTAAAAATCAGTTTCCTTTTAAAATCACAAGGTAGATTTCTTTCAAATGTTTGTGGGTGGGGGTTGATAAAAGGGAATGTAAGACTTTCCTTCTTGTAACAGCATTTCAAAAATATTTATTTCATATATGTATTTGAAATATCAAACCTTCCTAAACTCTCTCTTTAGCACAGGTCCTTTAGTCTTTTTCCTCTGTTCCAGCTATGGAAGTTTCTGCTGTGTGGCAAATGCAAAGTGTAAGCTGCAGAGGAATGGCTGTGTGAACCCTATAAAACTCAGTAAAATGTTCATGGCTATTCTCAACAAATGATTTTTGTGGAAATAAATACTTAACTGTCCTTTAATGATCATCTCCTGTTTGGAAATAAAATTGGGTTCAAACAAAGCCAGTGAGTTTTAAAAACAGATTTAAATTTGTCTTTCAACAGGAAAGTACTGTCATCTGTAAAATTGTCAGGGAATGCTCTGTCACTGCATTTTTTGGATCATGTTTGAATAATAAAAAAGCCTTGAGTTTTGATTTCAGTTTTGAGACAACATCCTCCTGCTTAGATTAGCTGTTTTATATTAGGCCCATCTGAAATCTGACCAAATAAATAAATATGAAATGTTGCACATCAACATTTAGTTTACTCTCTGTGGAGTTTTCTTGTTCATGTGCTGGTAATGACTAAGCACTTGGCTTCTGTCTGGGGAGAGTTGCCTTTCATTTTTTTGCCAACAGTTGTTATTTTTTATGGCACAATTTTAAATAATGAATGCAGGTTTCAGGAACCTTACTGCTATGCTGGTTGTCCATTAATGCAGGGCATGCTCACATTATTTGTGCTTAAAGTGGTGCCCCATAGTAAAAGCACATCAAATTGAAGGTTGTTTTTATGAAATATGGTCTTAAGCTCTTGGTGCTCCAAAACATGATAGCATGTTGTTACCTTTCCAAAGCACTTTGAAATCCACAGAATACAAGCATCGAGGCACGTCTCCAGCATGGTCACACTGTGAAGCAGAATTGCAAATGTCCTGAGACTCTGGGTCCTTGTGAGTACTCTCTGCCTTCCTCACTTCTGCTCTTCCCACACTTTTCAGGCTCTTTCTCACTACTGCTGAATCAGACCCTCGTCATGTCTGGGAACTGATTTCCTGGGTACTCTCCTTTTCAGTAGCAATGACAGCAGCAGGTGACACAGGCACTGTTCCAGGTAGTCCTTCTCATTCAACTCTTACTCTGGTTTGGGTCAGAGGTTTGCCTTTTTTTTTTTTTTTTTTTTTCATGTTCCTGCAAAGAAAAATAAGTTAGCACTTTTTTTGAGCCTGCAGAGGAGACACGTCCTTCATGTTTTATCAGAGTTTGTCTGCTGGAGAATGAAATGCTCAATAAATCTGTCCTCGAGCACCACCTGATGGGGAAAGCTATGTATTGACTGAGGACAATGTTACCTGCTTTTTCGAGGAAACCAGATCTTCAGCAGTGACTGGGAAACTTGCCAAAGCCACATACAAATATTTCGTTTGCAGATGGACTCCCCAGCACACTCTGTAGTATAGGTATTTTAATGAATTTTTGATGAAGAAAGTCCAATTTTAGGGACAGCAGGAAAATACAGTTCCACTCGGAATAAGGGTTTTCTGAGGATTTCCCCTTCAGCTCCAGAGAGGCCTATAAATTGAAAGCAAATAGGATAAGAAAGTAAGTATAGCAAGGCCTAGAGGAGATAGACACTCAGTTACCTTTTTTAGGCAGATACTTGAAAAAAACTCCAAGAGTAACTTGCCAAAAGAGGCAAAATTTTAAGGGCTGTCCTGCTTGTTACTAAAGTATAATGCAATTTCCACTAAAGCCAGTTCAACAAAAGTAAACCATGCTGCATAACAATTTAAAAACTTGAGAATATCCTTCTGCACTAAAGCCACATAGAAATCACATGGAAAAACAAAGTTTAAATTTTTGCCAAAATAACATGCCTGCTGTTATGAAGAGTATCTTGGGCTCTCTGGGAGCAAACACACTGCAGCCTGCACCAACTTTTTCAAGAGCTGCCAAGTCCACCAATTCCATCATCAGCTGACACACCAAGAAATGCTTTAGCTGGTCACCGTTTCCAAAACTGTTCAAGTTCTGTCAACATCCCCTGAAGGAAAGATGAAGGATTTTGAAACTGGATGTCGGAATGCTTTTTGTGCCACAAAAGCTCTGATCCTATAAAAATATCCTTGTAAATGTGCATAAATATAGCACCCTAATTGCCACAGGTTTTGTTTCAAAAAGTAATTTTTTGCCAGAAAAAGGAAAAGAAATTTTAAATACTTCAGCTTACTTCATTTTTCCTCTCTGAGACCTCCTATTTATTAGATATCTGACGGAATGGAAGACTGGTTCCTATTGTGTAGCACATCTTAAAAAATAGTTTCTTGGTGCTGAGGTTTAAAATAATTAAAAATTTGGATTCATTTCTCTTTGTAAATTAACACAGAAGTTTTTCAAGACTTCCCTTTAAAATAAACTGTATACTCTTTCATTTCTAAAAGCAGTCTGACCTCCACTCACAATCATTTGATTCTTAAAGTTCAGGCTCCAATACATTCTTACAATATTCATGATCAGCTCTTTGTGATTGAGTCTTCAATATTATAGCAATAACAGCACAGGCAAGTTTTGGGTTTTCAAATGCCGAAGTGCCAAGCTATAAAGGATCCTGCAACACCCATAACCAAATGGGGACTGGCAGCATCCACAGAGGTTCCCGGCAGCAGGAATGTAATGGCACTACAGAGAGGCTGAAGTAACAAGCAAGCCAGGTCATAAACAGCAGTTGTCCTGTTTTGTTGCTGCACTATCTGCTTGTCTCGGTTTGAAAGACAGGTGTCTGCTAAGGAAGGCAGGAGCCTCCCTTGGAATGGAGAATGAAACCCCCTTTCCCTCCGAATTATTATAATTTTGGAATTAAGGGCTTTCAGGCAAAGATATGAGGAATAGGAATAACAGTTCTTTACTAATATATATATATATAAACAACAAGGCAACCAACGACAATAACTGTGGCAGTAACAACAAAACAGAACCAGTCACTCAGTGCCAGCCTCTCTCGGCCGCAGGCACCTTCCCCTTCCGCGCAGTGACGGTCACAGCAGGCAGGGGTGCCGGTGGCTCCCGGTGCGCAGGGTGGGTGCGATGGTTCTCCCACGGCTGCAGGGGGGCTCCGGAGCGAGCTCGGGGAACACGCGGTGATGGCAGCTCTCCTGTCCGGGGGAGG
>VWZW01000342.1:476874-496632 GCA_013397115.1 Edolisoma coerulescens | reverse complement strand
TTTTGTCTCTCTCAAGTACTCAGTGATTTGTTTCCTAGCTGCCTGTATGGGAAAAATTCTTTAAGAGAAAAGGAAAACAAAAGGGTAACTCCTAAAACCCAAACACTGCTCAATAATCAACTTGTTCTCAGAAGATGAGAATGGTACTGACCTCCGTGATGATTTATGCAGAGAGTAAATTCAGAAGAAAAAAAACTGGACAAGAAATGGAAGTCTGCAGAACTGGTGTATTGGGTTTGGACAGCAAGGTTTTGGTAACAGGGGATATAGAGGTGGCTTCTCTGAGAAGCTGCCAGAAGCTTTCCCTTTGTCTGACAGAGCCAATGCCAGCTGGCTCCAAGATGGACCCACCACTGGCCAAGGCCAAGACAATCAGTGGCTAATAACATATTAAAGAAGGAAAAAAGAAGTTATAGCATAGAAGCAATTGTGGCCAGAGAAGAGAGGAGTGAGAGAAACAACCCTGCAGACACCAAGGTCAGTGCAGAAGGAGGGGAGGAGGTGCTCCAGGCTTTGGAGCAGAGATTCCACTGCAGCCTGTGCTGAAGACAGTGGTGAGGCAGCTGTGCTCCTGTAGCACATGGAGGACCACAGGAGTACAGAGATCCACCTGCAGCCTCTGGAGGACCCCATGTCACAGCAGGTGGATGCCTGAAGGAGGCTGTGACCCCATGGGAAGCCCACACAAGAGCAGGCTCCTGGCAGGACCCGTGGACCCATGGAGAGAGGAGCCCACGGCGGAGCAGGTTTGCTGGCAGGACCTGTGACCCCACAGGGGACCCACACTGGAGCAGTCTGTTCCTGAAGGACTGCACCCTGTGGAAAAGGGACCCACGCTGGGGTGGTTAGTGAAGAACTGTATCCTGTAGGAAGGGCTCACATTGCAGAAATCCATGGAGGACTGTCTCCTGTGGGAGGGACTCCACGCTGCAGCAGGGGAAGGACTCCTCTCTCTGAGCAGAAGCAGAAACAACGTGTGCTGAACCGACCATCTCACTTGCCGTCTCCCAGCGCTGCAGCAGGGGAGGAGGTAGAGCCCGGGAAGGAGGGAGGGGTGGCAGGAAGGTGTTTTTAAGATTTAGTTTACTTCTCATTATCCTGCTCTGATTTTGATTGGTAATAAATTCAATTATCTCCCCAAGTTGAGTCTGTTTTTTTCATGACAGTAGTCAGTGAGTGATCTCTCCCTGTCCTTAACTCATGAGCCTTTTGTTATATTTTCTCACCCCTGTCCAGTTCCAGAGGGGAGTGGCTTTGGTGGGTACCTGGTGTCCAGCCAGGGTCAACTCCCCACAACTGGTATTTTTATAAAGGATCTCTTCAAAAGCACACAGCCTGCCCCAACAGGAAAAAAGATCTTACATTTGTTCATCATTTAAAAGCAACAAAATCAGTACATATCATATAATACCAGCTCTTTTACAGAAATAAATTACTATTTTCTATACACAGCCTCTTCAACATGAGCTGATTGAAATGGTAAAAAAAGTCACTTTTACCAAAGGGAAAATTTTGAAGGGCAAAGAGCAAAAAAACCCAACAAACCAAACCAAAACCCAACCTTTCCTACAGGCCCAAGAAAACCAACCCAAAATAAAGTAACAGCAAGCAAGAGAAAAATCTTAATTTGCAGTGGTTTGCTGGCAGAACCTATTTTCCTTTAGTCCATATTCAGACCTGGTTTGTTACAGTCTTCTGCAGATACTACAACTGGATTCAAGAAACTGCTGAGTAATTCAGCAGTTTGCCCACTAGACTGTAGCCAAAATTAGCTGCAACTGCTCCTTCCTCAGCTTAAAAGAGGGAATCGCAGCTCTGTATCTGCAGGAATGTCATTGAATCTTCTCCCTCTGAACTTGCATGGTTATGGCAACTAAGAGGCAACACAAGGGGTGCAAATGTGGTCTCCAGTAACTGGGAACAGTAGCTTTAAGGACTTAATCTCAAGATTGCTGAGTTCTCCATTTTAGTTTTTTCTTTTTCATTCACTGCCAAGCCACTTCTTGGTTGAATCCTTGGTTCCTGTGCCCTTTGTAGAGAGATTCAAATGATTTTAACCATAGCTTGAGGAAAAAAAATACAGTATCTGCCCTTCATATTGACTTGAACACTTCTACTTTGTGCTGTAGCTTCAGCAGAGGAAGATGGGGAAAAAAACCACAGTGACAAAATGATACAAGTGGAATGTCACTTCACTTTATTTCTAGTCCTTAAAAAAAAAAAAAAGGCAATTTTTCTGTACCTGTACAGAAATGTTTCTGTGGCACTTCAGAAATAATTTTGGCCTACAAATAAAAACTTCTGTAATATGTGTTGCAACATGTCCCCAAGACCACAGGCTTCCACAATTTCTCAACTGTAAGGTTTCTACAACCAATATTCAGTAGGGTATGTATTAGGATAGATGTTTACAGAAGTCAGATTACATCAGTGCAGCAACTTAGAAGGGTAAATATTATGCTACGTCATATAATCAACAAGTATTGGAAAAATTACTAAATCACTTATATATATTAATTTTTGAAATTTTTTCCAACCCTCTTCCTTAACTCCTTGCTAGAGATGCAAAACAGAAGTCCCTTACTAACAGAAGGGTGGTTTTAGGTAAAGAAAATAAATTTAAAAGATGGAAAGAAAGAAAATAGGAAATTTAGAGCAATTATGTTTTGGGCATCTACCAAGAAAGGCAAGATAAGATAAGAGACTTGAAAATGCCTCAAGCTCCTAGGGAGAAATGAAACACAGATTATTGTAATAAAGAATTCTGAGGATATGTGCTGAAGTCACAGTAGTAATAAGACACTGATTATGTCAATAAATAAAACAATTCAGAGTTCTATATATGAATTCCTATGGTGCTGCCAATGGAATCACTGAAGTTTCAACAAATATTTGAATGCTTGTAGGCAGTGGAAAAGGTAAAGGAGAAAATGAAAATAAAAAATGCGGAACAATATCCACGACTCACCTGAAGCAGGAAGAGTGTTCGCACTGATGTGTTCAAGGAGATAACTAAATTGCACAAAACCCCCCCAATGAAACACTTACACATAGTTGACTTTGTACCTTCATCAAGTAATATAACAAAGCTCATACGGAACATTATCAGTGCAAAATACATTTTTTCCATGTTTCATATGAAATACAAACAACGGTGACTGGCAAGTAATGAGCTTGAACAGTAAATAGCACAGGAGTGCTACAACTCTCTGTACAGCTCTGAGAGTAACCTCTCTTCAGTTAAGCCATGCACACAAATGAAGATTAAAATACCAACAAAACCGTTTTTCTCTTGTCACTGAAATGTCACTTACGCCTGAGATGAGACAGGATGCATTAATCCAGATCCCTGAACTACTGCTAGTTGCTCCAGCACATCTTTACAGTCGTTTGAGAGAATTAAGAAGAAAATTTATTCTTAAATGAAGGTAGAAAAATTGCACAAGAAATTTAAACAAATAATTTATGACAAAGTTGCTCAGTAGAAGTTATTACTAAACAGAAGTCACCAGTTCAAATTTCAATAAAACTTAAATTCAGCCTCAGTTTCAGTCTGAATGGCCTTGTATTATTCTAAAATTAGGTCTTCTAGTACATGAAGTTAGCATATACACAATTCTATTTCTTGGGAAAGACCAGGTATCAGCAGGGGTTGCATGATTACCCCAAGGTGCCTAATCGTGGTCTGCAGAAACCTTGGTGGAAAAAATATGCTACACAAAAATCACATAAGCAAACACCCTGTTATATAAGCTACTGTCACAACAGACAAAAGGAAACAGACCACAGCATAAGAAATTAAGGCCAAACATACTGCAAATTCTCCTTCTGATTAAATAACGTAAATTCACCTTTGATTCACCTTTTTTAACAATCTTTCAATCTAAACACTGTGTCAAAAATGAGCTACGAGCAGGATTTGTGCGTCTCCTGACATTCTTTTTTTCCCCTCTCCAAAAAGGTCAAAAATCCATTTAAAAAAATCACAGCCAGTACAGTACAATATAGCAACATCTGCCCCTCTTAGAAATGTCCTAGTGCTACCAGTTAAAATAATATTTGTCTAGAGTTAACATCCCTGCAGCAGAAACATGTATATGTACTTGCTTCCATGTGAACATAATGTGCTCTCTTTAATCATGTAATTACTGTACAAGCCTGGCAGGTGAAGATACACCCGTGCAATCCAAATTGTGACTACTGATTTTTTAACTTCCCATTTCCATGACTACAGTATTTTTGTTTGTTTGTATTCATTATCCCAATGGCAACTAATGCTAGTCCCACGGCTAGACTTGGAGGGCCACAAGGACTGAACTCCTGAGCAATTCCAGAAAGGACTGGGGCGATAATACGTCCCACTGATGTCACAGACTGTCCAACACCCAGGAGTGTACCGCTGGCCTCGTTCCCACCAGCGGTCAGTTCCAGATCAATGATACAGGTACGGCCTATAGTAGTGGAGAAGGCCAAGAACGTGGAGGACAGAATGACCATCCATATGCTCAGTGCTGATGCATACAGGAGAATCAGCATGCAGGTGAAAGTGCTGGAGTGCAACAGAAGTCTGTAAGTGTTGTGCCCATACAGTCTTGTTATTGGTCCGAGCAGACAACCAGCCAGGACTCCAAGCGCACTGCTATAGCTCATCAGGTAGCCAGCAATCAAGGGTTTCACCCCAAACCTCTCCTCCAAGGCCAGGGTAAAATTACTATAGTACAGCAGAATAGCAACAGACATCAGGAACCGCACTAAAAATATATCCCACAAATTAGAGCACGCAATTCCTTTGATCTTCTTCAGCACTGTTGCAACTTGGATCCATGGAGACTGGAAAAAACTACTGTTAGTCACAGCTCTACTAGTTGCTGATTTCACGCGCAGGTCATTATTTGATTTTTCTGAGAAACTGTTCGTTCCTTTGTCTTGGTAATGCTCCCTATTGCCAGTGTTTTCTTCACTCCAGGGTAACATCCAGACAAGACCTATATAGATCAAGAAGTCAGCTGATTTCTTTCAATTGCATCAACTTTACATGGAAGACGTTAGTTTGATTGTAACAATTTTAAAAAGTACTTGACCTTAAAAAATTTGCAAATGTTAGGTCTACTGTTATTCACAGTATCAGATCAATTTTAAATGCAGTGAAAGCAAGAAAGGAAAGCACTGAGATGCCACTCATATCATATAAACAAATCTAACGGCTAAAGTCAAAATTCTGATTTCTAGTCTTCATCTTTGGGCACATCAAAAATTCCCGTTTGTGTCTGAATGTAAAAGGGATATAGGCAAAACAAAGGAGAAACACCTGAAGGATAACTGTTTCAAAATTCCCACCCTTCCAAACAAGTTCAAATTCAAAGAGTGTATTGGTATACAAAATATTTATGCCATAGATGATAAACACACTATGAATGCAAAGTATTACGGATGGCATAAAAACACGAAAGTGAGGAATGAAGGGACCCAAGATGCAAAATGTGATATACAACTTACCACCATTCAGAAGGAAGATAGAGGCACAGATGAAGGACGTTTGGTAAAAGCCACCTTCAAACTCTGCAAGGTAGCCACCAACAACGGGTCCCAGAATGAAGCCCACGCTGGAGGCTGCATTGAAGCGCCCCATCACTAAAGGGCGATCTCTCTCCGAAACCAGGTCAGACAGCAGGGCTTTAGAGATGGAAAGCGTGTGTTTGAAAATACCTGCAACAAAATATAAACCAATTAATAAACATGTTTTTCTCAGTCAAAAAAAAAAAAAAAAGACAGAGGGTATCTCAAAAAACAATGGTCCAAGTCTGTATGATTTATATTTTTTAAATTCCATTAATCACAAATTCTTCAGTGCTAGAGTAAGCAGCTGTGTGAGGTTTAGCTGTCTGGTGGGTTAAGCCTCAACATTTCGAATTAGTTGCAGGAAAAAATCATGAGAATTCTTGATTTGCAGAGACTTTTCCAATACTAAGGTTCAGTTGGTGCTGCTGGGTGATTATGCAGCCGTCCACCTACCATGAGTTCTCCCGTAGTAATTCTCAAGCTGAAACTACAGGGAATTTAAACTGCAAAATGCCAAGTGTTTACTCACCTACAGGGACTCTAGAAATGGCAAACAGGAACACTGTGGTAGCTGTTCCAAGAAGGAAGTAACCCAGTGCACTGAGAAGAATACAAGCAAGCAGGGAATACTGTCTTCCTACTATGTCACTCCAGCAGCCCTTTCACAAAGCAGGAAAGAAAGATTAGCTTTTTATAACACTAAGCTATGTGCAGTGATCAATCGGTATTTCTAAATTAAATTGAGAAAAGAGATCAAAGGACTGTTAATGAAAGCCTAAAAAGCTTATTACACAGCATTCCTAAGTGCTCAAAATCTGGAAGTCACAAGCAGAGTTCTGCCCTGCTGGCAGGGTACCTGCCAAAACTATGATTCCACTTAATGTTACGTATAAAGCTTTTCTTTTTTAAAAAATATCCCTTTTAAAAAGACAGTCCTGCAATAAATATCACAAAATATTACCAGTAAGAGCCTTCTGAAAATCTTACCATAACCAACCACAAGTATTTGTTTGCATCACTGGCTGCTATGTATTAGACACTTGTTGGACCATCCTAAAAGCAATGATCTTGGCTATGAGGAGTTTGTCATCTGAGCGCAGACAGGTAAGAAGTAGCTATGCAGAGTGCAAACAGAAAACTTGGACTTACCATGCTTATAAATCAGCTTGATTCCTAAGAGGAAATAGTTTTTAAGAAAGTAGACAATGGTCTTGCAATTCAAAGAAAATGCCACAAAATTATAGCAGGAAATTATCCCAGGTGGCCTGCATAACAAATCCTGAAATGGTTTTTTTATGAGACATTCTCATAATCTGTTCTCTTCAAAACTAGAAAACTAGTACCAGGGTAATACTAGAATATAAAAAATCAATAGCTAATAGAAAACAAAACCAAACAAACGGCAAAGACGCAATGATTAATTTTAGACCATACAGTGAATTACAAGTCACTGCTCATTAAGCAGGGAAAGCAAACTAGATCACAGGCTATGAAGAGCTGACTCATGAGACTGCTTTTTGGACAGGCTACTGCATTGAAGGAAACTGCTTTACTAGCACCAACACTAGAAAAGATAACCCTGTGTAACTGCGACCTGCTCAGTTTTGTATCTGAGCCAAAATCTGTATTCTAGTTTCTGCCTAAAACCTGTGTTCTGAAACTGTTGTTTGGGTCTGAAAAACCTGGCAATTCCTTATAAACAAAACTGACATTTTTCATGCAAACTGAAAATTGGTCCCTCCAACCAAAATGCTTATATGAACACTTTATATACACTGTCAAAAGGTCAAGAAATGCTATTATTAACCCCACCCTTTTCCCCCCTACAATCCACAGAAATACCAATATGGTCTGGAATGCAGTGCTAGAACTCACCACAAATGTGCTGGAAAATAGCTGCATTACACCATAGAGAGATCCTAAAGCAAACAAAAACCAGTGTTAAAAATTAAGCTCCTTTTTTTAAAAACTGCACAAAATTTTAAATGATGAAAAAATGTGAAATTCTGGGAATAGTTTACTAGAAGAATGGGAAGAGGGAGCAGGACAAACCAAGGGTAGAGTTTAGCATTTAATCAAGGAAATAGTTTCAGGGAATGACAAAATAAAAAAGAAAAAAGTGCTGAAAAGTTGTAAAACTATGTAAGGTAAAATGATGTTGCTTTGTATGGTGTATTAAACAAAACAGATCTTGGCATTTATAATTGCTTTCTCAGAATCAGGCGAGAATTTCACTACTGAAAGGGTCTTCCCACTTGGTGCTTCAGTCTACTCCGAGGCACCAGAGAAGCCCTGAACAAAACATGGACCCTACTTTCTCATTTTGGAGGCTAGCAGTTTAGCAGCACTTAGTGACAGAAGAGAAGGAACAAAGACAAGCAGAGAGAAACATCTGCCACTCTTTCATTTTTAAGAATACACCTCGAACCCCAGTTTTTTCTAAAGTTAAAAATCAAAGCAGACTGTTGAAATGAAAACATGTTTCTGATTAGTTGCTGCTTAAAATAATACTGTCAACTCAGTGTAGAAGCAGAATTTTTTCATACAACATGTTAAATAAAAAAGCAAAATAATAAACTGAGTAACAGCTCCCATGTCAACCACATAAAGAATATATTGTATCACTCCAAACCATAAACAATACCACAAAAGGTACTTTAAAGCCACAGAATTTACCTTACCACTAAATACTTTAAGATAAAATTCCAAATGGTCAGAATTTATTTGTAAACACTCCTGAAAGTGAATAAATATTTTGCCAAGACAGCTGTAAGGATTTTAATCAAACTGGGAGCAATCACAGACATTGGAAAGCTTTGAAGAACCAGCTGCGTAAGTACCGTTTGCAAAGTGTAAATAACAATAAAACTCCAAGCAACACCTCTGGCTCCCTAAATTGCTAAGATGTGAATTCTTGGATGCTGGAAAAGAAGCTGTACAAATGCTACTGCAAGACTTCCTTGTTCTTTCCAAGTCTGCTCTTTCCCAAGCACGTGCTTTTGGCTACTGTCAGTGCATGAGTTTGGACACGTCTCTGGGTCTAACACAGTACAGCTACCCTTACCATTTTACTTGGAAATTGTCTTTACTTTTTATTAAGCTATTAGCAAGGAAGAATTATGTTACAATGTCCAATTTGCAGTAAGGCATAATCCAGGCCTTATCTTACTCTTTCGTAAATCAACTACTGGAACTCACCTATGATTCCAGCAACTGTATGACTTGCTCCTAGAGATTTGATATGAAGATTCATTAAAGGAACAACCATGCTCACCCCAAATAAATCCTGAAAAGAAATCAAGAAAAGTTTTAGTAACTTTCACAAAGACAACGGCAACCTGGCTTANAAAAAAAAAAAAAAGTAAATTATCTCTGTATCAACACAAGGTCAAAAGAAAATTATTCATATTACAAAACACATAAACTGAAAGATAAAGGATTGCCTCACAGAGGAGTTACACCTATGAAAACATCAGTCCTCTCCCCCCACTCCAGATTCAATCCTTCTGAAGGTATATATTTAAACATTAAATATTCCTTTAATATACATTAAACTTTACCTGTTTAACAAGAAAAGTACTTCGTACCAGAGTTTTAAATTCAAAGTGGTCTAATTTCAATCACCTAAAAATACTTTTTACTTGTGCAAAGAATGTATATTTTGAAGAATGGTATTTTAACCCAACCACAATGGGGAAGAAGCTACAGTAGATTTAAACCTACTTACAGACTGCCTTTGTGTATAGCTTAAGAAATGTAGTGAAAAGACAGAAACATAAAAAAAAAAAGAAAAAAAAGGCAAAGCATAATTGAAAAACATTTTGTAAGAGGAGGGTAAAGGACACTGCCCATCCTGAGCAGTACAAGGATCTCCTACTCGTTCCTTTTGCTTTATTACCTTTTGTTAAGCTCACCACATTGACCCAGTAGTTCTTTCAGTACTACTACAATCTGGCACAGCATCCAGAGTCCCTTGGAGAAGATCTATTGGAGCAAGATCACCTTTCATCACTGATTTCTTGAACTGAACTAGACTACCTCAAAGTAGACTACCTCAACTTAACTGTAACAATGTCTATCACTAAGTGAATTCTCACAGGCTGTCATTAATTATTTTTTGATGATTGAAATTGAGGCTTACAAGGTTAGAATCACTAAATACATTGGCATGAACAAACAGAGCACACCACTTACAAACATCTTGAGTAACACAATCTCAGGTGTCATCTGCGAACCTCAACAGAGGTTCAGTGACCTTGTCCGGGTTGTCAACAGAGACATTAAAGAGTACAAGTCTCAGACTATACCCTGGCAGTACTGGGCTGTCATAGGCATGCAGGTTGAGCAAGACCCATTAACCACTATCCTTTGATAGGGAGTTACTTATCATTTCACATGTAATTCCTTATGTGGAATGACAGCTACGCTGTATTTATTTGTCTGGCTACAGGAAGTTCGCATCACCACACCCTCTGAAAGGACACTTGGTTGATTTTCTTGTGTGCCCCAGCTCAGTGCCAACAAGCTATTACAGGGCTGGAGAACCACAGCATTTAAAAGTCAGTTAAAAGAAGCAAAGCTTGTTCTAATGCACTTTTTACTGGGATATCTGCTCCAGAACACAAACCAACTGAGTTGTTTCTATTGTCCAACCTAAAAGTAGGTAAGACAATATCTTGGCATTTCACAGTGCAAACTCGTAATCATTTTGTATTCGTTTTCCAAGTCATCGCTTTTAATTTCAAATTAATTAAATGACACTTTCATGAGGCTCAGGAATCGCCACAGAATATGAACCTTCTTTAAAGTCTGTGTTCTTTCAATAAGTGACATTTTTTTTTCTAGAAAAAACATGCTTTTAGGTTGGTGGTTTTTTTTTTTTTTTTTTTGTAAACTTACAGGAACCACGGGTATTTCAAGGAAACAGGAAACAGCTCTCTTAAAAGCACAAGGCAAGACTCAGCTTTTAGGGTGCTGCGCTATTCCATACCATTCACAGGATAATAATCCGACCTGTGTATCAAACTGCGGGGCTGTTTGCACGGGTAGCACGGCACAGCCACTACACACCACCGCCTCTACAAACACTGGCATTCCCAAGGAGCAGCTGCAGCGCTGCACCCCAGAACCCAGCAGCCTTGGACTGGAAAGGAGAACATTCCCGTTCCCGGGCGCGGCCGCCCGCCGCAGGCCGCGCGGGGCGGGCCCCACGGCCGCCGCCGCCCGCTTACCAGGAATCCCACCGCGTAGAGGCACCGCACGAAGCGAGCGGACGCGGCCGGGCTCCCCGCGGCCCTTCGGCCTCCGCTAGCCTCATCCTCCTCCTCCTCCATGCGGGCGGCGGCGCCGGGCCTGCGCAGTGCCCGCGGCGCGGCGGAAACGGGGAGGCGGCGGGGCCGGTGGCGGGGAAGGGCCGCGGGTGTTGTTTCGTTCGGCGCAATATCCTGCGTGTGTCCTCCTCTTCGGGCGAAGACGAGGAAGAGTAAGGGTCCCTGCCGGCCTCGGGAGCCATCGGGATCCCTGCCTCCACCCTCCCACACACACCTCTGTAGGACTTTGCCCTTCCTGCCTTTTGCTTGTTTGTACGGGGAGAATTTTGAAACCCGTCCCCTCGGGGCCTGAGGCTCTGTGGAAGGCAGGAAGAGCCAGGTGGAGCCGAGGGGCTTTGGAAACAAATATGCCGTAGGAGCATGGTAATGGATCCCCTGCAGGTTGCTGTGGAAAGATGGCTTTTGGGCCCGTGCACCTCCGATCCTGCCTATCCATGTGGAAAACGGCCGTGTCCCAGCGCTGCTGTCCCAGCCCCATTTCTCGGGCTCAGCCCGATGCCTGCATCAAGTGTTTCTGGCAGCAGAGTGTTTTCTTGCCTTGTTACCTGGCTGATGATGGTGGTACTGCATGGATGCTGAGAAAGCTTCAGCAGAGAATTTCTTCAGCTCTCCGTAGCATTTTGTGAGAGCTCTGTCTTTCCCATGCAAACTGTCTCAGACTATGTTATGGTTTTGTAAACTTCTTGCACCTGCAGGATGTTTGCCTGAGTTTTATGGTTTTAACTAAGAAAATATTTGGAAATAGGTATCTTAGAATTTGACCAATCCCCTCAAGGGATGGATGGCCAGAGGGCAAATTGCCTTATGCCACTTAACACACTTTTTGCGAACTAGTGTATAAAAACCCTTGGAAACTATTCAACTTCCTTCCTTTCATCCGCAATCCTGGAATTCTGCGTTTTCCTTATTTCGCTGTTCTGACTCAACAGTGACAGTACTGAGCCAAGGAAGAAGGGCATCCCTCTTTCTGCTTAGCACGTTCACTGCTGTGCTGTGTTTTTTTTAAAAATCAGGGATAGCTGGAATAGTTGATAACTACTGTGTTATAATGCATTTGCATCCAAAGCAGTGAAACTTCATAAATCTCTCAGATGCACTGGTGGAAATGATTGTCACATGGAAAATGTGACCATCCAACTTTATGTTGGAGTTGGAGGTGCTCTTTTATATAGTTGCTTGGCCAGGGATCAATAGAAGTGCTGCAGTTTTAAGTACTTTAAAAAATGTACAAGGGAGCAGGAGATGATTTAACTTGTTTTTAATTATCAGTAAGAAGAAACTTTTGAAAAATGCTGGTGACTCTTATGTTTTAAAAGTTAGCATGAGTTATAAAGTTTGAGAATGATCATTCAGTAACTGACAATAGCATAACTTCAGTTCTATCTTCATGTTTTCAGAAGAAATAAATGTCACAGGATTGAGGATCTGTTATAGATTTAGGTCACACAAAAAAAAAAAAAGGAGAGGGGAATGTGGTTTGCCTTATGGTTATTACAATTTAGGTTAAAAAACTCCCAAAACACCAAAACTAAAGCAAGACATATTTTTAGATATGCAGCTTATAAATAAGATACCAAGGCAAAACTTAACTTAGTATATGCATAGGGACAAAGATGTTACCAGAGTCCAGACAAGAATAACTCAGTTGTTTAATATCCCAGTGGCTGTGATGTTTATAGTGTTGGGTTAACTAATATATCCTATTAATTTATCTCTTTGAGGCCACTTTGAATAACACGTTCTCTCAGTGAGGTTTTTAAAATTCTGGATACAACACTAACGGAGATCAGTTGCACACAATTCCTCTGAAATCGACAAAATGGTGACAAGATACTGAAATATTAGAGCATCCTGGGAATTGCCGCTACATTGTCTGCTCAATATTGCGCTAATTTTACCCTTGGTCATTTTAACTGATAGAAGAAATGGAAAATGCCTGAAAATTTATTAGAAGAAACTATTAAAGAGGTGGATGATTAAAAGATGTTACAAGGGTTTAGGTACTTTTCCTGGGATCTAAGGGACATTGACTTTTATGGAAACACTGAGCCCAACCGAAATTTTTCAGGTTTTATGTGTTACTCTTTGCCATAAGTCTCTGAAACCGGTTAGCTATTTTGCATTCTTCTCAGGTTCTGAAGACAAGAATGATCGAATATGATGGGGACAAAATATTTCAGGCAGGAATATTGAATTCCCTGACAGTGAAAACCCTTACTTTTTTGTGTTATTTCAAGCTATCTCTATGCAGAATGACTTGTAAAGCAGAGAATAACCAAACTTTATGACATCAATGCAAACTGTTCATGGAAAAAACCAAGCATTTAGGGAACATGTAGGTGTCTCTTCCTTTAACAGATCTCTTACTGCTTTTGTCCTGGTGAACTTGATAATATTGCTAAAGAATTGTGCATTTTACATGCTTACATAATTTACATAATATATAAGGAAAAGGTATTAATAGATAGTAAATGTGACAAATATCTCTGTTGCCTTTGAACTGAGGGCAGATGATTTCAGCTGCCTCAAGGTTCCCACTCATGTTCTGTCATTCCAATTACAAAATTTAAGATAAAGGCTCCCAAATAAAGAAATCTTAAGATAAGTGTTCTAAAATAAAGTGATTTTATGACTGATAAGAGAACTGACTAGCAATTAAAGGAATGAAATACAATGAAGACCATTTACCAGAGTTCTATGGAAAATAGAGCTAGTCTACTATCTTTGGGGACAGAATTACATAGTTGGTTGATTAAAATGATATTATCAATATAGTACACTTACATTACTCTAAGGTGTTTGACTTCTTACTGGGTGATTCTTAAAAACAGGAATGCAATAGATACTCAGAAATGGCAAGCAGCAGCATGTGTATCCAGGATTATCTGGATGATCCTTTTATTTCTGTCTTTTTTTCCATGACCTGGTAGTAGCAATTGAATGAACATTATTGATTTTATGGATAATGCTAGAACCAGGAAGAATATGCAGATTACTGTCACTACACAATCAGAGTGCTCTGTTTCCACTATATGTAAGTAATGCAAGTGTGAAGTGCATCATGCTAGAAACAAAGCATGAGGAGGTGCACCTCTCTGTTGTGACAGTGATTACAAGATGAACTTGATAGTCATAGTACTCAGCCAGCAACTGTAAGTTTTTATTGCTATTTTGTGGGTCCCCCAAAAAACACCCATCTTTGGATAAGAAATAGAGGAACCAGAAGTAAAACACGCAGGAAAACTTTATTACATCTGTATCAGTTTTTCAGTTTGCATACTAACACAACATTGTGTCTAGGTCTGCTGTCCTAATTGAATATCAATTTTGAATAAATAGGGTTTAAAAGAGAGAGAGAGAGAGATGTTTTAATGGCTGAAGGAACATTTCATACAGTGTTGGGCTGCCAGAGATCAGATTATCCGCAGCCTTGGTCGGCTATTCTTGCCTCAGATTATGAATGGGAGAACTAGTCTGTGGGAGAATGTCTGAGATTCAGTGTGCTCGTGAGGGGAAGGGGTGAGGAATCTTCAGCCTTTTAGTGAAAACATCTACTGTAAATGTTTGGTGTCACCTGCCAAGCGAGGGGTTGAGGCAGTCTGCAGCTGCCCTTCCTCAGCCAGCTCTGTGGCTCTGTGTGCTCCAAGCCCTGACATAGTGAAAGCACTGATGGAAGTCATCTGAAATCCAATAAAATTCTTTTAAAAAAAGATCCTTACATTACTTCAGTAGGGGAGAAAATTTAAAACCTTATAATTTCTTAAATAAAATTTTTAAAACACTTCCGTGAGACAGATCTAAGACAACTACACTGATTTATTCCAGTAAATGGAATATATTCTTGAATTCCTGCATTGCAAATAGGTAAGGTCAAGACCCCCAGATGTGCAATTTGTCATCAAATTTAGTGAATCTAACAGTGACTTATTTCATTCTGGTTTCCCGCTTCAGATCGTTAGGGTAACTTCAACAGTCATTTCAACTTTTCATATACAAATTGAGCCAAGTAGAAAAAGTTACAATCCAGTGGTCCAGAACATTTTAAGAGGTACTTGTAAATGAACTTGAGTTTGGAATCTGCTGTTAATCTTAAAGACATTTAAAGTGTAATCTGTCTGAAAAGATCTGCAAATTTAAGGAATGTGGAAAGAAACCTTTTAATTGATTCCACCCTCAAAGCTGTAAATGAATCACGTGAGTATCTCAGAGGGACTCAAAAAGCATTTACAAAACAGCTTGTTAAAGGAAAGAATTATTTCAGGCATCGGGCCTACTTCTTCCCTTGTGGAGTTTTTCATGGCAGCATAACTAAGGCCACATAGCTTTCTGTGTTTCTTTCAATTAATGCTTAACAGATAAAATAAATACATTGGGAATGGTTTAGATACTGTTGATCCTGCTCTGGAGCAGAAGGTGGCTGGGATGACTCCTGTTGACTTGAGTCTCTTTTCTGTCGTATTACAGTAACCTTACGTCACACACATCTCCCCCTTACACATCCCTCACCCAGTCTATGATTTTATTTATTTAATTATCTATTTTAAGGTCAGTGGCTCCGTAGAAGCTGGAGAGGTACAGAAAGAACTAAAGGCTAGTTCCTCAAGCTTCCTGAATAAATCAAAAAATTTATATCTCAAAAAGTGTCTGTGCAGTAAATGGAAGGTGTTGCAGCCTCAGAGTGAGATTCATAATAGCGTCCTGCTGTGGAAGGACTCATGTAGGGGCAGCAATAAAAATGGTGAAGAAGACTCCAGCTTTTAATTTCTGACTATTTATGCATAACTACTTTCATAGGAAACTGCCTGGAATACCTCCTAGAATTAGGCAACTCATTAATTTCTGTGAAAATGACATGTGTAATGTGTCATGACTTTAGAGTATTGCAGGAAACATTAATGGCTTTGGCCTGGCTTTCCTATAATTGTATAAAAAATTTGAGCACTCACGATGGTGATGTGATAAAGGAACTCAGATGCACCTTCTTGTTCTGATGATTCTAGTTATCTTGCCCAACTTGGAGGGACATGGATTCATCACATCTTGAATCAGTGTTATGACACAATTAAAAAAGAAATTGTGCCTTACCATGATTTTACCTATTTTATCTAATGTAGATTTAATGCAAGATATAATATAGAATGGGATATATGAAACAGAGTGATCCACTCAGTCATACTGAAGTTTTGTCTTCCTTTTTGGGGCTGAATAAATCTGTGATGCCTTGTAGAGTGTCAAAGTCCTGAGCACAGAGAGGGCGTAAGGAGGGGTCCAAATGGGATGTACACCCTGCAGCTTTGTTCATCAGGGTGACTGAAAGTCTGTCATGTGTTCCTGCACTTGTCTAACAGTGGGTCCTGGGTACACAGAGGTGTGTAGAAGTAATGCCTCATAAAGATTTTTCTTCTTGGTTTATTAGGATTCCTGTTGAAGCTTTTGCTGACATAAGGGCTGCTTCTGTCCCTTTTGTTCTTACCGTCTTTATCTCTGTGACCTTAGTATAGCTCATGCAGGATGAATGACTCATTGATAGCTGTGTTCAGAATGGCTTGATTTCCTCCATTTGTAGAGGACTTCAGCACATTTCTACAATCTCCAGTCAGGTTTTGCCTGACCCAGCCATGTACCCTCGCTGCAAAGAAGGTGGATGGTATCCTGGTCCACATTAGGCAAAGCATTGCCAGCAACTTGAGGGAGGTGTTCCTTCCTCTCTACTCTGTACTGGTAAGGCCACACTTTGAGTGCTGGATCAAGTTCTGGGCTTTGCAGTACAAGAGACACGTGAACACTCTGGAGGGAGTCAAATGATGGGCAACTAAGGTGGTGGAGGGACTGGAACATGTCTCCTATGAGGAAAAGCTGAGAAAACTGGGACTGTTCTGCTTTGAGAAGAGAAAGCTCGGGGGGCAGGGGGTCAGGCTCTTTTCAGTTATGCCCATTGACAGGACCAGAGACGGTGGGCACAAACTGAAACACATGAGAGTTGCTTGGAACATCAGGAAACACTTTTTACAGTGAAGGTGATCAAACACTGGCAGGTGTTGCACAAGGAGGTTCTGGAGTATCCAGCCTTGGAGATGTTCAAAAGCCACCTGGACATGGTCATGGGCAATCAGTTCCAGGTGGTCCTGCTTGTGCAGGGAGGCTAGACAAGATGACCTCTAGAGGACCCTTCAAAGCTCAGTCATTCTGTGATTGTGTGACTTGTGGTCTGATTTACTGTAGTATTAAGAATAAAGTAGTCATATCTCAAACTAGTTATTCCAGACCCTCTCTTAGTCAGTGAACAAACCAAACTAAACCTACAAACAACCAAAGTACAAAGTAATTGTACTTTTAGGGCACTGTTCCTTGCACATTGAGGTAGTCATGCAAAAATAGGTCAGATGGACTGTGCCATAAAAGTGATGTATGACTGTAGAGGAAACCTGAAGTGACCAGCTTAGTTGCAGAGCTCCAGCCACACATTCAATGGACAAGGTGTGTGCAGGTATGCTGTGTAAAGTGTCTGGCTGTTTGTGTGCCTAGTACTCTGCTGACAAGTGATTGTGTAGGTGCAATAGGTAACATCCTGCCCAGCTGGGGAAGATGGACAGGATGAGGATCGGAATCAGTGGGTGAGATACTCCCATTACTGCTCAGAACAGTAAATGAGCATTGAGGTCTCAGAAGGACTCAGCTCTGAGGCGGTTGCTGAAATTGTTTCTTGGTATATAGTGAGACATGCAGCCAGTTCTGAAAGGCTGTTTTTAGATCACGGACATATCTGCCAGCACAGATAAGGAGCTGCCTGCCAATTCCAAACATACGCACCCGACACTTACTCAATCACACACAAACATAAACAAGCAAATAAACAACCTCCCCTTCCCATAAATATCTTTTCTTTCCCCTTCAGATGGAAAAAGAAAAAAGAAACAGCCTGCTATTGTTTTTTTAATCTTTTTTTTTTCTTTTCTATTTTTAAATACAAGGAGAGGCTCAGATACTATATTGAAGCTGGAGCTATTATATACAGAAATAAAATATGCAGTTTCAGGACTTAGTTTAGCCCTATGTATCTGGTGAAAAAACAGAAATAAAATCACGAAACTTTTGCCAGTTTTGTTAAATGAGATTGGAATCCATCCATTATGTGGGGCCTTCAATCTTCACACTACAAGTCAAGAAAATCAATGAATGTTTGGCTTAATTGGCCAAATTGATTGAATATTAAAACTGATTTAATTACTTCATTTTCATTATGGTAGGAATAAATTTGGCTAAGTCATTTTGGTTTAAATTGACAGTATTTCTGCAGAAATTTAGGAGTTTTGAAAGGAGTTGGGGAATGACTTTGTTTAAGATTCAGAATAATGATTGTTTTGGCTTAATAAGCCTGTCCCTGTTTTCTCTGCCTTGAAACTTTCTTCTATTGAGGAACCTTCAGAATTTAATTTAATTAAAGAAAAAGTGCCCTGAGACTTTCAGTATTCAAGTGGTGGATAACACAAATTTTTAAGCTGACATAACAAGTCTTAACATGGCTTCTGATTCATTCTTGACATAGACGGGCATAATGCTGGCAATGTTAGAGTATTTGGAAGATAACACTGCCAGAGAATGTGCCATAAATATAAAAGAGAATAATTAAATTAGATCCTCTCAGGATGAACATGCTAAACTAAGACCAGAGTGCATGTACAGTATATTAAAAATAAATACTTGCACTGCACAGGCAGTAATTCAGCTGTCATTTGAATTCAGTGAAACTGTTCATGCAAACTGAGTTCAGTGAAGCTGCTCACAACAGTAAGTTACTCTCATGCAGAAACGGGCTCACAGAGTCACTGTCATATTTCTGTCCTGAAGCCAGGTAGGTGCAACATGACTGGAACTAGCCATTTGATATTTTTTGGTTTGTTTTATTAATTGTGGTTCAGTGGCTGAGACAGGGGTCTGGAGTTCTCTTTTTTCTTCTGATTTAATGTTGGAAAAGTTCACTATTGTGAAGTTATAAGACCTCCCATTATTTAGGATGAGCTAAGTGGCATAATGTTAAACAGTGCATCAGAATTAATTTTTTAATGAATACCATGAAGAACTTCGTATCATGGATTTTGTTTATGTTGTGACTATATCTTTGAATTTCACTGAATAAAATTCTTGAACTTTGGGCCAATGCTTTCTAAGGTCACCCACACCAGCAAAATGGTTGGGAACTCCAGTTCACTGCATGGGATTCAGTTGCAGATTAAGACTTTTGCATTCAGACATCTCCATGTGAAATATGGATCTTTCCTGCCCAGAGCTGATCGGGGTCTGCCTAAAACACTCAGGAGTGCCCCCAGGATGGCCTGACAAGCTAATGGAGCCTGGATTCAGCCAGCTTAACAGAGGTAGCCTGGATCACTTTTGGGTGGTGTGAACCTGGCCTGTAGTTGTCACTCAAGAAAGGTATTGGCCTCCTCTAAGTCCCTTGTCATACCTGCCTGCCAAATGTAGATGCCTTAGACATCCCGGAGCACCCGATTGCAGGAGATGACAGTAAGGCAACCGTATCCCGCTTTCCAGACATGATGCAGTCGCCATCATGTAGGGTTCTAGTGTCATCCAAGGTGAGTGGGGGTACGTAAAACCCCGCGTGGGGCTAGCAGATATTTTAAAACAGAGAGGGAAATACGCCCTTCTGAAGTGGCAGTTGAGAGCCAGCAGGATACTCTGGAACTGGCTAGAGCTAGGTGTCTGAGCTGAGCCCTCTGAGTCTAATCGAGGTTGTGATGAACTGCTCTCTGGCACCACTGAGTGTGATCACTATTGATTATGATGGAAAGACACTTAGCTTATAAGAAATTGTCTAAATTTGGGCATGTTAGTGCTGAACTGAATCCTA
>VWZW01000342.1:452068-476853 GCA_013397115.1 Edolisoma coerulescens | reverse complement strand
TTTTTTTTTTTTTTTTTTAGGCACGTTGGAATAGAATTGGACAGAACAGAATAGAATATTTCAGTTGGAGGGGACCTACAACAATTATCTACTCCACCTGCCTGACCACTTCAGGGCTGACCAAAAGTTAAAGTATTATTCCAAACTGCAGGTAATAATTTTTATTTTCTTTTATAGCACATTCTATGTGTTTTTCCTGTTTGTTTTCTTTAATATTGACCAATAAAACATCACTTTCCAAACCTAGGTTTCTAAACACCTATTTCTGCTGTTTCAAAATGAACTGCATCAGTGGCTGTCAGGCAAAGCAAATATGACAAAAAGAGTCTGTTTGAATATTCATTTGCTCCTCTGCATACACTGAAAATCTGAAGTGCAAAAAGGCCAAAAAATATTAGATGTGCTTGTGTATGAAATTAGTATAGTATCAGGTTTGAATAAAATATGATTCATGACAAATGTGAATATTATTTTGGGCAGATAGTGTAATGTTATAAAACCACTGAGGACACAGCACCAGTTCATCTGTGTAGAAATGAAGGGAGGTGGTAGAAACAGTGTTTTCCTTGCTCTCCTCAAGTATGCTGATGCACTGTCCAAACCAATACTGGCAAATTGGAAGTAGGAATCCCTCTGGAGTCCTAAGTCTATGGCAATAAAATGTTGTGACAAATGTTTTCTGGAGTAAACTGGCTTCATTCTTCTCTTGAGCCCAGTATGCGATATCACTGGGAATTTTCTACTCTGGTGATGAATAATTCCAATGAAATTTTATTGGGTAAGGACTGCAGGATCTGGTGCACGTTGTAAACTCTATACATTTCTATAGGAGCATGCCCTGTAAGCTTCGAGAGATGATTGGGAAGACCTGCTTGGTATGAAATGAAGTTATTGAAAAAGCCTTTTTCTTGTACAGTGAGTACTTGTAACTTAAATGTTTTACCTCATCACTTTCCAAAATGGCTAAAGCATGTGTTTGGGAAAGTGTCTTCTTGTTTTAAAAAGATTGACGTTTTTTATCAGGTTCTTGAAGGAATTTTTAACTGCATAAATTTTTGATATACACAAAAAAGATGCATCTGAATAAACAAAGCATTTAAGTGTTTTTGTGTTTAGTGTTGCTAAAGTTATTACTTTAAAGGTAGGATGTAAATTTTTTAAGATAACTGTATTTCTATTATAGAGGATTTTTCAAAGGCATCTCTTCAGTTTGGCAACCATATTTTAAAATTCTATAAAAAATCCTCAGCCTTCATGTTGTAATGTGACTTATAGTAACTTCCAAAGCGTTGCAGGTGTTTTCTTTCCTGCTAGCAGCTAAGGAAACATTCACCACCAGGCCTGAGCTTTGGAAGTCCTTGCTACTACTGTGTGCTCTGTAACGCCACTCACGTAGATGCACAGAGCCATTGCAACTCCATCTCTATCTCCACTGATGTTGATGCACCAGCTGCAATAATATTTCAAGTCAATCCCTGATTAGTTAGGGGAAGGTCAGCTATTTCTGACTGGCCTCGCCCAGACAGCGAAACAGAGCAAAGCCCTGCCATCAGTGTCCTAAAATAGAAGGCCCTTTTCATCTGTCAGACTTGAGTCAGCCACATGGAACACAAATTTGGAGACACAAATTGACTCACAGGGCACTGGGAAGAAGGGCAGAGGCAGAAAGTCAAGTGAAGAGAAACTTCTTCAGATATGAGCTGTATTCTCCAAACCGTTTTTTAGTTATTTTCACAATATTTTTTTTATTTTACTGCTAACCTTTTAAGTAATTAAGGTGTTTTTTTTTTTTAAGAACTTCGATAATGAAACTTAGTGTGGGGATATTTTTTGGAGGCTTCTTTGCAGCTCTGGGGGTTTTGCTTTTTTTGGTGGCGTTTGGAACTGATTATTGGCTTCTTGCTACAGAAGTAGGAACTTGTTCAGAAGCGCCTGAAGATGCTGGGGTTAGTATGGACTTTTAATTTATAATGAGAATTATGTATGTAGAATTCTTGGATGTGTTTATTTTCTAAGAATTTACTTCTATATGAACTTTTGAATACACTCATTTTGACCTTTCTGGAGGCTTACAAGCCTGCCTCAAAACCTCTTATAATCATTTGTAATCAGCTCTAAAATGAATTTTTATTTTGTGATACTGCTTTTGCAATATGATATTCTTTCAAAAGGAGAATGACTGTTTATATATGCTACAGCTGACCTAAATTCAGACAGGTTGTGTGTCATTATGGTGGTGGTGTTTTTTACCTCAACATCTAATTGAACTTAATCCTTTCAGCTGTTCAAAAATTGTATGATAATGACTTTCTTTTTCTTTTTTTTTTTCTTCCTCTGTAGGGAGAGAAGGCCACTTTCCATCATGAAGGTTTTTTCTGGAGGTGCTGGTTTAGTGGAAATGTAGGAGATAATAATGCCAGCATGTGGAATTTTTGGTATAGTAAGTAAATTTTTCCTTTTTAATTATCTACAGTAATTTGTTCGCAAAATTGTTGAGGTTTGGTGTGTTTTTTGTTTTTACTTCTATCTTACGAATAATTAGATTTCATATGGCTTCTTTGGGGATCATGTTCTTCAGCTACCCTAAAATAAATTCTTGACACACACTTTTGTAATCTGTACTATAGGAAGCCCCAGGACAAAATGGTACAAGTTTAGCTATCAGATTACACTGCGATTGTTATGGATGCCCTGTTAACCTGACTCCATTCTTAGTTACACGGTCTTTTGCCGCTTACTGTTAAACAGATGGTTTATTTCTGTTAAGTAGGGAAAAAAGAGCTTGGTGGTTAGCCTGGTCCATGATTTTTTTGCTTGGAGAGTTTCTCCGTCTAGTTCTTAACCCACTACAAGTGGGTTAAGACAGGAGTGGGCAACTCCACAATGAAAATGGTGTAGGATACATCATCTCCAGAAGAGTTCCTCTATTACATTCACGGATGACCCGTTGCTTTCTTTCACTACATCCAGGATTCTAAGATAGATAGAATTCCAAGATCAGATAGTGTTTTACAACCAAAATCTCCCATTAAGAAGTCAAGCAAAACTTCTTCTCCAGTCTTTGACCCTCCCTTTGAGGTAGGGAGCTCCCTCACCTTATTGCAAGATTTCCATAATCGTTGTGAAAAGCACGTGCCATCATACAAATTTGACTTCAATAGCCCATATTTTGCTAAATATATTGCTTAGTCTTAGGTGAAAAATCTAATATTCACTGTAGTTAATTTCCCCTTGTTATTTATCTGGAAAATTCTCTGGTCAGGAATCTGAAATTTAAATGGAGTTTAAGTTATAGTCAGCTTTTATCTTTCACCAGGAAGAAGTTGATATATTTAGAGGTATTTAATAAAAAGGGTGAAATTACCCTTTTCTGCAGGATATTAATTCCATAGACTAAACTCATATTTATGGACATTGTAAACTTTCTGAAGATGCTTGATATTTTCATTGTTCTTTCACAAAAGAAAAAGTAATTGCCTGGATTTTGTTTGTTTGATTGGATTTTTTGGACATGCAGTAATGAGAAGAATATAATTAAACCCTCAAATGAGAAAGGTACATGTGCATACGAAAGCATACATATGCATCACATATAAATTGCAGTGTGCCTTCAGCATGGCTCATTTACTGTCCCAGAGTGCAAATCTGTGTTGCTCTTTAAGGAATAATCTTGTTTGGATAACAAGGCTCGTATCTCTTACCAAACCAAATTCACTGTAAGCCTAAGAAAGAACCTGAAATCTTGACCTATGAAGCTCAGTTTGCCCATTTGAAGAACAGACATACAATATTGTTAAGGCAGTAAAATTACTCTTTTGCTTTCTTTCATTCTTAGCTAACCAGTCACCTTCTAAGAATTGCACACATGCTTACCTGTCCCCATTTCCTCTTCTCCGAGATGAACACAACTCAACCTCCTATGACTCTGCAATCAGTAAGTATTGTTTGGTGCAAATGAATACAATGCCTATAGTTTCAAGGAAACAATTTGGATGCTTCAAACTAAAACAGCCTTATCGCTCCACACAGTTTAATTAACAGAGTTTTGGTATTTCATACTTCTCATAATTTTACAACATGCATATTTAAGCCACTGTTTAACAAAGCACTTAAATGAATGCTTAGCTTTAAGCATGATGGCAGAATGGAGGTTATTTCTGAAAAAAAAAATAAGATGTTTCCTTTTTAGTGCTTTTTTTCTCCAACATAGTAAGTATCTTCCTTGGGCTGAATGCATGTACTTCCTGTCATGTATTTCAATAAATCTGTTTTTGGTTTTGGTTGGGTGGGGGTTTTTTTTGTTGTTTTGGTTTTTGGCTGGTTTTTTTTGTTAAATAAATAACTACATATGGAAATGTATTGCATTTTTACTTTATGAGGAAGGAGGAGCAGAGCCTTGATGCTATCTAAGTTTATTTACCTGACTCAGATATACTTCACTGAGAAACTCTTGTACTGTAACAGAGATACCTATAAGTATATATTTATATATATTCATAAAAAACATTATGTTTGAATAGTGCCTAGAAAGCTCTGTTTTTACAACACTTAGAAACTACTTAAAAATATCAGGTACATTTCATCAGATTAAGATATTTACGCAAACATATTTGAAGCAAATAACTCCTGATACCTATTTCATATGACTTTTTAAACAACCTGTGATGTGTGGATGCTACATGTCTCTGAGCTTGCTGACTAAGGTACTTAAGTGATCCCTTCCTCTCCTGAAGGTGTAATTATGCTTTTGCTAACCTTGAAGTGTCTTTAGAATCCAATTTTTATGCTGCAGACATGAAAAAGAAAATAAACTGGAATTATAATTGTTCTTTTAATCTTTAGAAATTACGAACTGTTTGTCCAGGAAGAATTCAGACCTCACCATTCAGAGATCTAATCTGTAACTTCATAGCACATCTAGAACAGTTTATCTTTCCATTTGAAAGTGACAGAGTCATCAGCTCCTAAAAGCCTAGACAGAGTTTGTATTCCACCATTCACTCATACATTCACAAAGGTTCCTCAAATTATATTGCATGATTACACAGAAGTGGACAAACAAAGAAAAAGTAAAGGAGAAGGAATATCATCAAAAGTTTAATTAATTTTAGTTAATATTTGCCAAAAGAACCACTGCTCAAATATAATTTTCCTATCTATATTTCATATTAGGAGATTAAAAGTAGGCAGAACTGTACTGTAGATGCTGGCCCAGGTAGAGTATATTCAGAGCCATTCCTGCTATATAAATAGATACAGTTGGATTGCTTTTGAGCTCATTAAAACTGAAGAGGGTTTGGGGTTTTTTTTTGCCTACATTTCATTTGCAGCATCCAAGCTGAGTTATTTACTAGAACAGGTATGATTGTTCAAGAGTCTTTCACAACTTTTTATGAAGAAAGTTATGTCATCATCTCTTCTGTTATTTCAATACTTGTTTCTCCTTTCATCTAGTTTGACAATCCTGCCCATGATATTTGGCAAATAAGTTTTTAAAACCTTGCTGCAACTGCAGGCACTAAATTAAGAAATGCTAGAAGGTTATCCTCTTCTTCTTGACTCTCAGTGCAGGAAATGGTTCTCTATAAAGCCAGTGCCAAAAGGCTTCAGTTTGGTTTCGTGAAGAACAAGATTTCATCTATGATTTGTAAATCCAGTTGTCTGCATCTAATACTTTGCATCAGCTAAACATAGAATAAATGGGCACTACCAAAAAATTGAGGTTATTGTCCCCTTTTTCTGCTACTGTTCCTTGATAAAATATTACCATTTTCATGGCTTATAGCTTTCTTGACGTATTCTATTTTGGGGATGATAAAAAGCCCAAATCTCCTCCCCAGGTTTATCATTGCATTTTTAGTGAGTCAATCTAGTACTATTTTAAATAGGGGTGGATAACAAGAAATTTTCTGTCATCTTAATTTTCTCTTTCATAGAAAAATAAACAGCTGAATAAAGAGCTTTAAACTTCATTAGAAAAATCAAACATGTATACAACACATTTTCTAAAAATCTCTAACTTTCTGTTCAGAGGACTATTAGTGTCTGAAGTAAAGGCATGTGCCTTTTTTACAGACTGTTTAGCTTAAGAGACTTTTGGACCTTATCAGAGGAATTTGAATTTAACTGCAGCCCCTTGTACAGTCCCTTGTGTGGAGACACAAGTGTGGTTTGGTTTTGGAGTGCCGTGTCACCATCCAGCTAGAAGAGCTCAGGCAAAGATAAGTTGCCTGAGGAACATGAAATCTTTGATGCTTTTTGAGTGCAGTGTCTGGACCAAGTTCTCTGATGACATAACTCCCTTTGGCTTTAGTAGAAATTTGGCTAGAGCTTTTCTGGGGCAGAATTCAAACCAGCCTCACCTATCCTCTCTTAGTTTATTTACATCTTTTTGTATGTTGAGTTTACGTTTGTGTTAAAGCACTGAGGACAGGGAAGTCTAGTGTTACAGGATACCTTACAAAGCTTTAGACCAAAGGCTTGGTTCATTCTGGTGTACAAACCTAGACTATGAGCTCTTGGTGTCAAGGACTATAGCCTTAGATGGAAATGTAAAGACACAAAAGCCTATGGGGATGCTTATATTGGAGATTTGAATGCATACTTTAATGTATCAGATATCTTTCAATCATTACTGTTAGATCCATGATCAGCTTCAAACGGTTAGATAGCACTGCTTTGAAATTGCAGTTTGCTGTATCTTTTATCATGGTTATAATGTTTTTGTGCATCCACTGGTTTTGTTAAATATCTTGGCAGAGGGGGGACGACTTCCCCTAGCTGTACTGTAAGGTATGGTTTCAAAAGCTGAGTGAACCATCCTGTACAGGTTATGTACTTAAATTCATAGGCCAAGTCATTTATCTTAACCTGAAACAGGTTCTAAATGAACTCAGGGGAAGCCTGACTCTAGTGACTTTCTGTGAGGGTACATAGGTTTAGAGTGACAACTATTATCATGTGCAGCTCTTAAGTTGACTTAGCACCTCATTGTGTTGCTAGCAGATTCATTTTTATGATGAATCACATACATAAGTGCAACAAACTACAACATAGGAATAAAAAAAATAAATTAGACCATGCAATAGAAGTACCACAGCAGCAACCTATATATTCTAAAATGAACATACATTTGCGTAATCAGAACCAGATTAGTTGCCCCGTCAGGATATTCTGAAAATATAATAATATAGTACTTTAATATTAATTCATTGCTAGCTAGATTCATGCATGGTATCATGTCATTAGATTACTTAACACTGATGTTCAAGGGCTATCACACTGTTCTAAAGTTCTTTTACTATAGGACAATACTGGGCCTGTTTTTGGAAAATGTGCAAAATTCTTACTCATGGAAATAGTCCCATTAGCCATAGTGAGATTATTCCTAAGGAAAAGAAGTGAAAAATCTAACACTTTGTCACTAATTAATTATTTTTATTTTTGAGGGGATTTTTTTTCAACTTAATTTGGAAATAAACAGTAGTTCCCTAAGTGTTGTAAATCACCCCAACACCTTTTGAAGCTGAAGTGGAAGCATTTTAATAGGGCAGCACTGGCACATTAGTTTAATACTCTGATTTGTAGCTGCTAGTATTGTTTTTTCTGAATATTACTATTTTATTTTGTCCAGTACTGGGCACATTGCCAGTATTTGAAATAATGCCTAATGGATAATACACAATGTTTATAGGACTGAAGCAAAAATCTGATTCAGCAACTGTTAAATCTAAAATGCTGTGATCAGATTTATTGGCAGGTTTGTTAATGGGTTGAAATTAAGCTAAAGTAATCTGGAAAATATCAGCAATGAAATCTGAAAATAGAAGTTGTACAAGTGAAATGTTAGTAGTAGACTATTTCTAGGGGGAAAAAATGCTCTTGTTTAATACAGTCATATAATTGCCCATGAGAGATTGTACAACAGTACATTTATAAGGGACCACTCTGTAGCACCCAAGCAGCAATAAAATAAGAAGCATTTTAAAAAGCAGTGTATCCATCCTGTGAATATTGTATTTGTTTTACTGTTAAAGTTATTTTAAAAAAAATATTACTAAGGGATAGTAAAGGGTGCCGGATGAAGCTGAGAAAAGTCTTGCAAGGTTTGCTGTGTTGCCAGGTGTGTCTCCTGTGCTGCTGCTGAGATAGGTGATTTCATTTACAGTTGTTTATCTACAGAGAAGATACTCCTGGTTGAGAGCAGATCAGGCACTCCACCTTTCACTGTACTGGCACTGTGTGTGGCAATACTGTTCTCAAAAGCATTTCAATATCTCTTACATTAAATAGAGAGGTAAAAAAAGACATACTCTAAAATACAATCCACAGTCAGATCACAGGAAGTGTTCCCTTTCGGATGTGAGCTTGTCTGTGACAGTTCAAGGCAACCTTTCCAAGTCATTTTGCCTACCCTTGGAAATGTTTATGTGGCATTGTACTCACATATGCTTCAAAAAGTTTTTCATCCTTATCGTGCTTAATAACTCATATTGATATTAAATTCAAGATTAAGTGTCTGGGTTTTTATGGTAGACCACAGTACTTGTATGGACTAATGGCTGTGTTTTGAAAACACTTTAAGTCAACAAGGGCAATAAAAACTTGGTATTCTTTCATGATGCTGATGTTAACATCTCCAATAGTAGAAGGGTGTTTCTTCGAGTCATTAACCTGGCTGTTCCTGACTAACTATTATGGAACTCCAGAGTGTGCATGACTGCTACACAAACGTGTGTTGTAGGTGACACAGCTCTGTAACTTTTCAAATGTGTTATTGCTTCTCTTGTATATCAAGCATCAGTAACATCTTAAAATATGAATCTGTAACTTCAGTTTGTAATCAATGCTGGGACCTATTATACTAGAAAACAAGGCTTTTGGTAATTTTCACCCATTTCTCCAAAATTTGGTCCCTTGCACAAACCCAGATACTTCTAGTTTTCAAATAATGCAAACGTTTCTGGAGGGACCTAAATTAGGATCTTTAGAGAGAAAAGCAAATAACAAGGGAAAACTACAGGTCATGCAATTTGGGAGGAAAGTAATGTTCTCATACCGGCCCAACGGTGCAGTTGTCTGTACTCCTGTTTTCTGCTAAGTCTTTTTTTATTTTTAGGCCTGCCTATCATTTCCAAGGCAAAGTTGTACCCAACAAAGGGGCGGCTTACGAAGACAAGTACAAAACCTTCTGTTTAACACTGTTGCAATGCAGAGCAATGGTATCTAAGATTTTAAACACTGCAGATATGTTTGCTTTGCACTCTGCAATAGTGCTTGTACTTTATTTCTTCTGTTGTAGGAAATACTTGGAATGATGCATGTATTTGAGGTGGGTAACTCTAACATATCTGTGAAGTACCTGGAAGAGACAAGGGTACTCCTTGTCATCTGGACCAGAACATGGGCTATCCTATGAACTACCTCAGTGAGACTTGAAATTGTGCCAACTTCTCTTAACACTTTGTATAGATACACTTTTTATGGGTACACCAAACCATTATTTCTTGAAACAGACCTTGGATCACAGTGTCAACCCTTTTCATGGGATATAAAGAAGAGTAATTCAAAGCAGCATCTTCTGTTGCATTTTATCTATCATTATTTGTGTCAACCTCAGAACAGCAGAGTCTTTGACTTGAAGAGTAATTTCATTCTTAGGAAGATTTAATTTCAACCAGCTCTTTTGTGCTCATCTGTAGGTGACAGCTAAGCTAAATGACAGCAGTAGGCCTGAGTTGTAATTTTGAATGATTAGCCCTGTAGGAATTGATCTTGCCCATCTAGGCAGAGAAGATGGGAAATGTGGTCTAAGCAAAAATGGTCAGAGTATAAAACAAGTGAAACTTTCTTTGCCGGAAAATGATAGCTTTTTAATTCTCTTACAAAAGTAGAGGTCTAAGTGCCCATTGGGTGTTTCCTCAGACCTGGGCCATAAATGATCCAAATGACTTTCTGCCTGGCAGATTAGAGAGGGTAGTATTTTTCTGGAAAAGCCATGGATTTGTGAGCAGACTTTGTACCTGTCAATTACACTCTATTTTTTAATTGATGTTTAATGACAGAATTAGCTTAAAAAACAAGTATTATGATAATTGGACTTTATCCGTGATTCTCTGGAGTAAATAACTAGAGAAATAGAAGAGAATAACTAGAGAAATAGAATGGAAGCTTCTTTCAGGTGATAGCTAGGTGAAATCAGTATTTCACATATAATGCTTAAAATAGTTACAGTGTTGGAGCAGAGGAACAGCTTTTCTCTTGTATAGTTACAGAGAGCTTTAAACAAATTTTCATCAGTTACATTTGTACTCCTTTTGTGCTCTGTTTCTAAGAATATTTGAGCATCAAACCAAGCTTTTCTCATGAAATTTCATTAAAAGCAGACTTCAAAGCTTCCTGTATGAAGAGTAGATAATCAAAATGGATGTTGGTTTTTTTAATGCTGGAGAATCTTGTGTCCTCATCCATTCAGAAAATAGAAACACTGCTCCATGACTTAGGTGACTGACCATAATAATAAAAAGAAAGCTTTTTCAAGGTCCATTTTGGCCAATGCGTCCTATTATGTAGTATGACTTTGAAGTACCTTGGGCCACCCATGTAAAAGAGTTGGGTGGTTATAGACTGATTTAGTGGTATTAGGCTTTAAATGAGGAAGTAATGTCCCATGGACTTGGAGACTGCAATGAAGCTTATCAAAGTAGCCCCATGAGTAAAATAATATGAAACTGCTTCAGAAACCCAAGACTGAAGGACTTGAGAGATTTACCTTTCTAGGTCTCCATTCACTGTCCATTTGCATTAAGTGAATCAATTAACTACGTGTTTAACTTTAAACAGGTGCCTAAATCCCATAAGAGGTATAGTACTTAAAGCAAAACACACATTTAACTGCTTTGCTGAGCCATAGCCTTATTTCTTACCTACTATTCCAATAATTTTTTGTTTATGTGAAATGGAGACTTGGATATGAACCAAACCACAATTTTAACCCTTCTGCCGGGTAGTTTCAGACACATTCATCCTTTTTATGCCCAAATCTGCTGATCAGTGTGGCGGAAAATTATGTCTCTGAATGTTTTCCTGGATTAAAAAGGATGTTATTTTAAAAGTGTGGCTAATGTAATGTGGCGAGCGTGATCTAGCTAATACATTTACAAGGCTGATGATGTATACTTTAACTTGAGTTAAGCTGGTCAAGTTAAAAACTGTAGACTTTTGGAATACATTAGTGGGAAACACAAGCTGCTAATGCCCTAGTGCGCCTTCAGATTTCAGATGAGAACAAACCTGAATTATTGTGAATAGCTGTCTCTAACAAGCCGTATGAATTTGAATCTTTCAGGATATGAACCAGTATAATAGTTGCTTGGTTGTGTTTTTCCATAACAGTAAGTAGGTGCTGTCAGATGATAAGTGGCAGTTTCTTTTGTGATACACTTTTCCTGACTTGCCAGCTGGCTTATATGCTTTCCCTCTGTTGGGTGGAAATGTTTTTCACTGACTGAATTGTCAGTGCTTCAAGATTTTCAGATCTGACGATGGAGATCTTTACAACTCATAATTTTACTAATGGGTTGTGTTAATGTACCAATTTTTAAATTCATGGGAGAAATTTATGTCACTCTTGTAGCATTTGTAAAATGATGACTTTGTTAAATGGATGTGCAATTAACCAGCTAAAAACTAATTGTTAGAAAGACTCTTTTGGCCAGAGTATGTCACAAAACTCTCAGCTCATTTATCACCAGCTGCATCCATTAATTCAGCACTGCTTGGCACTGTCTAACAGGGGCTTCTGAAACATCACATTTTAAATTTAATAAAATACAAAGAGCTTTAGAGCAGAAATAGGCTGGTTTAAGACACTTAGCTGTTTTTCAGAAATACGCTTTACATTTTTTTAGTTTCTCCCTGCTCCTAGCCTAAGTTTTTTTTCTGCTGAATATGGCTACATATAAGGAGTATTATCCAGCTGTAAATTGTAAAGAACTTACAGATTGTTATTGGTGATATAGTCTGGGCACTAAGAATGTCAAGATGTTGCCGGTCTCTGCTTCTCCCACACAATTTTGGTAAAATAATTGCATCCTGTCGGCCCAATCATTTATGCCAAACAATCACTGCTATAGCTTTGCTGTACCATTTTCTAAAGAGTGTCAATTTGGTCAAGTTGCTCTCTTACAAGGTACTGCTAAATATTCAGCAGATGGATTTCATTCACAATAACTTACGCCCTGTTTTCCATGATCACCAGGTAAGGACTGGTAATCAAACCCAATTTGATCCACATGATATATAATGTATATGCAAAATAGAATTAATGTTTTATTTGTTAATAAGGCAAGTGATAAAAGAAGGGGAAAGGAAAAATTTTTGTTAGCCAACTTGGATAAGTTCTAAAAAACATTGTATTCTTTTTCTTCCTTCTTCCTTTTCTCCAGTTTATCGAGGTTTCTGGACGGTTCTTATGCTCCTGGGTGTGCTCACTGTAGTGGTGGCTAGTTTCGTCATCATCTGTGCAGCTCCTTTTGCCAGTCACATTCTATACAAAGCAGGAGGAGGCTTTTTCATCATTGCTGGTGGGTATACTGTTTGCTCTGTCAATTAAAGAGTAGAAAGGATGAGTTATTTCTTCCATTTTCCTTAACCAAAAATTATATCAATCATGGTTAAAAGAAAGAGAAAGCATATGTTTCTATCCTTTGGCTTGTGGAGTGCCTGCCTCGGAGACAATTCTTTCCACAGTTATTTAGTCATGAAGCTATTATAAAAGCTATTTTGGGGTTAAGGTTAAAAAACCCCACATCCAGGACAAATCATGGAATTACACTGCAATTTCAATCTACTTTTTTTAACAGGAAGAAGAATGCATATTTAAGGATGTTGCCTTTTAGGATTCTCAAGGGCTTTAGCTAAAGAGAGGGTTTTGTCCTTTATCAGTGATGCAAAAGATGATGACAGTGGGCTCTGAAGAAGTTGGGAGACAGAAAACAGTTGCATGACCAATACAGGAAAATGCTTTGGATGTGATAGGACTAAACAAAATAGTTGTCATATATGAGTAAGTAGGAGCTCTAAACCTCTGTGAATGAAAGATAACGAATAACTGAATTCCCTCCTTCCTCATAACCTGCACGTACGGTGGAGGATGCACCGTCCCAGGATTCAGCTGATATGGACAGCTCACTGGTACACTGTTTGCTTAACCTTGGAAAGTCTGTGAAGATGTCACACTGGTGTGTAAGATATAGTTATACAGGAGGTAAATGATAGTATGTGCTTCATCACTCTTCTCCTTAGTTTAAAGCCTGGTGAGAGGCAGCCCTGTGAGAACATATTGTGTTACAGGGTAGAGCCACCTGTGTCAGGACCAAAAGGCCTGGGCCCTCTTTTTGCTTCTCATACTGACCCCCTGACCTTGCTTACCCGCTGCACCTCTCAGCTCTTCATACGCAGTTAGTGATCATTATTCCCTTCCAAAGGACTCTCAGTGAAGTGTGGGAAGTATTTTATAATATTTTAGCTGAAGAAAATCCTGCATACTTACATTTTATCCCTTGAGAATTACTCCTCCACTCTTTTAAAAGACATACAAAAGATATTCATAGTCTGACGGAGATTCTAAGATATTTCAATGCTTTTTGTCACTAATTTGCAGGGCAAGAGCCCATGTGAGTCTTGCTCTTTTTCTGCATTTGTAATGCATGAAAAACCTCAGCTGTCACTAGAAAGTAGCAGAAGCTGTTTGAGAGGAAAAGGGCACTTGAAAGATGCCAGGAACTGACGGGCAGAGGTGCAAAGCGACGCTTGTGTTCTCCACTCTGGGTCAGTTCATCTGCCCTCATTTAGGTAGGGGAAAGTTAGATCCCCAAGTGTGTGCTAGCCTCCCTTGGCTTCCCTAGGAGGCCTGCAAGAGGCAATAACATTCACTGGCAGTAAAAACAGTAGGTATGTAAGAAGTTCCCCCAGCTGGGGATTCATTTCATACTGAAAGAGGGGCCTAATTGGATCAGATGAATGTGCTATGCAGGAACCCCACACCTCTCTTTCCTTTACTATGAGAATCTAGAGAGACTATTTCTTTAGGTATGTGAAGTTAAGTGAGCTTTATTATCCCAGTGTGTGACCTTGGGTCTGTGTCTTTACCCCTTTCACCCTTTGTCCCTATAGAAGAAATGTTCTTCAAGGGAAATCCTGATTTTTTACTCTCTCTGTGTGTAGTATCTTTCAACTTCAGGACTGTTCTCAATCAGGGCTTCAGAGAAGAGCTATGTTCTTTTTACTATTACCATTACTGTTGTTGAAAAGCAACTATATCATATGCTATAATTTGTCAAAAAGTAGTGGTGGCAGGAGAAAATAGGACCCATTCATCCTGCTCAAGACAGAGCAAAGTGAGATAGAATCTGATGCAGAAGAGGGTGATGTGCTCTCCTGTGTCCCTGCTGCCCTGACCCTTCCCTCTGCCCATCTCCTTCAGAACTAGAGAGCCTGTTCATTTATTGCCTGCCAAATCAAAACAGGGCATGGAAGGGAAGAGTGATGAGAAGTGGTGCATATTTACCACTTCTCAAACATGTGATCAGGATGCAGCCAGGGTGTGCATCTACTTAAACACGGACCTAATGGGAAAATGAAAAGATGTCATGTGACTTAGATTTGGTGAAGTTAGACTTTTTGTAAGACAGAAACCGGCAGGTTGTTCTGAAGAAAAAAAAGGAATTATATGCATTGTTTGGAAAGAGCCTGGATGCTGTCTTACCACAAAATTCAGGTATGTGTTATACTGTACAGAATAGTCTTCTGAGAAGGAAGTTAGACAACATGGTTGTTTTGTGGAAGTTAGGAAGAAGATAGGGAAATCAGTCGTTTTCCTACTTACATGTCTTAAAAAAAAAGTTAGATGAAATAATTTTAATGCCTGTCACTGGACAGAAGTATCTTTATCCTTCTGCAGCCTTAACTGAAAAATTAGCAGCAGATAAAAGCTCTCCCTCAACTGAAGAGTACAGCTTGTAGCATGGTCTGCTGTGACGTCTTAGGGTTCAGGAAGTAGCTGAAGATATTATTGGGAATGAGATTCACGCCAATTGTTCAGCCATCTGAAAGTTGTTTTGTATGAACCAACTGCTTAAATTTCTATTGTCAACGGTAAGAAACACTCAGATGGACACCTCACCTTCTCTGTGATAAGGCAGATAGACTTGCCTTTTGGAGAGACCCATTCAAGAAGCTTAAACAGATATCCTGAGTGACACAAATAAATTTAGGTTGAAAAGGACCTCTTGTGGCAATCAAATCTGATGTCCCATTTAGAGCAGGGTTCTCTTCAAAGTTAGATCAGGCAGCTCAGAGCCTTATCCAATCAAGTTTTTAAAATTTCCAATAATTGATGTTCCAAAGCATCTTTAGTTGCTTCTCCCAGTTTGACCAACTTCATTGTGAGAAATGTTTTCGTTTTCCCTTGTTTTCACCTGAAATTGCCCTTGATGTATTTTGTGACAATTACATCTCATCCTTGCAAGTCTGTAGGTCTCTGAAAATTCTACCCCCATCTTTTCTATAACTCCATTTAGAAAAATGAAGACTGGATTCTTTTCCAGACTAAAATTCCCCAGCTCACTCAGCCTCTACTTGTTCTCCATTCTCCTAACCATTTTGGTGGTCATCACCTCAGTTTATTAATATCTCTGTTTCACCAGGGGACCCCAAACTGGACATAGCTTACCACATATGATATCACAAGTGTTGAACAAAGGGTGATAATTGTATTTTCAAATCTGATGATGGTGTTCTTGCTAATGCACCTCTGTGTGAGGTTAATTTTCATTTCTGCCAGATCTGCTTGAATTCTTGTCCTTTAAGGAAGTTGTCTATGAGGAACACCAAGTTCTTCTGGGCCTCTTTTTCCTTTAAGGCAGCCTCTCTTGGGATCTTGCCTATCAGTTCTCTGCACATATTGAAGTGTGTTCTCCTAAGTTCTGGGTCTTACTCACCTTCCATATTCCTCCTAGGATAGTAACCTTTGCCATTCCATGGCCATTATAACTACAATTAACACCACCTATTATTTTCCTGACCCGTTTTTCCTTATTTGGGAGTAGCAAAGCTTCGTAACTTTATTCATCACCTGAGGCCACAGGTGACACTACAGCTGCAATATCTGTGGGGAAAAGTGAGTATCAGTTCAATGATACCCCAGTCAATGACTTGAGTGCTGCCTTTGCAGCCTCACCTCCCTGTCTGCAACCTCTGAGGATAGTCCAAGAGCAGCTACATTACTGCAAACTGTAAGAAGCCTTAAAGTTGCTTCAAAGGTCATAGGAAAAGAAGGGAAAGATGCCATAAAATGATCTCTTAGAGCAGCCTTCAATGAAGTCCGTAATTACCTTGTGCCTCTTTCTTCCTGGTGGTGGTGAAATCTGTCCTCTTGTACTGATGCCAATAAGCAATATTCCAGGATGTGCACAGAGCATTACAGAATCACACCCTGGTGAAGAGGCAAGATTAGAAGTATGACTCCTGCTTCCTGCCAGAAGAGTGAAAAAACTTTAATTCGAGATCCTAGATGAGGACAAAAATCTGTTTTCAGAGACATATACCTACTCCCATAACTCTTCAATGGGAAACTCTGCATTTACTTCAGCAGAGATTGTCAACCGTTATTTTTAAATAAAGGTCACAAGAAGCCAAGGTAGGTGGTAGAATCTGAAATAAGGACAAGAACAGAAAAATGTGTTTAATAAAAAAATATATACACACACACACAAAAGTTTTCCTCAAGTGAGATAAAGAGTTCTAAACTTCCAGGCATAAGTAAAAAGCTCACATCATTCTTTCCAGCACCTGTTGTCTTCGTGTCTGCATAGTAAAAGATTCATGCCATAAACAGCCATTCACCACTGACAAGTGAAAGGCATTTCTACGTGGGAAGAATCAGTACTAAAGGCCAGGAAACTGCTTCTTGAATTCACAGACATTTCTAAAGGTTCTGTATTCTTTCTCCTCTACAATATGCACAAGTATTTGTTTGAAAGAAATTCAAAAGAATGAATGCAAAAGACAGAAAAGAGTGACCTCAGAGAAGTCCATGTCTTATCACACTGCACAGAGCTGTGTTTCAAACATGTGTGTTTATAAAAAAAAAAAAGCAAAATGGAAAAAAAGAAAGAAAAAGGAGTAGAAGGGAAGTATTTATTTGTCTTAATCTCTCTCAGACATATTTCATGTTCTAGGAATAATTTCCCCCATCATTCCTGATTCATGCAACTGCTGTTCTATTTTTTATTCACTAAAAGGCAAAGGCAAAAGGACGCCTGCACTCGGTGAAAAAGGTCTAAATGCCAAAAATGTAGAAATATATCATAGGACACACTGTTCCTAAAAATATTTGCTTCAAGAAATTGTGGAGTTTTTTTCAGTCTCAGTAATTTTGTCTTGGAGCTTGGCTTTGAGAGTTCATGACATTCACAATAGATAGTCAGTGCAAGACTGCAGAAGCAGATTTTTCAGGATAAATATGCATTCACTAAACTCATGTCTAAGCGCTTAAAACCTGTGAAATCATAACTCTGTGAAAACTAGACAAAAGGAGTGCTAATGAATGAAATACTGATGGAGGCAACAGGCCATGGTCAGTTTTTACTTAGCCTGATTCTATTGTTCAAGATATTTATTGAACACGCTAAGTAATACACCTATTAATTAGTCTCCATTAGCAGGTGATGAGAACCCTTAAATACTCCTTTAGTGCCTTAATTAACTAAGAGGGTTTACATACTCTTCCTTTCTTTTTCTTCTCTTTTAAGGAAGGACATTTATCTCTTCTTGACATATATTTCTTCTGCAAATTTCCGTACCCAACAATTTGCCACTCACAGGTGTAACAGCTTGCTGTGAAATCACACCCGAGGGATGATAGATTCCCTGAGGTTGTTTAACCACGGGCAGCACTGGCTTGCTATTTTGCACCTACATGGTGTTGATTCTAGTTTAACCACCTAGGTGTTGCTTCAGAGTGCCTGAAAAGCAAGGGGTGCCCATTTCTAGATTAAAGCACCTTTGATGCAGTTTTGTTTTAATGACAGATGTTTCTAACTGCCCTACATAAATTTGCTTCTACCCAGGATGCCAGAGGGCAATCCAGGTGTGCAAGGCCTGGTTATACTTACCTGCTGCTATAATAAGGAAATAAGCATCATTACTTTTTGTAATTATTATTGTTTTGGACCAACTTTTCCCCAATGTAGAGAATAAATAGAGGACTAGTTTCAAAATGCATAGGCACAGCCAGCTGAAAAAGTAAATTCCAATGTCCTTATGGATTTTGCCAGATTATTAATGTATCTTTCCAAATATTAGGGCTATAATTTTTTTTGTTCACGTTTTGAAACCTTGAACAAAATCCATATATCTAATAACTCCATTTATGAATTTTTCGCTGAATCTTTCTACTTTTTAAATCAGAAGTTACTAGCTCTGGTTCTAATTTTCCTGTGTTGCCTACATTATCTGTTATCATTAGATGTTCTGTTCTAGGAATCTTCTGCTCAATTTGAATTATATTTGAAGAGTCTTCAATTTAATTTCTCATTCTTCATGTCTGGCCCTAAGGCAATCCTCCTCTCTGATTGTTTCAGTGGTTTTATGTTTAATACAAGAACAGTACTGAATTCCATCAAAATTGAGTTTTACTTAGGTAAAACACTTTCAAAATTGAATTTATGCCTCTAAGAGTTGAGTGTTGGGTTTTTTCAAACTTTGTTAGGAATTTGAGCCCTAGCAAAAAATGTAATCCTGGAAGTGTATTTCATAGACATGATATGTGTCTGTCTCCTTCTTTATTTAGTTTTTCTACTTTTATTTCAGCCTCCTAGAAATTGCAGATCCTTTGGGAATTTTAGTTATGTTTTGATTATGCCTCAGGTTAACAAGTTCAGCCCTTTTTTTGTTGGTCTTCAAAATACAGTGTTTATAAGGATTGAGCCATGAGCTCTCACCTGTGAGATGTTCAGGATGTATGTAAAGATATTACATTTTGTCCACAAAGCAGTAACAGGAAGCTCACCAGACCACTAAGTTAAGCTGCTGCATCTAACCTGCCTGGTTTTGTCTGCCTCAAGTGAGGGAGTGAGGACAACACCGGCTCCCTGGTAAATGGGCAGAAAGGGTGGGGAAAGGAGGTTGTGAGGCAGCATCTCAGGTTGGGTATGGGGAAAGGTGACCATCAAAGGTTACCAGGACATGTGGACATGGAAGCAAATGCCTGGCCATGGGTGCTTACAAAGTGCATTTGTGGCTTTTGCCACAAATGTCACATTCATTCAAGGTTGCATTGCAAGTATTTAGCAGGATGGAGAAGAGACCACAAATACCTTTGACTTACAGCATGTAGCCTCAAGTTTGGCAGTGAAGTGTTCCCAGGACTAAGCACTGACTTGTGTTTTAACGAGGCACCTAAACATCCTGGGATAAAAACATGATGGGGTGGTGTCCCTCAAATATTTTAGTGTTGGAATAGATGGTCCTGCTGCTGTAATTCTGCTGTGACAGCTGGAGCCCAGGGAGCAAATGGGTACAGGCTGGAGCATGCAAAATATTTAGACTCGTGCCCTCGGTTCTCCAGCAAATCTTCTGGAGCATCTGTGCTGCAGGCTTGCATTTCTCAAGTGTCCACATTCCTCTAAAGTGAAATGAAATATTAGGAATGCAACTGATACTTTGGAAAGCACTTTCTTCTTATATCTCCTTCTGGTGTGTAGTAACAAAGAGATTAACAAAGTTTGTAAGGACATGTGCTCCTATTACTATCATGTATAAACAATTCAAAGGCCTTTCAGAGAAGTGGTTGGGAAAAGGCTGTGAATTATGTGGTGGATTAATTTCAGGAAACTGTTGTATCCAATTGGAGGTTATTACTAATAGCCTGTTTCATAGTTATTATTTAATTATTTTTGGGGTTTGTTCCTATACCAAGAGCTTCTTTTCTAAATGTGGATGATTTTGAATTAAATATATTTGAATTTTGCTGCAAAATATTTGAGTAGAATACTCTAAAGTTGTATGTTCCAAACACAGCCCTTTTCATAAGAATAAAGAAGCAAATGCAGAGAGGTGAAGATAATAGAAATATTTCCCACTCCTTTCTATATCTCATCCAAAAGACTGATAAAAACAATGCTAGAATTTGGGAAGCAAAAGTAGATTTTTTTTTCCCAGATTGTCCCATTCCATTCCCCCACCTTCCCACACCTTGACCCCTGAATTCAAAACAGTAAATGCCTGCATGAATTTTGTCCTTAAAGTCTGCCTACCAAAATCAGATATCTCCTTTGTCATGGGAGTATGCCTTTCAGTTCAAATCAGGAGAAAGATGGAGGTAGTGCTAGTTAGAGGAAGCCAAAGGCAAAAATTATCCAGTAGTGGCTGACTGTGCCATGCAGACAGGACCTCACGCATTGATGGACTTTTAGGTAATACGGTAAATGCACCCAGCATCTGTCTCTCACAGTGTTGCTAAAACCTAGTGTTTCTTTTCCAGGTGTCTTGTTCTCACTGGTAGTCGTGATGTATGTCATCTGGGTCCAGGCCATGGCTGATCTGGAAGACTACACAAACATGAAAAAAATGGATTGTCCAGACTTTGCTGTTTATGTACGTTATGGCTGGTCATTTATGCTGGCTCCTATAGGAGTATTTTTTGCTTTATTAGCAGGAATGCTGTTCTTGTTGGTAGGGCGTGCCATTTATTTACACTCAGACTAGTCAGACTCCGCTGAAGGGAATACAGCAATACTTGTGAAATTTTGTGACAAGTGTAAACTGGAACACAATTTTGTACATTATTACCATTATGGCAATCCTAAGTGTGCAGGCGGACTTCTGGAAGTTCTCCTATTACTTGTCTAAGGGTAAAGGACACAAATCTCAATATAGGAAGAAACCACCTTTAGTCCCAACTAGTTGTTTTTAATTCTTTAGAAAGTACACATGCAGTTCTTCACATTGTACTATTAGCAGCATTTTTGTAGAAGACTTTTGAAGAAGGCAAAAATTTTCTGCAAGTAAAAGCCCAACATGAAGTGGCTCAAATCAACATTTTATACATTTATCTTTTAGCATTTGCACTGTACTTCTGTTTGTAGAGAATGGCACAAGGTAGAGGAGAAGGCAAACATTCAAACACAGTAATTCAATCTACCTCCTCTCCTGTTTTCCACTACTTGCCTTAGCTTTAATGGCAGAAAACATGTCTGCACTTTATAAAAATAGAGTGCAGTTGTTCGTGCAGCATCCATAGGAAGAGGACGAGAGAGAAGACAATTGCCATGAATGTGTAAAAGCTTAACTGTTCCATTACCCATTTCTCTTTTCTGTATGCATTTGAAAGCTGTATACTTCCATATTCTGAAATCCATGTGTGTTGCATGATTCTGTAAGCCAAAATGCCATAGTACAATCACTATCTGAAGTTATGCCAAAATTGTATTTTGAATTATAGCATTAATATTTTAATTAAGTTTTAACCCTTTTATTTTTCAGTGGAACAATTGGCTCCTCTAACAAATATTTTCATGGTTGTGTAAAATTAATTTTTATTAAAAAAGGTTTATTATCAAGACAATATCTAGGACATAAAAATGTGTGTCTTATGCAGCCTTCATTTTCCCACATATTAAAAGTCTGCATTATAAACCAAATCCAACTTGCCTACTAGGCTTGCTAGGGAAAGCAATGAGCCTGGTTAAGACAGCAGGGGAGATGGATTTGGTTCTGCATTGTAGGAGTGGCTGGTTCTGTGTGTGTTCGTGCACATCTGTGTGGAAGATGGGGTAAGGATGAGACTATAGGCATGGTATGGAAAAGATGGGGTTGAGTTTTAACAATGGAGAAACTTTGTCTGGCATTGGGCCCAAATAGAAATTAAATCCATCTGAGAGTGTGCTGGTTTTCACTTTGTAACCCAATGCAGAAAAGTTTGGGGCTGATGGGGAGAAGTAAAGGCTGCATGTCGGTTTGTTCTTGTTCATAATGCTTAATTCCACAGCTGTTATGAATACTGAAAGCATTGCTAAAAGGCAGGAAAGGAATGCCCACATAGAAGATGTGGTGGGCCAGATTGGAAGTTACTTCCATTTTGGGAGCTTTTGTGATTGGAAGCTTTCCAGGCTTTCCTGCTACTTATTTATTTTTCCCTCATCAAGATTAGTGTTATACATTATAGAACAGGAAGACAACAAGAGTGGGAGGTAGAGAAGCTGGGACTGTGAGGTTTAGAATAATTGCCAATTCACAAAAATATTTTTATTGGCAAATAACACGGTGTTTTTAATTGCTGTGTCAGAAAGTATGATGGGTGAGTTTTAACCAAATATTCATAAGCATATATATGAACCCCATATAAATGATAGCCATCCGGAGAACATTAGGGTTACACCATAATGCCGTTGGTTAGTCAGGAAATGCTGAAATTAACCCTGCTCGTTGTGCATATGGTATTATATTCCTGCCCTTAATTACACAATCACATACTGTTTCTCAAATAATACACTCTGTTGGTATTTGCCCTCTTTGCAGTCTAGGACACTCACTGGTAATTGAGGGTAAACTCAATAATCAAGAGTTATTGACTAGGTACCCCTCCCAAACCCTGTCTGCTTCTCTGCAGGGGAGAGTCCTTCTCCACAAGAGCTTAGAAGGGGCAATATGCTTGAGCCACTTTCTTGCAGCTTTTGGAAGCTGGAGGAATTGAGAGGTGCCTCAGAGCTGGACCTCTTCCAGCAAACCCAACCATGTGTGCAGCAGCAACTAATAAACTCTGCAAGGAATGAGGCAAAGGCTCCCGGGGCGCCCTTAATTCAGCCCATGTGCATCTTCGGAACTCTCTCCATTATGCAGCTAAATTAGTTACACTTTTGTGTGCAAGATGTCCTCTCTTGGAGGCAACCCTTTGGGTCAGACTGTGGGTATAATGGCTGTTGAAGATCCAAGGTGTTTCTGAGGATTCCCTTAGAAATGTCTGGAAGCCTTTCCAACACCAGTAGAAATTGCTTAAGTCCGCATTAATTTTTCACTCAAACTCATACTTTGGCAGCAGTCTGTAGCTCTATCAATTTGCTTTTATTGGACTCCATCTTAATGGAAGAACTGAACGTCAGGTTCCTTCAAAAATGGTGGGGTTTGTTCGCTCCCTCCAAAAATGTACGTAGGTAAGCACGTGATTCATAATAAGTAGTTGCTGCAGATCAAGGAATGGTGTTAAGGCTGGTGGGGAGGCATTTCTGGATGGATATTGCCTAAAAACACAGTTTAACTCTTGTTCTGATTTCATTAAAGCGCTATGTGCAGGGGAATGGGTTTGTAAGAGCTTGGGGAAGACAGGCCAGCTAAGGAGACTTGCTCTGTGGCATTCTTCCAGATATGCTTTTGTCTAGAAAATCCTTGGCAGGGATGCAGGGATTTTCATGAGAGCTGAGTAAAATATTGTAAAGGGGATTAAATACTCTAATCAAAATATTCTGTGAAATTGGTCAAAGAACTGTGTTCCTCACAAATCCATAGGAGTTTGGTTGGCTTTTTTTTCCTTAATAATTTCCTCACTGGCTTAATAGCCTGTGATCATATTGGAAGAAAAGAGATTTATTTTTGTAAGACATATGTTTGGAAGAGTGATGGCAAAAGGAAGAAGAGTAAATAATAAGCATTTTCTGATTACTTTCAATCTGTAAATCATCCGTTTGTCCAGTGCAAACATGGCAAGGACTGTGACTGCCCACAAAGGAGGCAGTGTGAAAATGAAGAGAAGGAGGTGAGAAAGGAGGGAGAAAAAGACAGGTGAGTGTCCCTCTGTGATGCTGTCTGCCAGCCCTCTGTGCAGCTGTTGTTGATCCCTGGGGGATGCACCGATGAAATGCGGCAAAGGCAGCTGCAGACAAGACCAGTCAGAAAAGGATTTGCCCCAGTTCATCCTTTTTACTCACTCAGATGGCTGCTGTGGGTTTCACTGCAGATGACCTTCATGAAATTTGTGGCTGTTTATTGGCATTTACATTAATGAGGTAAAGCAGTGTTCTCCTTCAAGGAAATGCAAAAGAAAAAAAGCCTACTTTATTTCTCCGCAGGGTGCCTACCTGCTGCAGCTGAGACTGTACTCTCTAGTGTGCTAGTAAACTGCTAGTAGGACAATTGTAAGTAGTGTCTATTGCTATCTCCATTCTTGCAAAATCCTGGCTGTGGAGTATGTTGTGCTTAATTATCTTCTAAGAAGTCATATTGAACATCTTAAATGAGCTATTTACCTTCTGATGCAGCAGCTGGCTCTCCTCTGGCTCTCCTGTTCCTATTTGTCCTTTTGGCAGTATGATTCCCAGGCAGTGAGGACTAGATAAAGTATGCTCACATGAAATTCTGCTGTGTTAACCCACAGTAAGTCTGAACTGATGCAGCTCAAGTCGGTGGAGACAATGAAATTGAAAACAGCAGTCAGTCATCTCTAATCAAAAGTGACAGAAGGGATGAAGAATCACAAGTATTTACAGCACCACTTTTCCCTCTGTGTCTCTCACTCATATTACCAGTTTAAGACTAATACTGGTCTGTCTTTCCAGTCCTTATCTNGGAGGTGGAGAGTGTCTCTGAACAGGGAAGGTGCCTTTCACACTGAGAGGCAGCCACTCTGTACTAGGTTAAAACAAGGGAACAGTCCCGGTGGTGCTACTTCACATTTGTCACACTGTTACTGCTCAGCTCGTACCCAGGTACCTTAGGAGATGTTATCTGAA
>VWZW01000342.1:313929-450511 GCA_013397115.1 Edolisoma coerulescens | reverse complement strand
TTTTTTTTTTTTTTTGTATGCATTATTACTTTTTGGAACAGCATTTTGCTAGCACCACAGGGGAAATTCAGTTAGGTTGTCAGCCTGATATAGTGTATTATCAGACACGTTAGCTTTTCCTCCCTCTTACATTTGCTTAAGAGCTTATAAACCACAGAGAATAAAAAGTGCTAAATAGAATGAAATGACCTGTCAAGGGTAGATATAGTATTTGTGAATGACTTAAAAAAATTCCAGCAGCTTCAAGCACTCCAGTCTCACTGACTGTCTGCGTTATCTTGAAATTTGGCCTCTCTTTTTTCTCCCAAGTAAAGCTCTTTGATGGCCATTGATCTTCAATGATTCTGTCTTGAAAAGGACTAATTTTGTCTTCCCATTTTCAGTCCAGGGTGAGATTTTGTAGCAGGAGAGGATATCTTTATGAGATTTGAAATAGATTTGAAACCTGCTCTTAATATCATAAGACTAATCTTGAATTTTACAAAACATTGAACAAAGTCAAGAAAAGCTACTCCCAAGAAGAATTAACCAATAAATACAATGTATTTAGCAGGGAATTCATTTATTCTATTAAGGGAGAATAGGAGAATTTTCTGTGGAAAATAAAGTGACTGATCCCATGCCCGGGTCATTGTTAACTCTGATAGATGTATTAAATTCAGGAGCTGGAGTGATCAGCTTGCATTTAACCTCTCTCAGGAAATATGGGATAGTACTTTCAAAGAAGCTCCAGTGAGTCTTGATTAGGAAACTGAAGTTTTTTATGTAATCCTTCTTTTACTCCTGTTTTTTTAAGTCCTGCCCATTTGTACGTCATCATCCTCCCCCCTCCCCTTCCCCCTGCAATTATGAAAAAACCTTTTCAGGGTTTAAATCTTTGCCCTGAACTTTAAATAACACGTTGCTAGTCAAAGCAATATGTACAGCATATTCCTGTATGTTCTGGGACTAGTGCTAAGTAGCTGGGTTCTTTGGCATGTACATCACATAATCCAGTACAAGAGCACCCTTTCAGCCTTCCCTGAGAAGCAGGCTTTAGGGAGGGAAGTGTACAGCTTCCCTTGAAGCACCACATGCTTCGAGGCACCGGTGTGCTGCGCCATGCACACAACAGTCCTGCACGTGCCTGGTGCTGAGAGGAGCCTGAACAGCTTTGTGAGCTGCTCCAGGATCCACACTGGGTCCAGACGTGGGACAGCTTAGAATGCAGTCTCCAAGACAAGTCTGCGTAGCAGTGCATGTGGACAACTAGCTTGAAAAAGTTAGCTTAAGTACTGTACTCTGCCAGCTGATGGTGGCTGTGCCTGTGGTGTGCAAGACAAAGAGAGGACCAAAGAGAGAGGAGGAACAGTAACCTGGATTATGCTCTCTGCCTTCCCCACAGAAACAAGGCCCAGTGTACCAGTGCTGTGGTCCTATCACTGTAGCTCCAAATGCCTGTTATGTTTTTGAAGTTGCACAATACACCATTAATTTGTCAGTTTCCCCAGTGTTAGTTGTGCCTGAGGAAATGGGACTGGTGGGATTCAGAACAGAACGTGGTATGTGTAGGTTTTTTATTGTAGCTCTTTAGCTGGATTGATACAGTACTATAGAAAAGCTGTGCAGAGCTTCATATTTCCTTGGACGATTTTTCTGGCTACTCTCTGTATCTACAGAGAATGCAATCCATGAGAGGCACTTGCTTCTACTGTCTATCAGAAAATAAAAGTTCCAGCCGGACAAAAAAAAAAAAAAAAGCTAACTCCTATCAGCTTAGTTTTCCTAGATGTAATGAAAACCTAGGAGTACTTTATTGTACAAACAGTCCTATAGAAATCTGTCACAAGGCAGTGACATACACATTCAAAGACAGGAGGGTGCCAGTTGGTTCTATTACGTAAGACCCTCTTATAAGTCTAACCTGTGATTCACCCAGTGAATATTTGGATAACCTTTCTGCAGTAAGAAGCATTACTTGTAATTCAGATGTATGGGAATATTAAGTAATTATATTCCAATTATGAATTGCTGTAGAAAAGCATGTCTGACATTTTTTCTCTGCAGAAAAGAACCCAAAGAAATTCTATGCATATTTCAATGCCAGTGAAATACTCTTCAGATTGCCCTTGGTAATCTGTGTCCATATCTCCATTGCTCCAGTGAAATGAGCACATCCATTGAAGACTCTGCATGAATCAACTATGGGCTCTTTAATTGAGAGCTTCTGCACTCAGAGCGGGAAGAAATTCATGAACTAGAGAGTCCAAAGTAGAAGCCCCCGTTAGAAGCTAAGGCCCTTGATCAGACATTTGCTTAGGTTATTTGGTCAGATCCTTATTCCAGCACAACCAAACTGCCCGTTCAGTTGTTGCCTGTATGCCTACATGCAGGAACAGCAGTAGATGCAAGAATTGTCTAAAAACTGCTCTGTAACAGAAAAAGATAGGGCTTTGAGAGCGATTTAACAAAAAATATTTGGTTCACACCAGCTTTTCAGTACACCTGGATCCTGTCAGTGAAGAATGCCAAAGGTGTGGCTGTTAAGTTTGGAAAGAACACTTGTACTGCTATATCAGCTTCTGAACTACTCCAGCATTAAGACAAATGATTGGCAAAATCTAACTCTCCCCTCACGAGACTCAGACACCCGCCAATTTCTTCCTCTGTAAAAGGGAGAATCTGCATTGTATTTGTTGAGATTTGTATTTGGTTTTTTATCTGAGAGGGAACATGGGTGACATTCACGTCGCCCCCTGCGCAACCTGCTGCAGACAGGACGGAAATCCCCTCGGCTGAGAGAGGCTTACTCTCACTTGGCCAATGACAACGGCGGGCTGGGGAAAGACGGCGGCCAGATTTTTGGCGAGGAGTTGTGTGGGCCAGGGGCGTGCTGCTGTGTGCGCCCCGGGCCCGCCCGGGCAGGGGCGAACCCGCGGGGTTCCCGGCAGAGCCGCGGACAGCGGGGCCGGGGCGCGGGGTGCGGGAGCGGTCCGGGAGGGGGGCGGGAGCGGTGCGGGAGCGGGGGCTGCAAGGCGTCCGGCGGCCACCGGGGGGCTTCATTTCCCCTCGAAAGGAGCTCTGCCGGGAGCCGCTTCCCGGGAAAGCGGCTTGTTAGCGCTAATGAGAGCCCGGCTGTTCTGCTCCCGCGGCTCAGCATTTACTGTTAGCTCAGGGTTTAGCCATTTAAAGATATCTCGGCCTCCCTGTTTATTTTGAGGGTCTCACGTCTGTCAGCCTTCACCGAGGAGAGGCTAATACACTTAAGCACGTTTTACCCTTCGCGGGAGCTTTAATAACAACCAAGGCCATTAGTGGGGCAGGACAGCCCCAAATGCTGGGCTAAATACTCTTTCCAGCCTGCCAGGCTCCTGGGACTGCGGTGCTGCTCTACTTTTTGCGGTAAATGGGTGCTTCAATAATTTCTTGCTTAAATAATTATCCATGAGAGTAATACATATTAATAACTATAATACATTGGGGTTTTCTTAAACACTTATATTCATTCATAAGATCTCAAAGTGCTTTATAAATGAGGTCAGTGCAATTAACCCTATTGAACCACTGCTGCGAAGAAATTCCAGATGTGCCCATAACTGATGCTGTCACTGTGCATCAGCCGGACAAATGGTCCTGTTTCTAGCACCTTTAATGCAATCTGGAATCAAAACCAAAACAGCGGAAAGCCTCCATATTAGATAAGGTTTTTGGTCACAGAAGCTGCCATTGCCTTGAAGGGAGGAAGGAAATAGCCTGGAAGAATTTGGAAACTGCCCCGCTGTGCTTAAAGTGGTTGGGGATCACTGAAGAACTGAAATGAGGAGAAGCAGCAGTCGGCAGAAACTGGAAGAGGTAGCTGTGAGGAGAGTGAAGTTTCTTAAGTAACATGTAGCTTAGAGAGCTGTCACAGTTTTTGAGAGAGACTCGTGCCCTTCCTTGGAGAAAAACGTTCCCAGTGATCTGAAAGAGTGAGGGGGCTAAAGCCCTAAAACGAGGCCTCCAATTTTAGAAATGTCTCTCCTCACCATAATCCCTCCACTTTTATAACATTTTCTACGTATGACATTATACGAACTGCGTAACTGACAAATCCTTCATTTGCATTAGATTTAAGTGGCTTCCCTCCCATCACTCCTCGTGGTTAAAAATACATTACAGAAATTACTATCTTGCCTAGGAAAATGTGTGATGACTCTGGTGTCTGTCGTTTATTTCTAAAACATTTTGGCACTTTTCCTCCTGAGTTGTCTTTTCCCTTCAGATTCGAGAGGGGAAAAGGAAAGTGCAGGGTTAGGGCAAGATTTCTCCATTTCCCTGGTTATTGCATGCATGCATTGCAGCCCACATGCCAGGCATGACAGAATCTAAATGCTGGGCAGGAACAGTGAAATCCTCAGGAGGAAAGGAGAATAGAAAGCACAGAGAAGTCACAGTTTGGGCTGCCGTCACAATGACCGTATCAAATCAGACCAAAGGTACTGGCCCAGGATCTTTTCTTCCTACACTGCCCAATATTTACAGAAAGACTGTCAGCAAACAGCAAGTGGAGCATGACCTTTCCTTTCATATGACCTTTCAGCTCCTGCAATGGGGAAAAATTCAACCCTGCTTTCACATCCTTTCTACATGGGCTAAATTTGGCCCTCTGCATGCAAACAGCCCTCTGATGTTCTTCAGTCCTTTCTCCTGCAGGCCTACACCTGATGCTCCAGTGTCTTGTCTCAGGGGCTGCTCGTATGGGGTGTTTCTGAGCATTAATCATGCTGCAGACATCCGTTTTCCCTCTGATAAGAGCCTGGCTCAATCTGTAAGGAAAGGAGGGGAATCAATCTGCCTGATTGCTGTAGACCCTTCATTTTGCACTGCTCAGCCCCTTGCCAAGCAGAGCAGCAGGGGAGTCTCCGCTCAGTTGCTCCCAGCAGGTGTCACTATGGAATGGCAAAATGTAATTCCAGGGCTGGGAAAGAAGTCTGGCTGCAGGCAGAGCATCCTCTGACACTGCCGCCGAGGTAGCATGCCACTGTGTCCTGGAAACTTTCATAATTAGATCTGAAGCAGACGCGCTGCCACCCCTCTGCTTTCCCTCCTTTTTTCCCCTTCATCGCAGCAACCATAATAGCGAGTCGGAGGAGATTTTGATTTTTTTAAGGCATTGCTTAGCAATGAATGCCGAGACACCCATCTTCATGGATCACTACCCTGTGTAGTAACACAGCACAATAATGTGTAAAGTTTCCAGAACTGTTGGTAATTACTGATAAGCCCAGTTCAGCTCTCAGTTACATACAAAGCTGGGTAAACAATGGGAGGAAAAAATTAATTAGAGCCCATGTTTGCTAAAGCTAGCTAGTGATTCCCTCTGATCACGTTCTTGCTCCTTTTATTCCCTTTGCACAAACATTTGGGTGGTCAGGTTTTTCTGGCACCTAGGTGTGCAGGGGAAGCTTTTGTCTGTGCAAATAAAAGGTCTCTCTCAGGGCGTGGACCCTTCTGTCAAGTGCTTGCCCATGCTCTGCCCTTGTGTTTGCAGCTGGGAAGGTGTTTGGAGGCCTGGGAAGGTAGAAGTCAAATGGTCACCTCTCCCAAGCAATACTAGGAGTCTATACATCAGCAAAAGCAATGGGGGAAGAGAGAAGAGAGGAAAAGAATGAATGGGAGACAGTGGGAAGGACGCTCATCTGGAGGTATTTCACACGTGTCTTGACCCCAGAGTACCTTTGCACAGTATGTCTTCTGTGACAGCAAATACAGACTATGTGAAAAGGCAGAGGGGAATTTGCCATCTCACAGAAAGTTCCTCTTAGGCATGCTGTGAACACACTGGTGTCATGAACACTGGGCCTGGCTTGGGTTGCCTCACTTGCTGGGAAAACTGAGGTGGACCCAGTTCTTAAGAGTTTTATCCCAGTGGGAAGGCTCAGTAAGTGCTATGCAGCAGCTCGAACACTGCATGGGCCCTTTGTCCCTCCCCGGTTCCTCATCAGGGACTCAGACAACTTCTGTGTGCTCAGGGGCACTGAGCGTGTCAGAAGATGTCGCCAGGGCTCTAAAAACCATGTCCCTTATGACTGGTTGAACCCCCTTGCTACGGTAGGTCTGACTTACTAACATCAAAGCAAGACCAGTCTTGAGAAGGCAATCAGAGCAGATGACCTCCAAATGTCCCTTCCAGCTAAAATAACTCCATGATTCTAATAATGTGGGGTCATATTTACTTATCCATGTCCTTGAACAGTGCCCTTATTTTTCCTGCATGCGATTTACCAGTTTTATGCAATAGCAATGCCTGTTCTTCTGCTCTGCCATTTTCAGGGATCAGGAATGTCATCAGGATGAATGTGACATCTCCTCAATTGATTATAAATATTGTGTATATCTTTCCCTCTTCTGCATCCTCAGAGAAACTCAGATAACTCTGCAGGTGAGGAGCATGTTTGGTCGAGGGTAAACAGAGAAAGGACTTGAGTGTCCTCAGCATCACCTCCTTACATCTCCATTCCCTGAAGTGCTCCCTCAGAGTCAGTGCATCAGTGATTTCTTCAGATTCATCTCCAAAGTGTAGCAACCAGGTCAGGCAATTATGGGTATGGCTTGATGTTTTGGTGTCAATGTACAGCTTGGTGAGACCTGGCATCTGCTTAGACTCATAATGTGTTTCTCCTCTTGTGAAGAAATGCTTGGCAGATGGATCCATAAAATCCTACACTTAAGTGCACCCCTTTTATTGCTGTTGTTCATGCCCTGGTATGCAAAGCTGTGTTTTATGGGGTGTTGGGAGAGACTCAGATCAAAGCTAATGGGATTTACCCATGATACCTTCAGCAAGAAGAGGAGTTCAAAAGATAGGAAATCATCTATGAAGACAATCAGACTTCGCATATCTTTTCCTGTACTTTAAGTAGAGTTGGGACACCATAAAAAAAAGGGTGCTGGGTAGAGGCCTGATATCAGTCTCTCCTTTTCCCACTAGCTCACTGGACAAGGACCCCATCTAACTTAGCCTGCAGGGTCTCCCTTTGGCCTCCAACCACAAGTATCTGCCCTGGCAGTGTGCATCTAAAACAAACTCAGGGTGTGTGAATGTAAATAAGTTCTTCTCTCTCCCTATCTGAGCTACTTTCAGGAAAAAATTATCCCTATGTTTATCCCTAATTTTTGTTTATTCTGAATACAGTGGCTGGATGTAAGCCATTCTAATTAAACTGCAAACTTCTTTTGTAGAGAGCTCAGATGTTGAAGAAATCTATGTCAAGCATTACATAAGTCTGTATCATTTGTACTTATCTTTTTAAATTCCACTGGCTTAGAAGAGTAGCAAAAACCACCACCAAACTCCAAAACAAGGCCCCCAGATCTGCTTCCTGTTGCACTTTGGCTGTCCCTGGGGTCTTCATGGAGTTTACAAAACCGGGAGCGGAGCCTGGTGCGGGGTGTCAGCTGGCAAATGTGGGTGGTACTCGGGTGTCAGATAAAGATTCATTTAGAAATGCAGCTGAGGAGAAGCAAGCCTCCTTCTGTACCCAGCACAGCCCCTGCAAATCATGTGTCAAATTTGATATCATGTAGTGGGCAAGTGCTTGGCAAGTTGTCCCTCATGTGTAGGTTACAGAGGTGGTGCTACTTTAACCCACGTGGCTGTACTGGGTGTCCGGCAGAAGACCCTGAGACACTCTGCTCGCTGTGCGGCACAGCCTGGGCCATCAGCCAGCCGAGCTGCGTGCTCTTGCTCATACTCAATTAGCAGGTTCAGGCTGCGTATGCAATCCACACTGACTGCAGTGCCAAGGCACCAGTTGCCCTCAGCAGCTAATAATATAGAACTGTTAAGTACAGTTAATTAAGTAGGTACAATTTATTCCATAGTATGTTCCCCACATCCGAAATGGTGTGTGGCTTTCTGCTAGTGATGCAGGCTGCTGCTCCCAGACTTGTCCCTTGTGGTCCTGGTGTCAGGTGCCGATTCCTTCTCTCTGCTCTGTGCGAGACTGTGGGCTGCACCCGGGGTTCAGAAGGCCACGACTAACACCAAAAATGTAAAGTCTTCTTTTGAACTAAACTCTTGATTATTCTTGGAGTCTGGACTTTGGCTGGTTTTTCTTTGGCCATCTTTGACATCTTTTGCCTTCTAAGCTAGGATCCCAAAGATCTAAATAGTGGTTCTCTGCTGCTGGAAAACAGGCTAGTGTCAGGATTTCTGTGAAAGCTTCCTGCTGATTTCTCACTGTCATCCCCACCAGTGTATTTTCAGTGCACTGAAACACACAGCAGCCTACTTCAGAGATTCTTGGTTGGTTTCAGTTGTCCACAGAGGCAGAGAGCTGTGACTTATATGTCCAGAGGATATATGGGAAACACTTTAAAAATAGAAAGCTTCTTGTTTTATAAGCTTCCAGTGAGTCCCCTTTCAGAGAGAAACATGTTTTTCAGACTGTGCATCGGTTTGAAGGAAGATTTGTCACAACTGCATTGTTAGTTTGGGGTGAAGGCAGATGCACTGGTGCTTTATAAGGGCACTGAAAATCATTAAAGAAAAAATCAACACAGTAGTAATTTATGAATGATTTATAGTCATCTGGGGGCTAGTGTATGAGCAAACCTTGCTTTCTCCTCTGTCTCTGCTTGCTACACTAAGTGTTTGGCAGCATCTGCTATTTGTCTGGGTCAAGGTGAAATATCCATTTGGTTTTGAGGAGGAATCAAACATTTTTACAGTGCATCTCATCTTAGTTAAAATGGTATTCTTAGGTTGCAAAGAAACCTTTACTGCCACACTGTAAACGAGGTTTAAGTCCACTGAAATAAACTCAGACAGGTTTAAGCAGAGACCAGAAAACACTACTACATGTTTCTTTTAAAAAGAAGGAAAATAAAAATCAACTAACAAACCAAACAACAAAAAATCTGGGAAAGATAGTGAAAGATAAGGATATATTTGAATGATCTGGTAGTTATATCTACACCAAGAACCACTCATTCATTAATCTATTCTTGCTTTGCCAGCATTGGTGAGCAGGTAGAAACGAAATTCTTCCAACCTTCTCAGTCATTTGCTGCTTCTCACCTGCTTTCCAGTTTGGAAATCAAACACTTCTTAGCTCTTCCTCTGCTATGGACATTTGAGAAGTTTCCGTTGTGCTCCCTTCCTTGAGTTGGCTTCCAGTTCAAATGGCAGTGGACAGGCCAGATAGGAAAGGTTAAACAGTTAATTTGTAAAATGGAATTATTAATTTCAGGAGAAAACAGAAGACCATGAATCCTGTGTACTGGGGATATCACTCGCAGCAACAAGGAAGGCATCCAGAGGCTAGCGAGAACTGATGGAGACGTGAAGAACACAGCCCTGTGCTGCTTATGTACCACTGGTACAGGAATAATTGCCCTACGCACTTATCTCGGATGTCAGGAAGGCAAAATGTCTGACTGCAACAGCCTATGGTTTGACTTAGAACAAAACACAACAAAGCTAGGCGGGAAAAGAGCAAGAATTAGGAGAGCAGTAATACGATCACACAGTAAGTAACTGCCTACATGCACAATTAGACGGTTCCAAGCCATTTTAAAGAGGAGTTGTGTGAATAATTGATTTTTCAGTTCACTGGTCAAACTGAAGAAAAAAACCATTCATTTTGTATTGACCTGAAGCATATAATTTTATTGGCTTTCTCGGAAAAATTTTAAAAAAAAAGTTAGGGATAATGATTTGGAGTTGAAGTCAAAGTTAATGTTTCATTTATTTGGAGGAATTGAAATGCTCGTTAAGTGTATTTTAAATGTAGAGAAGTATAGAAACAACTTTTGAAAGAAAAAGTTGCTATTTTTTTAAAATATGTGAAAAAGATTCTGAAAATATGAAAATAATTTCTCATCTTTTGAAATAATGATCCTTTTCAGTCAAAATTCTTAGCTAAATCAAGCCAATTTCAGAAACAATTTTGACCTGACCTGTTTGCCTAGCACCTAACAACACTGCTTCCCTCTGTCCTTCCACCTTTCTTTCACAGGACAGTGCATTTGCTGGAAGATAGGTTGTAAACAAATTCTGAGGGAAATGATGGCTTGATTTTCTAATGAGGATTTTTAACTCACTTTTGTTGCACATCAACAACTTAATTTTAAGTCTATTCCTCTATTATTAAGCTAAGATTACAGAGAAAATATTCAAGTGGAGAAAAAATTTAGTTTTTTAAGTAGTACATAAATAATGTAAATAAGGCTTGATAAATGAAGAAAATTTTACTTGAGCAGTCCATAACACCCACTACTGGCAAAATTACTCATCACTAGTCCTGAGAAAAAAAATAAGAATAAAATAGCCTGTGGTGTCAGAGTATTCAGATAAGCATCACGAGTTTTCCCTGTAGTTCCAAAGTTGTTATTCCTGCGGCAAGCTGGTGGTTACCCGAGGTGCAGAGGGAGGTTTGGGGGTCCCATGTGGAGCTGAGGGTGGGCAAGATCATTTTCTGGTCACGCTGACTGCCCAGGTGTCAGCTCCCAAGGCTGGATCTCTCTTTTTCACTCCCTAAGGAAAAGCTGGCGTGCCTCCTGTGGGCTGTTCTTTCAAGCTTGCTCTTCTTCCTGCAACAGTTCAAAGATCAAAGAAGGAGCAGAGGCTGTTTCCCAGGAACCAAAAGACACCCATCACACAGACCCTGTGGGAGATGCCTGGCAAAGGATCAGAATTTAGTGATTATTTTGTCTGGTAGCCAGTTTCTCCCAGTCCCTTAATATTCATTATATTGAAAATATTTTCTCTCTTATAAACACCCTCTACTCTATTGGTTTCTCTCTTAAGTGTGCTTTATTTGTGCACATTATACTTTATATATACACTTAAAAATTCCTGAATGGATCGCTTCTTCTTACATTAGCTGAGTAACTTTGAGCAAGAAAAGGAAAGAAGTTGTCTAACATGACCACCCTTCTCATACCCACCTCTCAGAATCACCAACCTGGTGTGTTTGGTGCACAGGGCCTCTGTCTGGGTCAGGGGGGTGAGATCTTTGCTCACAGGGGACTGTATCGACCTCTCCTCATGTGGGCTCAGCAGAGGAGCACAGGCAGTTATTTATGGCTCTGAAGCCTAAGCAGCCCTTCAAAATGAAGACACCTTGATCTACTTAGGAAAATAATGGGCACTATACGTGTGCTTTGATACATTTGCTTTCCTTTTGATTTGACTGAAAGCCTCTCATTCTCTGTCTTTCTTCTCCCTACTGTCATTTTCCTTTTTTCTCCTCCCATTCCCAGTTCAAACCTGACTTTATGAAGAGTTTATGAAGGAGAACCAGGCCCCAGCACAGCCATTGATCTTAAGGGGATCAGGTTTCTGCCCATATCACTCTGTCCTTTGGGCATTGCTGAAACAATCAGACAAGCAATTTTTTTTATATTAAAATTTTAATAGGGACAACCAGTCTTGTTTTTTGTTATATGTTTCTATATTTTTTTCTCCAGAAAAAAATGGAAAGAAGCAGTCACACCAAGATGGATTCATAAAACAATTAATAATGATAAAAATAACATCCTCACTGTCATTAATGACCACACTGATATTCCTTTTAAGGCAATGGATCACCTTTTTGTGACTTCTGTGGCTCTCTGTGCAAAAGGAAAAAAAACAACTAGCTTCTCATGGCATATAAAGAAATTGAAACCTGTTTATTTATGACTGGATAAGAATGAGCTGCCTCATTAATGTGGTATAAAATGGGTATAATTCAGCATTCTGTACAATCCTCCATGACGTGTTGACAGGTGCTGTCATGCACTATCACTTTTAGGTTATTGCACTCTAATAGACTACAATTATAGCTCATTTAATATGATATGACAGTGGGGAAGCACGTGCAAGGTTACAAGCAGTTACACTTACAAAACAAGCTGGTGGCAATGTATACAGCTCCAGGTAAATATTGCAGGGGGCAAATCCCCTTTCCACTGTCACGGAGCCCAGATGTCTGCGGCTACAGGTCTTATGCAGATAGTTCTTGCAACAAAACATTTGTGCCTCGCATTTTCTCTTATTTTCCCCACAAATGCCAATATTACTGCTTTCAGTTGTGCCTCCTAATGTTGCTCCAACAGTCGAAACCACAGCAGGGGGTGGAGTAGACTTGAAGAAAAGCCGAAGCTGTAAGTAGCACAAGATTTATAACAGTTGGCAGCCCAACATCTCATCTCATACAAACAACTCGGTTTCCTTTCGGCGGCCTGCTGTGCCACTAACAAGGCAGGCTACAAAATTCACCCACTGGGTGATGGGGAAAAGGCAGCACGAAGCACACACCAGCATCATTTTCATATGGTAGGAGAGCAGCAAAAAAGTTGGGCCCTGTGCATTGATTTCATTCATTAGAGGGGAAAACTGCAGAATTGGATAGAAATGCCAGATAGAAATATTTTAAACTGGTTAAAAACAAAAGTCCCCTCAGGGGAGTTAAAGATTTCCCAACAACATTTGCAACCCGAGCATTGCAGGGCAAGTTTTGCACTGTGGCCATGTAGGTGGTATTATAAGCCAAAAAGATGCCAGCCAGTCTGTGTTTTTGTCTAAGCCATGTACTGAAGTGAGTGATTTTGCTACTTTCTTGCCTAAAATGTGTTTCACATATTGTTTTAAATGCTGAGGTCATAGCTATTCTTGCACACTGAGCAACTGTATGATATATTCCTTCTGGGAGTGGCCACACACTTCAATTCAAGGGTTTAAATATAACAACTTAGACTCTGACTGCAATATTTTCAGAAAACCAGCTTCCTGGCCCATGCAGCCGTGGTGCCTCGACAGCTGGGTCACGCCATATGGGTCAGGATGCTGCCCGTCCATTTTACGCACCCGCGGAGCCGGAGTAACACTCCTCAACCGGTTTGTAATGAAATATCTCCTTTGCATTACAAAGAATGTGCTTGTTCGCTGAGACTCTTTCCCCATCAGCAGCAATCATATGCTTGGCATACCTCCTGGAAGAGCACACATGCAGCCTCCTCTGCTCCTCGTCTGCAGCACGGAAGGCTCAGCCTGGTGAGCCGTTGCCTTCCTCCCTCCCTTCCTGAGCAGCCCCATGTCTCCTTCAGAACTAATTTCTCCCTGCCGTTCCTTACACATTTCCAAATCTCTAGCTCTCACCATGTTCTCTGTGTATCTGCTTTGGCTCCTGCCACGGGCTCAGTGAAGGAGAAGGGAGGTAACTCTCAGGTCAGGTCCATGACGGGGCTACTGCTTCTCTGCCAGCGGTAAATGATTCTCAGCTAGCCCTGTGTGCCTGAGAGTGGGCTTTTCTGACCATAGCTACTTTTCAGGGGAGATGTCTATGCACACTTCAGCTTGATCATCCCAACTGGTTGCTATGTCCCGTGGACTTGCCCAAAGGATGCATACTGGAGCCATTGTGTCATACAAACCCTGTTTAACTAACTGTGCCCTTTAGCTCTTCAGGAGATTGCAGTCCTAAAGAAAACACCACAAATAAGTTCCCCTACTAAAAATGGTGGCATGTTATTTTGCATCTTTTCATTCTATTTTCTGCCTCCAACCCAAGGGAAATATTGAATTAATTCAGTATACTGGGGTGCTGGAGAGAAAATACGAGAAGTGCTGATATAATCATGCAACACTTGCCATTTAATATTATTGCTAATTTGATGCAGGACTCTGAAAAACACCTGACACTCTTTGGAGAAGAACCTTTTCTGCAGACCAGTAACACAAATTCTATGGTTCTCTCTGACAATCTCCCATTTAACGTTACTGTTGTTTTCATATTCTCCTACAAAAAAATGTAAATATTAAGATAATATTAAGATAAGTGGGACTAAATAAACTGCTTCTTTTTAGTATCTCTTTGACATTTGGAATTGGATTAAACCAAATAATATTTAAGTATTTAGACTATATTCATTCGTAATAGGCATTTTTAAAAGAAAGTTGATCTCATGTAACAGCTATCAGCCCTTTTGTTTTTGACCAATCTCAAATCTGATAGCTTTTTTTCAGTTATAAAATTACTAAAATATCAAAGCTTGCTTTATTATACCAGTAATGTCACATAGCTAAGGCCTACTAAGGAAGTGTGAGTGCTAACATCGTCTCGACAAAGAAGACTCTGCAGGATAAAAGCTACAAACAGTAGCATCTATATGCACCAAACAATATGGCTACAAAAAGTTAAAAAAAAATCCCCAAACCAAAAGGAAAACAGACTGGGGCTGAAAGGGCACAAAGAAGAAACCTTCACTCCTGAATTTTTTGGTTTTTTCTTGTTTGGCATGAGAAGTTGTCTCTGTAAATCGAGGCACAATTGGACCCAAAGCTTCTGCCTCTCATCAGTGTTTGGTTGGCAGGAACTGTGTTATTGCTTTTGGCAATTGTTTTTTTTTGTCAATACCTGAATAAAGATTTTTGCACTGAGTGGGAAGGTCAGGAAGGGGACTAAGGGTTAATGCTGCTTGAAATAAAAATCCAAATGAATTTCTACAATTATCTGCTGAGGTCTCCTGAGGATTGCCACAGATGGCATGTGATCCTCCTGCCTTGGATGGCACCCAGCACCTGTGGATGGGGCTGAGGGGTGAAAGGAGTAGTGCCAGGAAGAGCATTAGACATGGAGATTTTGTGCAAACTGGTTGTAAAACAGCACCAGCAGCAGAGTCCCTGTTACAAACTTTGGTGATTACATAACTTCTTTTAATACTTCATGCCTGTTATAAGCACCCTTCTTCCCTCTTCTCATTGTTACTTTCATAGTCTTGGGAAAGCAATTTATTTAGTGACCTTTGCTATGTACAGAAAATTCGATTGTGGCTGTGTGATTTTAGTCAAGTTTTCAGGAGTGAAACAATGTGTTTCACCCTGCTACTATAGAGTGATTTCTAACACATTTCATAAATTTCATTATGAAAGAAAATGTCAAGTAGAGAATTCAAAGTCCTCTTTTTAGTGCCTGTCTTCATGAACTGCTCACAGTGGATAATGCCATAACCTCTACCGGTATAATGGAGCATTATCAAAGGCAGGCATTCGCAAATCAACAGGGAGGTAGAGACCTGAAAAGCTTTTTGTTTTGTTTTTAGTTTTGATGAAGGATGATCAGCTCTTTGCAAGTACCTCTAGGTTTTAGGCTTTGTACTCAACTTGATAAAACCATGATGAAGTGGTGAGCATTATCTTTTCCCTCTTTGTTCCTAAGAGCTATGACCTGTACTTTTTGTATGAATCAAATATCTGGACCTATGTATGTGTGACAAAAGGAAAGTCTGGTACATTAGTGGGGATCTTTTTGACTACATGCAGAATTCTTCTATTTTGTCCTTACATAAGGATGACTTTGGTGGTAACAAAGTAATAATTAGAGGCACTGCATTTTTCAAATTATACGTTTAAGATTATTGAACACTTTTGAAATCAGATTCCCTGTGAAATCAACACTTTATTCCTTACCATACTCACCAAAATACTGGGAGTCTTATTAGAATTTGTCCAGTTAGACACATTTCTTTTTCTGTCTCTTAATTTCTTCCATTTACCTTTATTTCTTTCTCCTCTCANTCTCCCCTTTTCCCCTTCCCCTTCTTCTCCTTCCCCATGGCCTTCATCTTTCCTTCCTCTTCCCTTCTCCCCTCTGTCTCTTCCTCTCCTCTCTGTCCCTCTCCCTTTCCTCCATTTTTAAGATAAATCCCATCCTTGCAAATTCATAACTGACAGGGCTGACAACTAGAATATTTACAGGGACAAACAAGAACACACAGCAAGACTTCATGATTCTATTTCTCATATATATTTCTTTATAGGTTGCGTTCTGTAGTATTTGGTGCATGTGTCAGTGGAGATGAAAAGATACTTTACAGGGAAACTGAAATCTATTTCCAATGTCATTGCTATAGCACAAAATGGAACGCTATGAATGACAGTCACTCAGATTTCCATAAATGTGGCTCCTCTATAAGCAAAATTCCGAAGTGATTTTTATTTCTAATGTCACCCTTGGAAGCTCTGCAATGTCATTCTCATTTTTGTCAGAATAATTATATTTAATTTTGGGGTTTGGTCTATCAGAGGTCTACAAATTCATTTTATAAGTTAACACTATTCATTTGTCAAAACCAGACAAGAAGCGATCATTTCCCTGTTTCCCTTCTATGCTGTATGGACATTCTTTAATGGTTAAAATATTATCAGGAGGGAGGAGGAGAGAAAATGTCTTTTTTGAGTCTTTTCCAGTGGGCACAAGAGTCTTTGTTTGCCTGATGTGGAAGGCCAGTTGAACCCTGTGTTGCATGAAGACCTGAATACCTGCCAGTCAAAAAGGAACAGGTTACTCAGTGAGGGCTCTGTAGTCTTGGAAGTCTGAAGTGAGTGTGTGTGGGAAGATAGATTTAGAGATTTTTCTTTAGCAGCACATTACGTAGAGTTTCAAAATGAGATCAGTGAAGTCAAATCAACCTTCCAAGTCCATTTCAGGCTTTCTGTTTTATTATTTTTTTTCCTCTTTGGACATAAAACACTTCAAATAAAAGTTCTATTAATAAAGCTCTAATCACAGATTAAATATTTCTGCTGACATTATTTGACTGATAATATCAATTTCAAAGTTCAAATTTTAATAAGGTATTACAAAGCATAGGAAGAAACAAGCTAATCAAGCCAAGTTTCATATTTCCCCTCTTTGTATAAAATGATAAGTGAATTTAAAGCTATGCTTTGTCTCTTTAATATCTGCTAAATATGGATGAATTACTGAATATATATTTATTCTTAGCCTCATTTGAAGGCAAATATTTACAAGGCTTTTCTGTTGTAATCTGATTTTAATATCTCAACTGAAAATGATTCATAACATGTGGCTTCAAATACCCTGTAGTTAAAGAGGCCAAAAATTAATTAGCTGATTCTAGCAAGGGTTTCTTGGAACTGACCTTGAAAGAAAAAAAAAAAGCAGTACTGTTTATCAGATCATTGTACATTGTTGTTGCTTGTGCAAAGAATTTATTTCAGGAGTAAATAACAGAGAGTGGCAATAACTTGTGTCTGATCCTTGGTACTGATGTGCATGTGCATCCTTTGGTTTTCTGTGGCTCCTGTAGTAGGGCTTCAAGGGCCAAGCGTCTTCTGTCCTTTTGGCATGGAAATTCTTCAGACAGGCATGGGCATGTGAAGTGTGTTAGGGACTGTTATGCAAGCAATGGGAAGCACCTCCCTTTAATCCCTTGTCCAGATTAAAATGCAGTGAGTGCGGAAATATTTGCAGGTCCTTTTTTTCTGCATCTTATAAATATACTCAGGAAGCCATCTGGGAACAGAAATACTCCCTAAGTACTGCTGACCTGAAATGCAAGTGTCTTTGTGAAGTCAGTTTCTCTCCTTCCTTTGAAAGACAATCTTGCTGATGCTGACTGCTAAAAATAAGGACGCAAAATCTTTTCCAGCATCTGGAGTTTTCTGTGCTTTAATCCATTCATTTCCTTATGTATTGTTATATAGGTATTTCTGTGCACACTCTGATTAATGTACAAATACATATTTTACTCAGTAGGATTAGAGTCAAGTGGGCCTGATTCTCCACTTCCTTGCAACTTGCATCGTTAGCTATAAGTGTAGGTACAACCCTTTTAAGAACTGTCATTTTATAAGGAGCTTTAGGGAATTAGATTAACTCTTGCTTTGCCACTTTACAAATAGTGTCCATCTATTGCGAGCTGAAAACAAATCTTTCCTCTGACTTTATTTTTTTTTAACTGCTCTTCTAAAAACCTGAACAATCGGCTATCTTCTGTTCCATTGAAACATCTGTTTCCAAAGGGTATTGTGTGGTCCAGGACTTCCTTGGGACAAGAGCATTCTTGTAATTGTGTAGAGGTATGTGTGGGGGTGTTAGATAGGTATTTACAACATCTAATTGCTAACCATAAAGGTGCAAATAAGGTGTTTAATAGCCCTTGCACAAACCACCACAGATACCTCCAATTCCTGTCATGAGCAATTTGCAGTGCATTTGGGGAGGTCTCCAAATTACACAGTATGTTGACTGTCTTTGTGTTTTGTGGTCGGTGTTTGTTCTGGACAATGGTTCATTCAGTTTTGCATTAAACCACAAATTTGCTTTTTCTCCGTTCTCCTCCCCTCCTGTGAAACTGGGCATCATGATGTGTGTGTAGACCTTGGTTGCTACAGCAAGTTATCTCAAAGTTGTGTCAATGGCAAACACTGCAATATTAAGTGCTCTCATATAATCCTGTATTAGATCTTAAATGTGTATAATCTGCATATTTCTGATACTCCCATTTGTGTATTAGGTTGGCAGTAATCATCCTTAGAAGAGTCAAACAGTAAAAAATATTTGACATCATTTATCCGGCAGCAACGAGCCTTGGTTTGTCATGAGGAAGATCTTCATGATCATTCTGAGTATGGCAGGAAACTGGTACCACCAGAGTACTGATTCAGCTACAATTTCAAAAGTGTGAAACAGCTCAGGAAGCCTTTCAAGATTTCAGTTTTTCACAGAAAGGAAACCAGGACAGGGTTTGTGTATTTAACCAAAAAGGGATGCAGCTTCAGCTCCAGGGTTCGGGTTTTCTCAGCAACTCAGGATCTGCTTTGGTCTTGATAACATTAATTCATTTCAAAAAAGCTGGTGGAATTTGCTCATTTTCAAAGCATGACAATTATGTACGTAAATAAACACTCTGGGATTTTATCTTTCCACATGGGTGTGCATATGCACGCACGTGTGTTGTGTGTCTCTAAGAGCCCTGAAGGCCCCCTGTGCAGGCTGGCAAGAGGGAGTGCTGAGGCTGCAATGATTCTGATGAAGCTGAGGTGATGTGCACGCTCCTGGTGTCTGCCCCAGTGTGTCATTCGTCTTGGTTTGTTCATGAGTAGCCTTTCTTACAAAACATAAAAATTTAGGTGTACTTGCAGGACTTTGCCAGTTTGATGTTGTCCAGTTTTGCACTATTATTCCCTGAATTAATGTATTTAAGAGCAGTTCTTATGACAGTAATGGGAAAAGCCAAAACCTTGCTGCTGCCCCTGATTTATTGAAGGGTTTGTATTTCAAGGAACATGAGGGATTTAACCCCACCCTTAGCACTGTGGATCAAGTTGGATCAGGAGTAATTGTGTTTTTATCAATGAGTGGGTTCACTTTAAATAGTTTTTCTTCTTTCCACAAGGCCAGCTTTTTCTTTGTATAGAATTGGTAACTTTTCATCTTCTCTTAAACAGTTTCTGGAAATGCAAGGTACATTTTGCTTGAGAATGAAGTTGAGGCCCAGTTTTAGGCAAGCTCATATGCTTACTTAAAGGTTGCACATTTACTGTTTAAAAGCTTCTTCTCTATACAATGCCACATCATGCATTTTATCAGTGTGATGTGGTCTAACAGCCACAGGAAAGAAAGATTATTCTGAGCAACCACCAACTGCTACAGGGCAATAAGATTTGGCAGAATCCTACTTGTAATTGCTGATCCTGAGCTGAGCCAAGGAAATATGGATTTAAAGAAATATCAAATTATTTGTGCCTTGATTTCTTTTTTTTTTTTTTTGTAAAAATGTCAGGCATTGCTACAGAAGTCTGGACTCCTGATTTTTCACTCCTGTTGCTTTAACAAAATCAAAGAAAGGAGTGTTTTGAGTGAAACTTTCTGTATACACACTATCTGTGGTTTAGATATGGCCTCCTCGTTATAGGAGCCATATCCTTCCCTTCTCATAATAGCTCTTTTGCTCTCAACTATAACAACACTGTGTAATTTTTCCCTCTTCATTATCTTGTGTAGTGGACTTATAGAGATCCCTTCTTTACCATACAACTAGATAACCTAGCCTGGGCTTGCAATAAAATGCACGTGCTGTGGGAATACCAGAGAGCTCATTGTGATCTCTGACCGATGATTTTCTGCTGAGTTTGCTGCTGCTGTATAGCACCTTTTTCCCTAACACCCTCCTGCCTACTACCATTACCACCATAATAAAAAAAAACCCAAACCAACCAAAAAACAGAAGAAGAAAGTGGTTCATTACAATGCCTTGAAAATCAAATTTAGAATCTAAGGTTGTAGCCACTGGATGGTCAAGATGTTTTGACAAAGATAGCTCCAGGAAGCTAGCCAAATACACTACTGAATTAGCACATCAATCCAAAGACCTTGCACAAAGTCTGCTGGTTTATGGTTCCTTGAATGCTCTGAGCCATCAGGTATTAGCCAGTTGTGCTACAGAGTTTACAGCATAGCATATACACTTCATGGCCTGTTATAGCCATAATCCATGTTTTAATGCTTTATGTCAGGCATCCCTGCTGCCCTCTAACCATTCTTTAATAATAAGACAAAAGTGATATTTTAGGGTAACAGTTAATAAATAACGTGACTTATCCAATCACACCTTTCACTAAAATATTATTATCTTTTGACAGGTTCATTACTGTAGAGACATCAGGGACTGATGAAACATTGTCTAATTCTACCACTACTACATTTTCTGTAGTTGTCTTTCTTTTAATTTAATTCTCCTACTCTGAAAGCATACTGTCCATTGCAATTATTGAATGAGCATTTAATCTAGCATAACTAAGGCATTTTAATCTTTTCTTATAGAAAAACGATTAAATGGTCATAACATTGCTATGATGTGCACTCATCTACTCCTGACTCTGAGAATCAAAGTTTTCTCCTTTCTGATAACCAGACCTCAAGTAAGATTTTAGCTTTAGTGCAGCATGCTGGCTGCTTGAGCAAGAAGAGGACTGTTATTTTTTTCATAATACTTCAGAGTCAGAAAAACAATTTGTGGTTATCAGCCACTTTTGGTAGGATTGTTTCTGGGCAAGTTCTGCATATGTTGCTGCCCTTTGCTAAGTACTATTTTTAAAAAATTACTATTTCTTTAACTGGAGGTAAATGAATAGTACAAATTCAAAAAAAATAACAGATTGAAACAAAGAAGAAAAAGAAGTATGCTAAAACCACTTCCTGCATACTCATGTGATTATGTGCCAAGAAAAAACATTACTTGCAGTCTAAGAGTCCTTTCTGTCTGACATTACATGCACAAATGTAATGGGAGCTGGATTTCAAGTACACAAACACACATGCAGCAAACAAAATGCTTTTTTTCAATTTTTGTCTGTAAAATTTGTCTAGAAGCACAGTTCGTCCCCACCAAAAAGGAGATTGAATAAGAAACCCAAATTAACCATCCCAGAACAGAATAGCAGTTCTCAATCTCTTTTCTTACTGAGATATGGCCGCTATCTGTCTAGGGCAGGAGTTTCTGTTGACATTATGGAAGGGGGCAGTAAGTTCATTGCTCTTTCAGAACATACTACAATCTCTAAATTCCCCCAGAGAGAGTGTATCAGATATCCACAGAGTTCTGCTTCATATCAATTCACAGACTTGAAAAGAGATTAAAATAATGGGTAGAATTGTGAAAAAGAAAGCTATATTTAACAGAATGATTTACTGCTCACTCTAGTCTCCCAAAGATCTGTTTTTTAGTGGCTCATGATTTTGCTCTTAAATAACTAAATCTGTAGTATTAAGGAGGTTATGTAGTATCTAACCTTCTACCCACATAATAAACAAAAATTTAGGAATTGAGTCACTGTCTTTGTGCAGAACAATAAGTAATGTCATGCTTCTAAATTCAAGGAGAAAGTGCTGGTATGTTTGTGACAGGCTTTAACACGTACTAAAAGTACGACTTGACCAAACTGGCACTCAGGTTGTCATAATTCAATAATTTTTCATCCCTAGCAAGAATGAAGCATCTTAGTCCACCCCGGCAGGAAAATACAACTGTTTACAAAAGCCATCCAGTATTAATATTTTGTATTTTTCCATTTGCTGTAAATTTTGGTTTGGAAATGCAGTGAGCAAATGGTCACTGTGAGTCAATTGGTGTAGAAGGAGACCAGCTGTGCATTTAGTGATCGTCACCTTTGCAGCTGACTCTGACACAAGAGCCTCACTAGAGATTATAGTGCTCCAAAATTCAGCAGAGCTAGTAATGGCCAAATTGCATCAGCTCCTACCCTCCAGAAGTGTCTTTCAATTTCTTCCCTAAATTCTTAGATTATGGTTTTGGGGGACAAAGGTCTTTTTTAAAAAGATGCTTCATGAGCATATTTACTGCCGTGCGAGGCAGATAAAGGGGGTAAATTCCTGTTTCCATTGAAGGACTGATCTAATATTTCTCTTTCCTGACAGATACTGACAAAAACCGTGCTTTCTCTAAGAGCAGCGTCATCATGAAACTGGGTAAAATTTAACTTTAGCAGAAGCTGTAGAAAATTCTCTTTAACTTGAAGTAAATATTCATAGGCAACTTCTTTCATGCTGAAAATGTAGAATCTGAAAGACTCCTCTATTTCTACTAGCAATGAATGGAAAAGACTACTTCTGTTCAGTTTTGAACCTGCTCAGTCATTAGGAGTTTGCAAGTTTGATTCAGACTTAAAGGTTACAGTGCCTGCATGCTACTGGGAAAAGATCAAAGCAAGGAAAGGAACAAGCACCTAAGCCATGTCACGGAGGAGGGACACTTTGTAGGCTTGAACATTTACTGTGGTATTAGTTTATGCTTTTGATCTTTGAAAGAAAAGGGTGGGTGACCTTTAAAAACATCAGGGAAAACATGCATTAGCTTTGCATTAATTGATTTCTTAAAACCTAAAATGATTATGAAATAAGCAATAATTGCCCATATCTTTTCTCCCACTAACACAGAGAATGCATCTGCTTTTAGATCCATGTTGCATTTTTAAGCAGAATAAGATCTCTTTTTATGAGTTGTCTAAGGGCTTATGGGAAGACTTGTTAAAAAACAGAGCAGGCCCTCTCTGCCCCTTTAGCTCTGTCAAGGTGAGCATCATAGCTGTCGTCTTTCTTAACATGGAATAACCATGTCTTGGAGTAGAAAACCAGGAAAATTGTTCACAGTGTTGGGTCATGTAGCTGGAGAACATGCTTCCTAGCCATGGCCACTGGAGAACAGGAATTCTTGCTGCATTCTGCCCCAAACTGTGGCAGAGAACCAGTATCTCTGCCTTGCAATGTGGTGGACATAATTTCTGCATTTTTTTCCCATCCTCTTCAGTTAATCAGTGGTCTTGATCTTTTTTTTTTTTGTGTGTATGATCAAGGGAAAGATGAAGGATCACTCTTTTTTTTATAGTAATGAGAGAGGGACATTGGTTGGAAGATGCTAAAAGAACGCTCTCGCTCTCCACTGTTTCTCCCTCCATTTAGGAAGTAATTTCAAAGGGGAGATGCTCTGACTGCTTCGATCATTCTCTACAAAGCTAGTCAAGGATTTGGTGCATTCGCATTTTATTCCCAGCTCATGAGTCTGCTGTTGAAGCAAATCTGTCCCTGGCTTTTCTTACCAGTTTGGTTCAAATCATGGGGTAGGCTAAGGGTCTGTGAAGCTGACCCTTTTGGTTGGAACTGGGGCAAGAGACACACAAGGTATGCAGTTAGTTGTATTATATGTGGTAATGGGTTTGAAATCACAGCCCCATTACAATGCTCTCTTATGACTATATGGTTTTATGACTCAAATCCAAAATAAGGGCAGCAATTTGCTTAAGTCATAGCTAGCTTAGTGACAAAGTACGAACTTCATATTTTCTCTCTTAGCCACAGGTGAAGTCCCAGTCCTTACCAAAGGTCCTTTTCTTTTTTTTTCTGCTTTGAAATTTCTGATTTATTTGCTCATTTTATTTGCTTCTTTCTTTGTCCTGTTCCATGCCTGATTTGAAACCTCTGATCTTATACAAAACATACCTCTGTCTACCTTCCCTCTCCCACTTTCACATTTCCCTAAGTCATTGCCTGCACTAAGAAAAAGCCTATTGGCTTCCCCTCTAATCATAAAGCATGCATTCTGTTTATTTGACATGTCTCGAAAAAGTTTGCAACTGAAATGGCACTTATTTGTTAAATATACTGATTCATTCAAACTTTTCAAAAACCTGGTAAATTATCAGTCTGTTCTGAACTTAGCTGTATTAAAAATATCACTGTTTCCAGCAGAAAATAACTGATTGCTTAGTAAGCTAGAGTAATTTACTGTAAACTTTTGTGAAAGTCTGAGATATAAAGGAAATATTTTAAGTGCTTTAATACATTTTTTCCCTGATTCTCAATGTGGGAAAAATTTCAAAAAGCTGACATTTGTCCCAGCTTGAGGATGAAAAAAATAGAAATCTAGAAATATTTTGCTTAGCAGTAAAGCCATATGGTTAAGAGGAGCAAAACGCACATATGGCAACAAGATCATCTCCTGTAATTCAACCCATTAGTGCAAGAAATTTGTTCAGACAGGTATGGAGTTGGATTCTCATTTATGTTTCTGCCACCCCATTCTTATCCAGCTATAAAAAAAGGTCCTGAAATGCTAATGGAAAATATAGCATATGCTCCCAATAAAAGGTGTCAAAATCTTCTCGCTTCCTCACACCAAATTAGTGTGTGTGTGTAATGTACATGTATTTAGGCAAAAGCTGCGTCTCTTTTCTCTTTTTCCTATTTTATTTTATTTTATTTTATTTTATTTTATTTTATTTTATTTTATTTTATTTTATTTTATGTTATTTTATTATTGTTTTCCTGGTCTGAAATTAAACAACTTTATAAAAGCCACAGGATGATTGTAATATTTTTACACTGAAACTGAATGAAAATCAGTGTATTCTCTATTTGTGCATACTCCCATTTTCCTACAGGGAAATCCCTGTTTTGACAATTCCTTCTTGTGCAAAGTGTTGATCCCCCTGCCTGTGGAGACACTTCTTCATGATAAAGCATAAACACAGTCACAGATTGACATCATTAATGTCAAAGGAGTTTTTTGTAAGGGTGCTTGTTGGTCAGTAAAATCAACAACAATATATATTTATCCTATATATCTAAGTCCAGCTGCTGGCTTTGTGGACATTTCAGTATCTTCATCATAATTTCTACAGGTTTATCTCAATTTCCTGGAATACTGCTGACAATTTACCTCAACAAAGCTGAAAGACTTGCTAGTTCAACTGTCAGGTCGCAAAATACTGTGCATAGGGAAGCTGTGTGACAGGAGGAATGGGAAAGGATCGGGAAATCCCTCTGGTCTGATGGGGGATTTCAGGTAAGTCCCTTCAACTCTCTGTGCTTCAGTTACTGTGATGCTAAAGCACTCTACTGTCTCTCTAAAGCACTTGCAAAGCTGGATAATATTAATGGAGAACATTAGTAAGTAGACCTGGTATAAAGTCATGGTCATTGCAGATGACAACAGCAGTATTGTTTCCCAAAGGGAATCCTGACACAAAGTTGTACTGCTTACAGTGGGAAATATTTATCTCTAAGGAAACTCTCATAGTCTGGGGCTCCTACATACTCCATCTCCAAGTTTCAGCAAATCCCTGCCTTCCAACCTGTGCGCAGGCAGGTGAAATTGAGCTTTTACTGTTAGAAGTGTAATACTAGAATGTATTTATTGCAGAGAAGCCAAATAGGAGAAGATAAAGCACTTGACAAAATCAGATATGGAGAGCGCAAACAGTACACAATGCTAGGAATGCCCCCAATGATTACTATTATCATATAGAAAATATTAAAATTCACAAATTATGCTAAAATTCAACAGAAGTTATAGACCTTCGATATTGTGAAAGAGAATGAAGTGTCAACTGAATAGCAGTTAGTTTTAGTGACTGTGAATTTTGTGTATTTATATTCAAAGCCTAACCCTTCTTCTGACCTTATATTCTCTGTAATAAACTTCCTGGCCACAGCAAAATTAAAGGCTGAGCTGAAAATAATAAGGCTTCCTAAGCCCTTTCTGAGAAAATTATCTATCTAACAGAGTCATTTTATTTAAAAAGTAGCTCTGAAAATCACAACAAAAGTGTTTAAACACACTGCCAAATTGTTCCATAGATATATCTCATTTCCTTTTGTTTGTTATTTATTTTCATGTTCAACAGCTTGCTATCATTCAGTCTTTGCCCTCAGGTTTGTTTGGGAACACGGATTAAGAAGACTGTCCCAGGAGTAGATTTTACTGTCAAAACCATCAGGATCTGTGTAAATCCATTGCATATGTTTTAGGGGACAAATTAACAATACTATCTAAGTCTTCTGATAATGCAATAGCTAGCAGGTATGCATAAGAAAAAAACCACAAGCAGTATCTGACATTATTGAGCATCAGAAAATGGTTGTTTAAACATAAGAAAATGTTACCAAAGTTTGTCTGATTTTTAATGCCTGAGTCCACAGGACAGCTAAGACAGTAAGTGAAATTTTTCACAGGATATGAAGATTATTCTGGGCAAGAGGCTAGAATGACAAACCACATATATTTTCTGAGGTTGTGGAAGATTTTAACTGGCAGAGATGACATATATTATTTCTACCTTACTTAGGGATCTATCTATCTCCAGTTTTGCCCTAATGCAGCTTTGGAGTTGCTCTGTGCCTTAAGATTTTAGAAGGCTTTCTGCAAAAATGCTTGTGAAAAGACTCCCCACCAAAACAGTCTCAAATATGCTCACCACGTGAAACCAAGCAGGCAAGAGAAAATGACCACAGGAACAGTCAATATTAAGCCTATTTTTGATTCTTCTGTAAACAAAACCTCTTCTGACTAAGAATGTCAAGAAATATTGCCGTTGGTCCTATGGTAAATCACTGTGAAGGTATTTATATAACACAGGTCCTTGACTCCTGCTCTAGCCTCTGGACCATGCCAGTTCAATGTCGTTCTGCTTTCTCCTGTTGTTTTCAGAGAGCATCAACTGTGTTTTGGCTTGCTTCCCAGACAATGTTGTTCCAGAGCAGAGATTTGACCCTCACTAGAGACAAAGACATTTGAAATAAAAATTAAAAAGAGGTAGCAAATAAAACACTGGAGATGCAGGCATGATAAGAAAATCGTAGGCATTTTGAATGGGAGACCTTACCACTAGTGTGATCTCTAAACTTGTGTCAGACTTGCACACCTCCAAAATTTGGTTTTGCTTTTCATGGCCAGCACTTCTCCTTGGGATGTCTTGGCTTCGAATAACAAATATTCTTAAAGACAAAAATCTTTCCCAGCTTCCCAGAATTGGTCACTTGTGTTAGTGGTAAGGGCCCCGATAGTAGCAGATCAGAGGTACTGTGAGGGATCTACTGAGTCTGGCCTAGCTAGACTTAACCAAAAATGTGCCTATGTTTTCAAGTGCCTGTCTTTGGAAAGACATTAAGCCAAGTCCTTAAGAAGCTCTTCAGTTCAAGCTGTAATGTGCTTGAATTTACATGCTTGGAAGCCTAGGACAATCTGGGACTTAGGTGAAAGTTCAGTGCCTTCCACCAACAATTTATGGTCTTAATCAAATGATTTTCAAAAGGATTAAGTGTGTCCCATCCATATCAGGAAACAACAGAGAGGAGCGCAGTCCAGTGAAAAATACTAAGAAGCCCCTCAGACAAGAAAAGTCAGTATAATTGGTGTGAGTGGATGGCCTTCAAATGACTTTTAATGGAAACCCATAGCTGATCCAGTACTAGGAATAACAATGAGCCATTTTGTTTAACCTATGAAGGTACTGTACATATGTCTGTATTAATTGTCCATCAAAAGATGCCTGCTGGCACTGCCAACACTTTGAAGCATGCACATATGGATCAGACACTTGCTCTTTGCTTTTGTGACACTGATGTTAGTACAAGTAGTAGGAAAGAGGGAGTTGGTGTACAACGGCACAGTCTATGGGCAGCTCAAGCACACTCAGGCTCTTAACATGTGCATTGGTGTAGGAGGATTTGAGTCAGACCAGGATTTCTGAATTTCTGATTGCTGGTTATCAGTGTGGCATGGAAAGGCATGCGGTGTCTTGGCTTTGTTTCTTCATTAGGGAATAGCATTTGATCTTAAAAGTAGTATCAGCAGGAGACTGGATGCTGTGAAATTGGTCCCCTTTATAGGGTAGACAAAGGCCTTTGGTTAAAAGAGAACAGCTACAGACTGGAGAACCGGCTGGCTGAGGAGTATAACCTGCAAGGAACGGTGCCGTTGGTTCTCCTCTTCACAAGCCAATTCTGCCAGTCCTTCATTTTCTACCTCTCCCTTTTTGTTCATTCCAGTTATCTTATCTCCCCCTTCCTCCATGTCTTGAGTCAAGCCCATCAGATCCCTTGTGCAGCCTTTTGTGTTCATTGATCAGCTGCTGTCATCTCCTCCACCATCCCCATCTGCAACCGAGCCGTCCGAACCTGCCTCTCCGCCCTCCCGCTCCACGAACCCCTCGCTACCCCTTACCCTGGGCTGTCGGCATAATGAGGGCTTGATTTCAATACTTCCCCTCATTTCTCTGTTCACTGCTCTGCAGGTTAATGCAGATTCCAAACTTCAACAAGCAGCTGTTAAACATGTCATTAACACTGCTTCGGCTGCAAATGAAACTCTGCTATTGGGATTATTCCGGGAGCTATAGTTTTGTGATGAGCTTTGTCAATCACAGCTGACCTGCTGTGTACAGAATGAAACTCAGATTATCTTCTTTCTTCCTCAGACTCTTGTCATTTTTTCACAAAGAATTACTATTCTACTCCCCGAAAGATTGATTACTTGCACAAATAAGAGAGTCTGAGACATTAATACAAAATTCACAGGCTTTTCTTTATCTCAAACCTGCAACTCCCTCTACATTTCCTCCTGGTAATTATATTAGAATTGTGTACACTAGGAATTGCCATCTGATTATTATGAAACTAGTTTTGTCATGACAAAAATGAGCTTAAGTCTTGTTTTTTTGGAAATGATCAGTACAGTGCACTGGATGAGAGAGAAGGAGATTAAATCCAACTTGCTTTCATCCATGAATGCTTTCATCTCTTTTTCAAACACAGGAAATGATTACCACTGCTATAAGCTGCAGTTCATATGAGTGAAAAAGGATAAGAAAATATTGAAAATTCTGTAACCAACAGTAGGACATAATATAGGTCCCTGGTACCCACTGAGAGACATGTACTTTATTTTTCTATTCTGGCAATGTCAAGGGTTTCACATTTTAAGAGTTTCCTTCTACTGAGGTGTCACTAAGTACTGGAGAATATGTTAATTAATTTGCCATTTCTCCAGGTTAGGATTTTCTTTTATTGTAAGACAGTAAAATATTTAAAAAATTTCACTCAAATAGCCTGTCCTCATCACTCACTTAGTGAACCTTCCTCTTGTTTCTTCCAGTAATTCTGGAATTGTTGAATATCTCATAACTGAGCCCAACCTGTCCTTTTTTTCATAGTTCTTGGAGAATATTTGATATTAGGAAACATTTAACATTGGTCTATGAGCCTGGCTTCAGTTCTTTCATGTCCTATTTTTATGCATATATCTAAATACTGGTTTGATTTGGTTTTAATTTCAAAGTTGTGGAAATTGCTTGACGTCTCGCACATCATTTTGTCTTTTACTGAAGCATCAATCCCAATGAACTCTGTCTCCCAAGATATAAAACTAAATACTTGGAATCAGATGCCCCTTTGGACAGGGGATATATTTAAATTTGAGCTCACCTCCTCTAATACTGCAGTCGAGTAAACAAAACCATTTCAAGTTTCGTTGCCTTTGCCGAACAGATTTCTCTTTACAAGCCCTGTTGAGCTTCTGTTGAAAAATATCTCCTGGTATAATTTCCTTCAAATTTCTATTTAAAACATTTGAGTTTATTAAATGGTGTGTTCAAGTCAGTAAGAAATTCAAACCCTCCCTGGCACCTAAGCCAGGGAGCTCCTAAATGTAAGGACATGTTCAAAGTCAGATCATCACTTCATGAATCATGATCACACCCAGGAAAAGTGAAGAAAAGACTGAGAGGAGAGAGAACACGTTTCAGGGAGAGAGGAAAGGAGCCAGCAAGAAAGCAGCAAGCACAAGGTCTGAATCAAAGGGAGAGACCAGGATGATGAAGAGCAAAGAGTTGGTGAAATCTGGGCACCTCTTCACTCTGGTAACTGCAACTTGAGCTGCTAATTTTCTTCTCTTTTAACCCTTCTGTCTAGAAGAGAAAGAAAGGAGGAGGCTGTGAAGTGTGGAGTGAGTGACAAAATGCTCACCAAACAAAACCCCACAATTATTAGTAATTGAATATTTCATATTTTGAGTCATTCAAGCTCTATGAGCCCCAAATAGCAGTTTTAAGTATTCAATTTTTTTCTCCATTGACTTTAATTAAGTTTGCCCCAGGCTGGCAATCCTGATGAACGTGGAAAAGATTTTTTATAAAGGAGTAAGCTTTCTACCAGTGCAGATTTTTTTCTTTCTGAAATCATCCAGCTGTTATTTAAACTCAAACTCTTATTATGTCATCAGGTACAATCTTAGAAATGTAAAATACAGATATATTAAACTACTGTACCATAAATATTTTCCACTTGGTGACTGTGAAAATTACCATATTATTTCCTGATTTAGATATGCCTGGTGAAACCTAGTATTAGTGATAAGTGACTGTATGTATGGTAACTTCTGCGTAGGGACTAGAATGAAATGGTTTAATGATAGGATTCACATACATATCTGCATTAATGCACCCGGTCTCACATTTTCTTCTTCTCTGTCATTTAACCAGTACTACAGCCTTAACAGCAAAATATCCAAAATGACCATAGGGTAAGACCATTTGGAAGCAAGTTTTCCCCATTATCAGTGACATTCTTTTGCTGGCATACAGTGAATTTATTGTGTCCTCCAACTGTTGGACTCACTGACTAAACTGCTCTTGATGGCAATGCACTCCTGTCACAGAAGCAATACAAATGCGTGCTGACTGCTTTTATCCCCCTATCTGTCACTGAAACACAGCCAGTTTGGTAACTGTGATCTTTCCCCTGAGATTTCAGATATTCCAGTGTTAAAGCATGGCCTTAGAGCACATAGGGGTCTTACAGAAGCAGTGACACAGATATATTGATACAGAACTTCATTTCAGCAAGTTGGATTTGCTGTCTAGATTCTCTCTCAATACTACTTGCTGTAACTCTTGATTTCAGTATACCTATACTGATTTATACTGGTGGTGAGCTAGGATTTAAAAAGCACCATGATCTGCAGTGCTAAAAAACCTACAATTATGACAGAGTGAGACATCAAGGGGAAGTAATCGCTGCAGTCACACAAAGCTCGCTGTAGACACTAAGGGCAGGCTGTCTTGTGGTTCCTGAGAGTGCCAAGCCCAGTGCTTGCTAAGGAAATAGGTGGAATATCTTTGGGGGTCCTAGAAACCCCAAGCTCCCCATGAGATCAATAGTAGTGGTGTAGAGGCATATGTTAGAAATGGGGCCTTTGGACGATTGAGAAATTCCAGGGACAGTGCAATATGCTGAAGGCTTCAAAGGTGGTACTGGTGACAGCTTATCCTGGTGACTGTCCTGTAATGAACAGGTAAGCCTCAGCATCCTGCAGCATAGAAGGCTTGCTATGAAGAACTGTTTTCTCTCATTGCCTCCAAAATTATTCTTGTTTTACCTAGCTTTTTGTTGAGATAGTTCAAGAAACGGATATTCCAGGCTCCTCCTGAGATGCCTGAACATTACGTTAGAGCTAATCTGAATAACTTTGTCCCTCTACGCTTTTCCACTTCAGTCCATCTGCTGCAAAGCTTCAGCTCTTTCCAGTTAAATGACATGGCATGCCAGCAATCACTTCCTCTGGAGATCAGCATCAACCCAAAATCTCCTCATTTGTGACCATATGGAATAGCTTCCTCGTGGGCTTCCGAGACTATGGATGTTTTCTATCCTTGTATTTACAGAACTGGACTTGCCTTTTCAAACTTTCAGTGACCCTTTTGGCCAGATTTATGCTTGACTATGCTGAGGCACTGATTCACAAAGGGGAAATGCATATTTTCACATAACCTAGCAGGACTATCTGCAATAGTGCCACTTACTAAGAGGATCCTGAATCATCAACTCCTCCAGAAATTGCCCAAGCTTTTGCTGCCAGAGCTTTGTTACAATGAGCCAGGCAATCAGTGGTAGGGCACTGGGATTCCAAAATGTGGGCTGCATAGGCTGGCTTAGCAAGAACTGCTTTATGCACCACCTTATATGCGTACTTCTCTTGCTGATGTGGGAGTAATCACGGTATAGAGGCTGTGGGGGGTCTTCTGTTACAAATCCAACTTTGTGCTGATGCTGCATTAGTAGGATAGAGTATTAGTACTAGTCAAAAGCAGAATCGAGTAGGTGGCTTTGCAGCTTATCCGTATAAACTCAATTTAATCTGTGTATCAGTCTGAGCTGATATCCACATCGTAGTTAATGCTAATTAATTTTCACAACAGGCAAAGTGGTCACACCAAGCCCGACATTGGGCTGCATTGTTTTGGAGTTGTCTGTGCAAGACTGTGGGTATTTTGCTCTGGAGTCCTCGAACATGAAATGCCAAAGGTGAATATGAAAGTTGTGTATGAAAATATCACCTACTATATCTTTCTGAATGTTTTTAAAAGACTTTATCCATGCAAATAGGGCTAGTTTCTTTCCTTTGGCCAAAATAAAAGTATTTGGGTGGTCCCAAAGCATCCCTATCCCTTTTTTTAAGCATTCAGGAGCCTGAACATTCAATTTTTCATCTTTGCCCACCTCTAAACTTTTGAGATTAAGTGGCATAGTCAGCAGCAACACAACTCATCTCATCTCCTGTATACTAGGGGGGAGACCAACATAAGAGTTTCTGTTGAGCAAGCAGAATTTAAATGGCCCTGCCCAGGCTGCAGACAAAAATAGATACAAATACATTCAGTGTGAGAAAAGGTAGTTTTTTTGCTGTTGCCCCGTGCTGGTTTTGGAATATTTGGAGTTACCCACACTTATAGATCTCATCATACCAAAATTTTAAAATGCAAAATTACTTGACTATTTTCTATGTCAAAATACAACAGATTAAAAACAAGTCACAGACAATTCCTTTCCTGTAAAGGTTAGGGATTCTCAATGTACATTCAGAGCCATACACACAAGTGCAAATAAGTCAACTACCACAGCTATTTAATCAGGAGCGTTTGTTGATTTGAGCAGAGCCCCTATGCTGTGAAATGAAAAAAGAAAACCAAATTTTCTTGAGCAATCTTGCTGTTCCTGCTTCAGGTGCTAGGCCATTTCACTAAAGCAGCTCAGACGAGAATGTCATTAGTTCCTAAGCCCCAGGTGAATTTGCCACTGTTCCACATGATTAAGCCAGATAATTGTGTGTTGATAGCGAATGTGGTTGGTGAAATACAATTTCTAGGGCCTTCCTAAACAAACACAATGTAGAAGTGAGTCAAAGTGCTGTCATTTCAGTCCTTTGTCACAGGTTTTGCACTTGCAGACATCTCTGGTGAGGACTGGTGAATAATTCTGTGGCATGTCACTGTGCTCTTAAAGGTGACCTGGCTCAGAAAGTGGATCATACATCTTTTGGCATGCAGTTTAGGGGAGGAGGGGGAAAAAGGCCTGGCTAATGTACCCATGAGCAGCACAGGCTTCTAATATTAGCCCCTTTTAAATGCTGGATATTGCTCTGTCTTCAAGTAAGTTTACAATTCCAGACAGTACTTTCAGAAGTGATTAAAATGCCACACTAATGTGCAATTATATATCCTGAGAAGCTAGTTGCTAAAAACTTTTTAAAAGCTATTTTAAACAGTGTTTCTCTATCAGGATGATGCAGACCCAGTAAACAAAGTTTGGGACCATATCCTGCCTCTGCTGACCTTCTCTGTGACCTTGAGTGGGTAACTAAAGATTTGATTTTTGACCCTGATCTGAGAAGAGGTGGAACCCTATGTGTAAACTATTCTTTTTTTAGATTATAGGTAGATATGCAAAGGCAGTGATAGCTTTAGCAGGCACAGTACTGCCCTTTTGCTCTGTTGGCAGGTTGTTTCTGCCCTGGTGCTGTCCTGGCACAAACATACATCGTGAAACTCAGCTGGCAACTGACTCGGCTGAAACACATGTTCCTTTGCCCCCAAAGAATGGTATTTTTTCATCGTATTTAGTTTTCTGATACTGTCAACCACATAGCTCACCAACATTTGTGTAAGACATAGGGGTCGGAACAAACAGGCTTAGGACCTTGGAAAGGGAGAAGGGGAAAGCAAGAGGTTTAATTATATTTGTCAAAAAGCGGTTGTGATTTCACTTGTAAAAAAGAGTGGCTCATACTCAAACTAGCATTGTGGGGATTATATATTGTATTAGCATCCTCTGATAGCTTTAGACGAAAGTCACAGTAGAGATGGAGAGCATTAGTGGTCTGATTCTACACACTGCTGGTTGCAAGAAGTGCAAAGTGAGTAACTCTTAATAAAGGAATCCATTTTTACAAAAGGAAACAAAACAGAAAAAAAGGGACATAAGAGAAGCTGATATTTTTGTTTTAACTACATACCTTCTGTATCTTGCAGTGCCAGGAAATTCTATCCTTTGATTTTTAAACCACCTTTTTTTTCTAGTTACTATGTTTATTTGAAGCTGGGAAAGGTGGGATTGTTTCTGAGTCAAAGTGGTGGCTCCAAAACACACTGTAGGTGTGTGTTTGTCCTGGAGATGCATGTTATGAGTCCACCAGACTTTGCACAGCAGCCCTTAAAACAAATATCAAGTTAAAACGTGTGTGCATGCATGGATGAATGTGTGTATTTTTGTGTGTGTGCACAGACTTGTGTCTGTATCTCACCTAGAAAGCTGAGTTTGTCAACTGAAAGAAGGGAAGGGAAAAGACTGAAGGTGCAGGAAAAGAAGGCAGCTCCTTGCCTTTTTGAATACTGTAGAAATATTTATCAGATTATTATTTTAACTCTCTCATTTCATTCGACAAGCAGGCATCTATTATGTACAATCAGAATCCTGTGGTGTTACCTGGCAGTCCTGGTACCAGATGAGGAAAGGAGTTTTGCCTTGTGATTTATGAAGCCATTAGATGTTGGTTGTTTATCTGTGCAAGCTGAACATTTCCACTGTGCATTCCTCATTCCTGTGTCTGTCTTCTCCACCCCTTTTCCTACAAACTCACTTTCTTAAATCACAGTTATCAAGTATCTCTCACGACCCTGAAGGAAGAGTCCCTTGAAAGACCATTTCAGCTTCATTTCATGACCTGGCTGAGGTCTTTGTATAGTATGACTACTGTTTTATTTCCTGAAAGTATTTTTCACCAAAAGCCAAAGCACTGACTGAGAAAGCTGTTCTCACATGCCTTCTGGCTAGTTTATTAATATTCAAAGGCAAGAGAAGAAGCCAGAACGTGTGTACTTTGAGCAAGCAGGTATGGCTTTATCTACAGTAAGACAAACTGATCACAGTGACAGTATGGCAAGCTGGTTTAAAGCATGTGCTTTCAATTAATTTTAATTAGATTGGAGTAAAAGGAAATTTTAATTTTGATGCAATTAGTGGAAACTTTGTTCATTGTATTTTAACTATGTTCCCTGATTCAGGACAAATTAGATTTGGGGAAAAACATTATTGTATAAGTTTTGAGCAAAGGTGCTCAGAACTGCCACAGGGATTGATAAGCTCTATAAAACCTAGGAAAACTATATTATGCAGCAAGCTGTGTATACCTTTAATTAATTGTGGTGAAAAAAAGGGAAAAATAAATTTTTAGTTTTACCCTGATCTAAATTTTGTGAACATTCCTCCTGCTGAGGAGAAAAAAAATCTTCCTAACACCAAGTCTTTTTAAAGACAACTTTTCAGTTGGAAAGATTTTGGACTGTAAGTGTAGTCATCAGTGTCAAACGACAAATGAATTTCTGATTCTTCACAAATTGCTACTAATAATTCTCAAGGGAACCAGACAGCCGTAGATCCAAATGGCCAGAGTAGAGTCCTTAAAGCAACTCCAAACAATATTAAAAAAAGGAAAGGGAGAAGGAAGAAATATTCATTGTCTACACTCCTGTCAGAGCTGCCCTAATGGCATCACAATGTGCATTTCAGAAAAAGCAGAGGCAGATTTTAACAATTTCAAATAATTGCCTGAAAATAGCCTTGATCTCTCCTTAAACTGCTAAATCTTTTTAATGCTTCTCAAAAAAAAAGACTCCAAATGGTTTAATGGTTTTGAACAGCTTTGACGAATGTGAAACTTATCTCTCTGCTTGTGATATTTCCAGAAATAGTGCTATTAAGTTGATTTGTACATGGACACAGATCATTAGCAAATTGGACCCTTTATGTTATAAAGGTTCTAGTCAGTGTTTAACTGTTACGGGGAAAACCATGTTCTAAATAGGCTTGTAGAATATAAACCTTGAGTTTGATAAAATGAAGCATTGATCTCTCTTACCCTTAATATTCAATGTCATGGGCATTGCATGTCAGAAACTATGTTGGTCACTGACACAAACTTGCCTTTTGCTTATGCCTGAAGGCAGTTAACATCCATGGGCTGAGCACTCTTCTGACGCCTCCTGCAGAAGAGAGGATTTTTCCATCTATCACTGACAGTCTTTTCCGCTTATTGGAGGTGATCATATTCCTTGAATTCACATGGGAACCAACCACAGGACCAGCCACAGCTATGATACACAAGCCCACAGGTCTGGTCCCCACACACAATTCAGTTCAGCCATCTACTCCTCTTACTTCTTGCCTTTAGTTTAGCGAGACAGTTCTAACTTTGGGCACTCAGAAACCTGCTTTTCCCCTCCTGTGTCTCTTTCTGAATTCCCAGAAGACAGGCTATTTTTATGCCTGTCTGTATCTAGGGACCAGAGAATAATACAGTCCATAGCTGCCATGTCATTCTTTTTTATTTCTGTTTAATTAGTGGCTGCCTTTCACTTTTTCTGTTAAAGAAAAACAATCATTTGGCTTTCATAATATTTCAACAGTGTTCCATACCAAAGACTAATGTCACAGTTTCTTGAATATAAACTAAATGAGCTAAAGCCACAGATCTAGTCCGCTACCCTTTTGTCTAGCAGATTCAGACAGATGGTATCAACCAGTTGGAACACTCATAGTTATAAGCCATTAAGATGATCAGTGGGTCAGAGCCTTAAAAAATAGGTAAGTATGTATTTGCTTATAAAATGAGTTTCTAACTACTGAACAGTATAATTTAGTAAAATGGAGGCAAACCAATTTCTGTTATGAAACTCTTGGAATACAATTTCGGACTCTGGTGATCAGAACTATTCTCATTTTCAGTTAGCTTTATTGTAAGAGTGAGAGAATTAGTAGAGAATGCCTTCTTTTCATTTACAGTTGGATATTTCTCAGACATCTGGATAACTGGAGTTCAATTTTTAAAAGTACGCTCCAAAACTTTCACAGATTTCAAGAGGTTTTGATAGCACCTTTGAATGCTCATCCCCACTGCAGGTTTTCTTAGGTTTAAGTGAAAAGGAGAAAGAAGAGACTCTTATAGGAAAAAAGCAATTTTGTTAAGCTGTACTTTCCTCTAGATTTATATTTTAATTCAAGTTCTTCAGGGCAAAGACTATCTTTCCTCATCTGTCTGCAATGCACATGCAAGCAATAAAGTCCTGTGCTTGATGGGGTATCCAGTATCTGTTATAAGGCAAATAATGAATCCTACTTGGTTTAGATTTCTAACACATCTTGACTTTCTTGTTGTTGCCTGTTAAACTGCAGGACCCTTGAGGCAAGGGCTGACTTTATGACAGATAACATGATGTATGCTGTTGGAGATTAATTAGGAAAAGAAACCCAAAATGTAACAAACCCTTCCATCGCAAGGAATCAATTCTAAGGAAAATTTTACCATAGTTTAAAATGCTATATGATATTATCAGTATTAACAGCTTTATCACAGCCTTGTATTAACAAGTTTTAGTGCTGTATATTAGTAGCAGCTGGCTCTGCATTAATTATCTACTGTTTTAAATGTGACAGCAAAATGTATTTATAGTGGTCAGTAAACTTGTCATTATCTTAGCTAACTTTATCTCAGTCAAAAAACTCACAGTATTTTAATCTCTAACGATAAAATGGAACCAGTCATCTGTGTAACTACTCAGTAATGCACATTATTTTACCCCAATGGAGTCCAGAGTATCTTTATGAATGACCACCCTACAGTTGCATGTAATTCAGTATAATATTTTACAATTACATCAATGTCTTTAGAAGTCTGGAGGAATGTATCTTGCTTGGGATTGGATCAACACAATCCAAAACCATTTGTCTTGTTCAACTAAGCTGAATATTTGGTACCAGCTCTATTTGACATTTTTCTGTGCTGCTCTGCAGTGTTGTTGTGCCTAATAGCCTGATGACCAAGATCCATACTGAAACATCTCTTCAGTGGATTACACTTCACAAGATGCAACTGGATGTCTTACCTGGGGATTCATATGATGGGTGACATGTAGCTTGTGGCACACTCAGAAAATCCATCCATAGCAAAAAATTAATAACGCAAAGCATCTAATCTCCAGCTTTCGTGAGGTATCAAGATCATGTCAGGGAGACATACATTGGTACTGAACAGAGCTAAAATGAAATGCTTTGGTTTCATTCAGAAAATGTTATACTGTATTGCAGTTTTGTTATAGTCAGCATTTCCTTTAGATCAGAAATTACTAAAGTGGCATGTTTTGACATTTCTGAACTTTGTGATTTTCAGAAGTTTCAGTAGTCAATGTTTAACTTTCTGTTCCAAATTGGGATAAAAGCAAATATGAAGACAGTGAAATTTTCAGTGGGACTGAAAACACATGTTCTTTTAGCCCTAGCTGTATCCTTGTTCCACATTAAAGAGTTTCAGATATTTGCCAGGGATACTGAATTTTTACTAGTTTCACTTTATTTCCTGACAATATAAAACAGTGGGGTTGCAACATTTGTACAACTGTAATAGGTGACTTTGTTTATTAGCTGGCCTTCTCAGAAGTGGAAATCTAAGCATGAGAAAATTAAAATTCAGCATATGTTTGAGTTTTTCTGGAGATGTATAAACTTGAGCCTTTCTTCTTGCAATGATTTTGTCTCCTTTTCCTCAGGGGATTCAGTGTTTCTGTCTGCTGCATCCCTGTCCCTGCACGCTCCTTAAGCAGAAAAAAGGGAGTGGAAGATGACACTTCTGTTGGGAATATCTGTGCCATGTGGGGATATACCAGCTGCAGGCCTCCTTTTTGACAACATCCTTGGGAAAGATTCAGGCACAGGGATTCCTGCAGAGACTCAGGCCAATTGAAAATCACTTTCTGGTAAGTTTTTAGGATTTTTGTCATGCTAAGGTGAAGTATATAATCTGGTCTTCAGTGTCTTTTACCAACATGGAAACATGGATATTGGTAAAGAGAGGAGGTAAATGTCTCTCCTGCGTCTTAAGTGAACGGCAAAGGAAATTGACCCATTGCAGCCTATCTGGTGTGTCCCACCCACGTACACAAAGAGGCATGTTCGCAAACAGTCGAGGGGTTGCTCTAGATAAGAGTGAACTTCTTCTCATGCCTGACTAAAAGGTTGGAAAGTTTATCTTGTTCCTGTAGAAAGACAGGTGAGCGCAGTATTTTTGATTCAAGTGAGATGTTATCTATAACATCCGCCACATCCTGACACCATGACACTGATGAAACTGCATCACATCTCCAACCGCCACCATTCCTAAGATTTCAAGATACACTCTGTTATTCATCTCACATGCAGTACAGAGTGTCAAAGTGCCAAGGCATGTACAACAATGTACAGTGATTCATAGTGTGCTGGGGCAACCTGTGTGATTTGCTCCCCTCATTTATCCCTGGAGCTTCACTATTTGGGAGCATTTCAGACTCCACTGTGGCAGGCAGGGAGAATTCCCTTCTCCAGTGGGGATGCTCCCTTACCTGTCTTGGTCTTTGTCATCTCTCCATTCAGACAGGTAGACTTCCTATGTACTGGCAGCTCTCAAGCTGCAATAATGAGGGATGAATGAAACAGTCCAAGGGATAAGCCAGATAAAGCAGGATACAGAGCCTCTCAGATGGTGAGATGCCTTTACCTTTGAAAGGCTGGAAGACTACTTTCTGAAGAAAATAGGGGCTTCTTAAAAGAGCCTTAAGCTGTGTTGGCCCTTATATGAGTGCTTTCTGTATCAGTGGCCTTGTACCTCTGTGGTGAAGCTGAGGATGTTGGGGGAAAGCACTGCAATACAGACAACATGCACATGCATGGGCGACAATGTGCCTTAGTCACCCAGTGCCTTTTGTATGTTTTCCTTTGTTATTATTATTTCCAAAACACATAGATATATTCAGGACCAACACTTACAGACCAACTTGGTGCAGTCAGCTTGAGGAGGGAGCTTCCCACACAAGCCATCACATGTGCACACCTCCTGGATCTGTGTTCAGTGAAAAGTGCCGGTGGCCTGAACACCTTAATGCATCTTCTTGGTGGTGCTATATCAAGCTGCTGTGGTCCTCCTAGCACGCACCTCACACTTCCCACAAAGCAGGTGCTAAATTTTTACTGATGCCATGTCCTTGCTGCAGAAGCTGAACAGGCAAGTGTTGCAGTTGCAGAAATTCCCCTGCTATGACCCCTCCCATAGGACCTGAGCAGCTTGCTTTGCTCTTTAAATAGCTGGGAGGTTCACCACACAAGCCAGTGGCATGCAGTTGTTGCAGGCTGCCTGTTTTTATCTTATTTTATTTTTTATTATATTATATATGTGGATTTTAAGTAGCAAAGGTCTCTCCCCAGGTGTAAAACATGGGTATAGCCAAACCTCAGTTTTGTTTGGAAAGTAGTTTTTAATACCCATCTGGAGTGTGGGTGAAGGTGAAAGTTGTCAGGCTGTGAAAAATGGAATTGGTGTTGGCTGACCTGAAATAGGCTGTAAAGTTCTATTCCTCACAAAGGCAAGATATATTATTGCTGTAACGCCATTATTCCGCTCCATCACTTTTAAACCTTGTTCCCATTATCTGCAAGTTAAATATAACCCTATGTAAAAACAGGAAGGACAGCGCTAAGTTGTCCAGCTTAACAGCACACACTTAAAACATAATAGAGCACTTGTTACTGTATTTTATGGAACGGAAACTCCAAATGTAAAGATGTATTAAGGAAATATCTCAAAGTTATTAGGGAAGGATATTTACAATTACAGATTGCTTTATATTATGCTTTTATGAACATCTCAGGAAATGAAATAGCCCTCAGCTGTAGAGAGTGAAGAGGGAGGTAATTTTCCTTAATACGGGTGATAAAATTAATCTGATTGAAATCGCTAGCGATTATTTCGCAGAATACTGAGTGGCAGTACAATCACTTACACTCTTTTATATTTTTTTAGTCAAAGCTCGTGTAGATGAAAGCTAATTACAAAGTAGTGATGTGAAGCGCTAAGGAAATAGTTTGTATAGCATAGAACAGGCACAGCTAATTGGGGTTTGTGATTACACAGATTGTTGTTAGGGAGAATTAACTACCAGCAGTCTCTCCTGCAAAGCTTCTCATCAAGGGAAAGTAAAAATAGACACTGGATCTGTTATTTATCTAATTATGCTATGAATATTTTCACAAGCATGTTACACACTCTCAAATGGTTTGTTGTTCAAAAACTTTCAGTCTCATGTTGCTTCTGATCAAAGTATCAATATGAAGTTTCTGACATTTGATTTTTTTTCCCTTTAATATTACACACCCATGACAGTCCTCCCATGAAATTATTCCTGGGAACTGAATGGTATAATTTTAGGCACTTATACCTAATGCTGTGGCAGCTGAAATGCATCAAAATGATTATTAGAAAGGTAACTGGACAGAGAAGATTGCAGTGAGTGACCGAAGTGAGAAAAGCCAACATAGGCTTTAAATAGCACTGAGAAATATTTTCTTAGCTATTATCATTTGAATCATTGTACAAGCCTATCAAACAATTACAACCTTGCAAGTATGCAAAAAAGCAGGCCTTTGTTTTATACTGCTCTATTCAGAACAGGAAGGGGTGAATGGAGGAGATGTTCCACATGGAGACCCTGATCTTGTAAACTAATCTGCATGGGAGACTCCTTATGCTGCATGGAGCCTCGCTGAAATCATTAGGACTCTGTGTGGTGCAGCGTGTAATCAGGCTGATAATAGATGCTCATTGAATTTGTTAAATGTTTTGCTTTGCTTTGTTACTGCCTTTTACCTGTTAACTTGGAGGAGCTTGCTGAGATTGAAAACTGTCATGGGATGAAATTTCAGAGAAATCTGAAAAAACCAATACTGAAAGCAGTTTAGAGTCCTAATTTCTGGTGGATTATTGAATTAATGGCTATTACTTACTAACAGATTCAGCAAACGCTGGTCATTGACAGAATATCTGCAAGTATTTTGGAGGGAGGCCTCTCAAGATCTTAGTGAAATGTTGTAAAACTCTATCAGTAATCCTAGCACAAATGTTTGTCAGTCTCCACAGAAGTTCTCAGGGATGGGGAAAGCAATCATAAAATGCTTAGGCAGTAGCATTCAAGGAAATTAGCAAGCATTAATGTCACTGCTGAAAGGAGCATCACACCTTCCTGTGAGCATCGCTTCCTGGAATTATTGCCTCTTGGTGGAAGCCTCAGATACTCCTATCTCCATGCGTATCTTCCTGTACCATCCCTGAAAGAACTACTTGAATGGCACCCAGCTGCATTCTGCACAGGGGCTCAGTGCTCAGTATTTGTAAGACATCTTAGGAGGAAACTGCAGCAGAGAAGTATTTTCCATCCGCATAATCTTAATTTTCTGTATTATACAGAATGTACAGGATTTCAGACTCAGTTTAGAAGTCTGAAGATGAATGGGTAATTCATAGCAGTTTAATAATTCATACACAAAATAAAAGAAAAAGAGTGTCAGAAGGAGCTTTCTGACTTTGGGTGGTCAATTTAAGACACTTGGGTTTGGATCTGCTTTGTGAAAATTCTGAGTTCCCACAATCTCCTCTCCAAGTTAAAACTCAAATGCCCCAATTCAGAGGACCATTTCAGCAAAGCTAATATGCTTTTATTTTGCTATGCTTTTTTCTACTAATCTTTTTTCTGAAAAATCCTCAGGCAACATGTTGCTAAACTGTGAGTTGTCCTACAATCCAGCAGTTTCCAAACTTATTTGAACTAATAGCACTGAAGACTTCTGTCAGTGCTCCAACAATTAATCCTGCTGTGGAAATGGCCCTGTACCCAGAGGTACTTCCAGCTGTCTGGATATCATGGTGGGAGACAGAGCCCAGGAATGTAGGCTGTAGGGTCCAGGAATGGGCTATAATCAAGGTTCCTGTGTGCTCAGGACCAGATGACTTGGGACCGTCCAGCCACCAGCCCTCACTGACAAGTCTCACCCTCACCACAGCCTTACTGACTGTGTTTCTGTGGAACACAGTGGGAAAATCTCAGGGCAGGTGATTTATACTACCTCCATGTAAATAAATAAAAGAAATTTGAGATGTAGCAAAGCTTATTAACCAGCAATACAAAATGTATTATTATTATTCACAGAAAATAATAGAAATACCAAAATCATTGTAAAGGGAAAGTTGTAAGATTTTATATCTCTTTAACAACCTGGAGGGTGTTATCCCTTTAAATAAAAAAAGTTGGCAAGCAACTGCATCTATAGAACCAGAGTAAAATTTTCCCAGAGAAGCTTTTTGCCCTGGATAGTCAATTTAAGACAAGCTGGGTCTGATTTTCCAACATGCTGAATTCCTGCAGCTTTTACTGACTTTACACTGAGATGCCCAAAATCAAAGCAATAAACACAGCATTAAATGCCTATAGTAATGCTGGTCTCCCAGCCCTCGCCTTTCCCCATCCGTTTTGAGGAGCAGAACTGCTGTCCCAGTGGAGAACCCTTGGGAGGAAGACTGGATACCCATACTTTGTAACTGGTATCCTTCCTTTAAATCTGGAGTACAGCTTCCTTTTGAATTCCCTGCCTGGGTCTTGCGTGGAGGGAAGAAGTGTAAAGTGCGTCACAGCCTAATACTTACACATCACATATAGTACTGTCGGGGACTGTAACCCTCAGCTCCCATCCTTAAAAGGCCCTAAATTGCACAGACACTGGAAAAAGACAGCTTGCCCTCTCCTGAGTCAGTGTACCTGTAGCTTCTGCCTCAACCCTCTGAAATATTGTCCCTTTCTGATGGGACTCATGTAGTGAGTTTTAGCTACCATTTTAATCAAAGCCACCCTGTCATGGACAAGGACTGCAAACACAAACACCCAACAGGTGAAGTGAAGCCTCATGTGAATCACCCGGTGCTAGGGCAGAAACCCAGCAGGGCCTCACAGCTGGTCTCTCTTTCTCTTCCTGTGGTACTGCCAGTGCTCCTCTGAGCTCCAGGTGTTGTTTCCCAGACATGCTGTGTGCCTGTATTGTAAGGAGATGGCATTTTACAGTCCTCTGCAATGGGCATAGGAATAGGAAAAGGTATAGGGAAAAGGAAACCTTATCCACCAATTGGTTTAATTTACATTTGGAAAAGTATCAAGAACAGAGTTATAGCAGACAAAACTGCTCACGGTAGGCATAATAAAAAAGGCTCTTATTTTTCATGTGAGTACACAGGGGACATGCTGGATAAGGTAAGTTGTCCACCTTCTTCAGTAAAGCATTTAGAAAATTGGCTAGCTTCAGATGGCCATGCCAGAAACTCTGCAGTGGGTTGTTACAGAGACTACTTGTCCACAGGGAAAATTTCTTCTAAATCCACAGACTGTTTTATGCCCTGAAGCATGTGAATTTAGATCCTTTCCTAAACGTCTTGGAATCTTTTTTTGTTTGTGTTTCTGCTCTTTACTATAGTAATTGTGGATACTTTGGTTATCGCCCATATCAGTTTGATGTGTGCAGTATAACAATACTGTATCACACAATTGTACGTAAATGTTTGCTATTCATTTTATCCAGAAAATTGGAGCAGGTATAATTAAAAATTATGTATTTTTTCAGACTCTTAATAGTCTGATGCTAGAAACACACTGTATTCAGTACATATTAGTATTTTACTGCCATTCTGTATAAGCAGAAAATAAAAATTATATTATATGTGTGTATGCAAATGATGGAGGATCTGGATCTGTGCTAAGTAATTTTCTTGTGCTACTCTACTTTGTCCACTCAAGTGACTGCCACTGAAAATTAAATGGTTTTCAATAATAATTCTGTAATCTGAAATGGATGCCTACGGGATAATTAGAATATCTTGCACATAAAAAATAATCATATGTCCTCCAGTCATGAGGAATACTCCACACCTGATCGACATCCCTGGATATTTAATGCCCACGAGTTGTAACATTCAGGTGAGAGGCGTAACCATGTCACGCTGCTCAGGGACATATCCTTCCTCAAGCACAAAGTTTGACTTGCTGCTCTGTGCAAACTGTGCTGTGCCATTTTTTGTACTCCTGTACTTCAGGCCCCGACACCACTGTGCCTTCTGCTTATCTATCCTGGCAGTCCACCCTCCCTTAGCAGCACCTGGGACAAAGTGTGGACTTGCTGTATTTTGGCCACCTACATTAAAAGTTCTGTCATCATGAAAAGTTGTGTAGTTCATTTTGTGGAAACAGATTTTGTCCCAGCCAACCCAAGTCTTAAGTATTTCAAGGTCTACCTAAAGTGACAATTTACAAGATGCCTTTTGGGAAAGGAGAAGCCTCATTTCCAGGCCTTCTATCTGGCAGAAAATTGAGCATACCTACTACCAAAAGCCACAGCCTCACTAAAATACTACACTGTGCCTGTGTCAGGGTATCTCAACTCTCAGTTACACTTACACCTTGGGCTCCAATCTGTCCCATCACAGTCATGGGCACTTTCTGTTCAGAGCAAGAGCCAGAAAAATCTGTCTTCCCTCAGTCTGCCTTTCAAAAATGCCCCAAATGAAACAACCAAAAACACAGTTAAAAGTAACTTTGACTATACATTTTTAAAGAAGCTCTATCATAATGGGCCAGAACTCAGGAAATCTAATGAACTGCAATACTGATATTAATTGCCATTATTCCTGTCTTACAGAGACATATAATTAGGAGAGTGTTTATAGTAAAGACACCGCCATAGACTTACAATCCACAAAAGACACATGTGAAGGATAAAGTAAAGGAAAAAAAATGATTATCTATTCTCATTCATTTTAAGATGACAAACTAAGGCAGAGGACTGAAATACTTTTGAGCCATGGGCTTGGAGAATCACTTTCCACACCCAGTGATACACGCAGAGCTCAACACGTGGTACAAAACTGAAGGAGGATCATTGCTCTGGTTTGTTTTCATGTGCACTTCAGGATCAATGCTTCTCACTGTTCAATACAGATAGTTGCAGAATGTTTTTCTGTCCTATGTAAAGTTCTTACTATTTCAGCTTTGCATGGAGGTAACTGTGAGACCAGCTGAAATCTCTTTTAAAGTGTTGCGGCAGCACGGGCCGGCCACTGGGATGCCCTTGGCAGTCTGCTGGGTCGGCTGCTAGGGGCGTGCAAGCCCGGGTAAGGAAAGCCTGGAGGTCTGAACTGCAGTGTCCTCGATAGAGCAGGGCAGCACACAAAGACAATCAAGGACGCAGCTTCCCCTTCACCCAAGGGAGCTTCCCCCAGGCTGGTGGTCAGGCACACAGGCGGAGGCCAAGGAGGACAGAGGGGTCTGCTGCACGGGTTCCAGAGGTTTACTCTTCTGAAAGGTTCAGGGGCAGGAGACCAGGAACAAGGGAAAGTACAAGGCTTTTATACTGGGACAAAGGGAGGTGGGGGTGAAGGTGTACAACCAATGGGGAAAGGGAACATGGGAGGAGCCGACAGGGGAACAGCCAATGGGGATAGAACAGAGGAGGGATTTACACAAAAAACCAATGGGGTACTGAGGAGAGGAGACCATTCTGGAACATAATACATATGGAACAGGGGAAATAGATAAACATGGACTTATACATAATGTAAATTGGTGCTTCAAGGGGGCTGTGGGAACTCGCCATAACTGAAAAGTGGATTTTAGGGGTTGTGCACTGCACAAAGTGTGTTTACAGCTCTCCTCCCACTGAACAAAATATCTGCAATGTTGTGTTTCTATAGTCCACTTTTGCTCTGTTTTGATTCCCGTGTTGGCTGACCTATCCCCATACCGAGTTCTCATCTGTCTAGGGTGGCTCAACCTTCCTGCACCAAAAGCCACCCATCGCCAGGCAGGGAAGTCCAAGGGTAAGAACAGGAATGGTTGACTCATGTCCTGGAAGACTGTGGCAGTTTTACTTTACAGATTGTGGCAGCCACTTTACAGACAGCAACTGGGACATTATGAGCAAGATAGAAATTGATGTGTATACTTGGGAGGATGAGAGACTATGTCTTATAGTAGACCTTTTAATGATGCAGAACACTGGCTCTATGAACACATGAAGCTCCAGTTTATTTACACCTTTGGTCTGTTTATAAAAATCCTTTTGCATATTCTTTACAGCAGTACTGCTGTACTTAGTCCACACATATAAATTATCTACTAACTAGCATGCACCCACAGTCACCCACCCCATCAGCAGGATTCATGTTAGTGAATGAGAAATATTACAGATTGCATCCCCCAAAGGGTTGGGTTCACAATGGGCTCAGTCCTAAGCCTTTGCCGTGATGCTTCCAATACAATAATATTTAGTAAAGCGAAAGAAAAAGGGAAAAAGCTGTCAGTGTCTTGTGGGAGTTTTTCTTCAATTCTTTGCCTGTGGTGCATTTTGCTTGAACATTGCTGTAGTAAGTTTTATCTACATGTTTATCTAGCTGTCTACACCAGAGGATATATTGACCAGGATATTATTCCCAACCTACATCTAGCTTTGTCCTGGCTCTTAAATCTTCATTGTTACCTAATCCCTTGACAAGCTCTACAGTGTTCAGCTCCTGAGCGCCTCAGTACTACAGTACACATCAGATTTGCATACAGCTAAATCACCCCCTGCAAAATTCCCTTGGTGCACATTTTCTACTTAAACTGGTGATTAAGTGCCTCTATCTACTACAATTTGAAAAGCATCAGCATGTTTCTGAGTGCATATTTTGGCTGGTTGAAGAACTAATTTAGTTTACATAGGAAATACAAAAAAAAAAAAAATTAAAAAAAACAACTCACCAAACCCCAAAATGTTATTGTTTTTTACATTTCAAAGTTCCCCATGCTGATTTTTTTTTTCCTGGAATAAAAGAGTGGAAAGCCATATATTTCAATGACAACAAGACTAATAAAAAGGATAGATAGGAGATAGGTGCTCCTTCTTTTGGGAAAAATAAAATCCTACACTGCAATTAGCAAATGAATGAAGCAAATACAAGCATTTTTACTGAAAATGAAACAATTTCTCTCTTTTTTTTTTTTTTTCCTGTTATCTGTTTCTGGTTTTCTTGTTGACAGCCAGCACATTCAGTAGGAAATATGTGTCTTGTTAAAAATATCTTCAGAGAAAAAATTTTCAGCAGCCCGAGAGTAGATGTACACGTATATACAGAGATATAAATCCACTTATTTAAAATGATAAGCTTCATAGTTAAAAAATTTTAAACTTTCTGAATGCTAAAGCTAAGACTGCATATATAGTCCTAATTTCATTCTCTTATGTATTTGCCTAACATGACAGTCTTTCATTCACGTTCACTCTTTGGCCTTTGTGCCCATTTGCTGCAACAAAGTCACAGCAACTGTGGTAGATCCAGACAGACGGACATTTTCTTTGTCTTGAGGGAATCAGAGACACTGTTCAAAGCTGCTCCTACCCCATTTCCCTTTCTGCTTGATAGCATGGGCAGTGTGGCAGCACAAATGGGCGCCATCGGGGCTCTGCTCCGGCTGATGGCAGTGGGCAGGTCAACCAGTGTGGGAATGTCTGTCTTCGGAGAAGATGAAGGTATTCATACCTGGCCCAAGGACAAAGACCACCCTAATGTGGTTAGAGTGCTTTTAGTACCTGAGCTAGTACCAGGCATGGCTCTAGGGACAAAGTCTGTATTTACTAGTAAATGATCACAAGCTGTTTTCTGAGATCAAGTAGATGGCACACTCATGTCTGTATGGCTGAATTGTCTTCTCCCCGCCTTGCCCCTACTGCCACGCAGAGACTTTCTTTGCTCCAGCCTGTTCCTTGAACAGTACCTGAAAGACTAATATGGACATGTGCCCAAAATGTGCTGAGGAGCATATTAGCAATGAAGCAGCATAGTTGATTGTAGGCCTGGTCGCAGCCACTGATTTGTAGCAGAGAGGCAGCAGCTGTGAGCCATGGGGAGTGATGGACAGCTTACAGGTGGCTTGTTGCTCTCTGACACAAAGCTGTGACCTGTCTTCCATATATTTGGCACATTTCCAAGGCTCAGCAGAAAAAACCCAGGATTCTGACAGCAAATGAAAGCAAAGAATGATGACTTTCTGCAATCTTACACTGGTCTCTACCTTGGAATAATTTGTCTCGTGTTGACCATCTTTAGGTATGGACCATTTCCAGTCCAGGGAAGTGGAATCAAACTGACTTCCACTTCCTTCTTTTAGGAACCAGAGGATCCAGTATAATAACCTGATCAGCAGGATATTTGATATTGATATGTGTAGAAAAAGGTGGTCTCTCTGTTATTTGGATTTCAAAACAATTGCAGATTTTTAAGCAATAACTCAGACTCCACTCAGGAGGTGGCAAGCAGCCTAGGCTACTGATTTTTTATGTGTAGATATCCATAAAATATTTTCCCTTTCCCAGTCATTTTATGCAGCTGTACTTCCTCTTTTGTCTGCCTACCATCCTCTTGCCTCTTTTTGAGATCAACGAGGTTTTTTAATCAAACAGATTCAAAAGATGATAATGTCTCACAGCCATTTAAATTCTTTATATTTTCAGAAATATTGGCAGCTGAGTAAAAGAGCGTCTTTTACCTCCTCTAAGGCAGGTAGAGTTCAGTTCATGCATCCCATTTGGCAGCAGGAGCTTGCAGCTGATCAGCAATGATATACTGTCTAACAGCTTTGCTGTGTCTTGTCTGGTGTTGGAGAGACTGTGAGGGAAAACTGGGTTATTCGAGGCAGAGCCTTAAAGAAGAAAAACACACAAATCTATAAGAAAACCTGTTTCATTTGCTTGACTGGTCTTAGACTGCATCTAGTCTAAGCTTTAGGGATGTCTCTCAGGGGACAAACAGGTTATGTTGGACATACCAGCTTCTGGTACATTACTTACTTTCATTATGTCAATTAAGCAGCATAAGTGGCTTCATCCTAGATTATGTATTTCAATAGTTTTTCAGGAAACACATATCCTTGATTCCACCAGCTTTAAAGAACTGCCTTGTTGTGCAGGTTTGCAGGGCACACCTCCAATGCAAGTAAGTGTCGTGTTAGCTTCAACTATTCCAAAAAGTCCTGTGTAAAACTGTAAAATTTGTTTTTAGACAGAGTGCAAATTGAAGCTATAGAAAGGAATATACTCTAAATACAAACCACTGCTCAGTCTGAATAGAAATTATTTTCATAGGCTGCATACAAAAGAGCAAACATTGCACTTAATGAATGCCAAACTTCTGCAACGCTTAAGGATCTTTTTCATTTTACTGAAATCAGCTCTACGTCTGCACGTTGTTTAATGATATATACATCAGCTTAGTCAGAAAAAAAATCTGCTGCATGTTCTCAGTCTCCACCTTGCCCACACAAAATCAATTTATCCAGAATAAGATTATGTCCTGCTTCTCCAAAAAGGCTATTTCCATGCCAGATTTCCATGTCAAATCTGAAACATTTAAGGTATAGGATTATTTTGAAGACCAAAAACATGTTTTATATGAGGGAAAACTGGATTTCCTCATGTTCAAAGATGGCACAAAACACATATGCTAGAAAGATAGTTTAAATGCCAAACTTTGCCTATCTGACTCAACTAAAGCCCCAGAGAGAGAGGCTGCTGTCATTTTCTGATTGACATGGATTAATCTGAATTTCCTCAGGTATGTTAGCCCAGGAGCAGCTGAGGGTTACCCTGGTGGATGCAGCAGCAGTCATTTCTTACCTCACTCAGGTGTTGCTTTTGTCAGTGGGAGACAGTGTAGGCACTACTCCTGACAGCTTTAAACCAGAATTTTTCCTGGAGTAATTAGCTAAAAGAATTATTGTGAATTAAAACCACCTCATTCGAGCATTGAAGGATGTGGATGGGAAAATAGCATAAACCCTGTTTTGACCTCAGCAATGGAAAATTTCAGCCCACACGGAAGCACTTTAACATACTCCAGTGGGGTTGGCTAAAAAGAAACAATTGAGTCTAATGAAAAACCATAACTCTGACTATTTAGTTGATTTTTCATTAGATATTTTTTGTTAGGGTGAAGCCCATCCCAGACAAGTCAGAGGAGAGCAGCTGTGAGCTTGGGAGGTTGCAGAGCAGCAGGTCTGGTTAGAAAGAATTTGTCTTCCCTGCAGTCCAACTCATGGCCACAGGGTGCTTGGCTGCTTCAGAGCTTCTTCTTGTGGGGCTGAACCAATGCTGCATTCTGGACATGGGGCTGTTCCCACACCAGCTCTGTTGTTTCTGTAAATGAAAACTGGAATTTAAATAATGTTTAATCCCTTAATGCCTCTCAGTGTGACCAGTACGGGCCAGGATCCAAAATAATTGTGGTAGAACAGGCACACAAAAGAAAAGTCCCCAGTTAATGATAGGTTACATTTTGCTGGGTTTATATATGCCTCTACAAAACTTATATAAAATACAAGCTCCAAGCTTGCTTTTTTGGAGGTGCAGCAGACCTATCACATGTAAGCTCATAGCTCTGAGACAGGCTTGTGATGCTTGATCCTTATCCACTGTAAAATGTCCTGTTTGCTGCCGCTAATGATTTGTGGTCAGGTTGAACACATGTTCAAATAACATTTTCTGCTTCTGCTAAAACACTTATTTATATAATTTCTGGTTTGGCCTTCACTCCTCTTTTCTATGGTCCAGGCTATTCTCTAACCTGCAGGCAGGCCCCAGACTTAGAAGATCACCCATGTACATATTAAGAAATGGTGTATCTGTCAGGATATTTATAGTCCTGCTCTAAATGAAGTATTTAGGGTTTTTCCTTGGCTCTAGACTTTTATTGCTTATTTTACAATCTGTTGTTGTGTCATATCTATTGTGAACAAAGAGTATCCTTCTGATAATGTATTGTTAATAGCTATGCATTAATGATAATAAACAATAGCTGAAATGATAGTTTTTACCTGTAAATATTAATGCATCAGCAAGATAGAAATTAATTTAATAATTAATATATGAATGTTTCAAGCAAATGTAAATAGTCATATAAGCACGCAATGGCAAAACATGAGTACTCTGTGGTGCACGCAGAATTTGGATATAAACTGTTTTGTTCACAGACTTAACATTTTAAATAACCAGAATTCTGAGTATGTACGCCCACTAACTTTAACAAATAAGTTGGCAAGGATTTCCTCATATACTCTGTTCTCCTTAGTATCCAGAAAAGAAGAAAAGAGCAGGAACAACAGATGCCAGCTGCTGAATGTTAATGCTATTCACACTGTTGAATACAAAGGCTTCATACCAAGAAAATTATCAAGAACAATACTTCTGTAAAATTGAAAACTGTCATATTTTTCTTTTCAAATGAGAAGAAAACAGGGCATAATGAAAAAAAGAAGAAAAAACATGCCATAGAATTGCTTTTTATTATCGGGCAATCTAACCTAGAGTCCCCTTCATTATAAGTCACAGACCAAGTCATTGCTTCAGAAATAAGTGAATTTTTTTTCTGGCTGTGGAATAAAGTATCATGGCTTATTTTGGTACCCTGAAACCTGGAAGCAACTGTTTCAAGAAATTTGTGGGTCAGGTTGAGCTGACTTCCTTAGGGTTATGTTTATGGATTTATGACCCTTCTCAAAATTAGCCCTATTAGGTTGGGACCTTCAAAGACTTTTTTGGTTTACTCTTCAGGATGGAGAGCTGATTTTTACAAGAAAACAATTTCTATCTTAACTACATTTCACAAGTAGGCATGTAAATGAGAGCTTAATAGTTTGGAAATGTGTCCTATGCTACATTAAGAATTATGATAAAGTAAGAAGTGCTCTGCATGGAGAGCGTGTGGTTTTTTCCCTGCACTGTCTGTTCAGAATTTACATTAAAAAGCAGAATTCTTGGCACAGTAAAGTAGAACATGAACATATCCTTACCCTATCTGTAAATAAAACAAAATGAAACCCATATCAGATGAATTGATTAGAAAATTGGAAGTTATAGAAAAACTAAAGTGCAAATAGTGAGGAATTGTACCGTTGCCTTCTGGAAACTTGAAATGAGTGAACTCCTCGCAGAAACTAGTCAATTAAATTATCATGGAGCTAAGTTATAGTAAAGAAAAAACTCTACTTAAAGAGTACTTGCTTATAACATATGAAGTGAAATACCATTGTTGCATGTTATTGAAAATTGCACAGCTGAGAAAATAAAGGGTTAAAAAGACCTAACAGCTCCTTAGTTGAAAAAAGAAAGATCTTCTTTTCTGTTTTACTCAGTAGGGATGTTTGTGTTTAGGATTGCATGCAATGAATATGCATAATATTTAGCTTTATTCTTGTCATTGTTTACAGTGTATACTGCCTCTGTGTTGGCAAACCTTGTTTCCCACTTGGGACAAAGCACAATGGATAGCACAGAAAGAAGGGAATCAGTCTGGATTTACCATTATGTTTAGACTGGGAAATCCCATGACCCAGTGCTTTTATTTTTGTTTTTTTGGTAGCCTCTTTGAGTCTTCTACTAGGCATCAGATTCCAATAAACCAGGTAGAGAATTTGAAGGAAATCCTTGGTTCCTCTTGCACCAAGCTGAAATTGCTAGCTGGGTCTAGAGAATTTCATGGGGATTGAAAGGAAACTTCGTTTGGAAGCTTTCCATCTACTTGTGTGTCTGCATGTGTACAGATGCTGGGAGTTCAGGAGCTCTCCAAATATTTGCTGGTTCATAGACACTAAGACAGCTCTGCTGTGACTCAGCCCTCACGAGGCTACAGCCGGAGAGCAAGGTTTCTCTTGTACTGCCCGAAATGCCGACAATTCAGTAGGATGCAGAATACATCCCCAGGTGAGCTGGATAATTCACAGGGGAGAAGAGGTGCTTTGGCACAGTGAAGACTTCTAAGTCACCTTTGAGACTGCTGCAACCTCACTGCAGCCTTGCAGGTTGAGTTATACCATCACAGGGGCAATGCAACACTGTCCGTTGTGCCACCTGTTTCAGAACAATGAGGAGTTTAAAAACTACAGAGAGAAAGAGTCAAACTGTGCCCCAGAAAACTCTTACCGTCTAACCAGACAAAATTGACAGAGTTGGGAGTTACCAATGAAGCAGTTTGCTCCAAAGTCACATCACTGGCCTGTGGAAAGGGAGAGAGACCTTACAGAGTGGCCAAGACAATCCTGCCCACTCGGTCGCACTACGCAAACACACAGTGGCTGTGTTTCCAGCACAGTCCAGCAGAAGCATATTATTGTGCTTACATTATTTAAGTAATAATATTTTGCCTTGCACTCAAAAAAAGCTGGGGAATTTGCAGCCAGGTATTTCTAAGATGGATATGTAAAAAACGAGATTGAAAGTCTCTTAGTTTTGATTTAAAAAATGCAGCTTTTTCAAAGCTTTCAGAAAAGGCAATTTCAGTTGCTGCCTGAGACAGACGTGCAGTCTGAAGAAATGTGCCTTTCTTCGGATGGGATTATGCTACAGGATACCGGTGTTCCTTTGCAGCTCGCTTATGCACTTACACACTCAGTTTCCACAAGCTGGATGTCTGCAACTAAAAGCAAGGAATGAATTCACAATTCCATTCCCATTAAACAATGACACGATTTTCATAGGTAAGGTTTACTTCTTAAGAAATCCTCCAGCTCTCCTACTGGAAGATGACCTTGTAAAAGCACAGAAATACATTATACAAAAGGGCTGAATTTGTCTCCCTTTTCCTCGCAGAACTCACTGGAAAATCAAACTGCTGTAATGAGCGTTATAAACTACCATTGCTCAAATCTGACTTTAAAATTTGGTTTATTTAGAACATAGAAATACACATGAAATTTAATCAGCATCTCAAGTCACATTATGTACTCTCTGCTCGACAGGAACTGAGCACATAAATTAGCTGAACTGGGAGCTAGTCCCAGATCCATCCCTACTTGACTACAACACCTCTTGCTAGGAACTTCCAGCAGGGGAAGCTCTTAGCACATCAGTATCTTCATACTTTAGGCGAGAGCAAAGTTTAGTCAAGACAGAGCTAGGGAAGGGGAGGGGGGTGAGAACCGAGGAGGAGGAGGGGGGCAAAGGAATCAAAAATCAGTATTGTCATAAATAGTCGTATCCGAAAATTAGAGAAAAAAATCTTCTTTTCATCAGATGCCTTTGTTGCACCTTAGAAGTTTGAATCACGTATAGACATGGTGTGTAAGAGCAGGGAGACTGAGAGTATTTTTGTATGAAACTTTGTGGCTTACAATACTCCTTCTGTGAGGGAATGGCGTCCAGTTTGGGACTGACAGGCAGCCTACAAGCTTTGTGCCAGCACACTAATCCCTTGTCTGTGGGTTACTGAAAACCTTCTTGCATTTTTGTTCCCAGTTCACCTTGGTGAAAAAAAAACCAATTCCACATATGATAAATCCAGTGTCTGCAGAAAGGCAGTCACCTAATTGCACAGTGAAGCAGAAGAAAGCCTTGCAAATGGTATACAATTTTCAAAGTGTTCCAAGCCTTAGGCAAAAGCCTTTCAACTATGTCTAAAACTGAATGATAAAATATGTTGTACAAATTATCTGTGAACAGGAAACATGTGGTAGTGGCAGGGGACTGAAATGTAACACTTGTAAAGAAATGGGAACTGCCAGTCATTTATACCCTTTTACTTTTCTCTCAGTCACAAGTTCCATGATATTTTTTTTCACCATCAGTTGATGTTCAAGTTTATAATAAGACACTTATCAGATCTCACTTGGCCAATTACAGCTTTGTAGCAAAAACAACAAGAAATAATACCCCATATGAAATGAAAGGTTTAGTTTTCTCCCTTTCTTCATACTTTTATAGAATTTCTGTTTTATCATTGCAAGGATGTGTGTGGATGGAATTCTGAAAGAGTTTCAGCACTGCTGAAATGCCTGGGATTCCAGTCATCTGCACATCAGACTAAAGTAATCAAAAGTTGAGAAAACTTTTTAAAGTCCTGTCTATAAAGCAGTATTAAAAAATGGAGTGAGAGAATGAAAAGGGAAATGCACAATTACTGTTCAGCAAGAATAAAAAAAACCCACACTGAAACACCTTCTTTTCTGAAAGCTCATTTCTGCTCCTAAAGTTCCTGCAGTAATGGTGTATCTTATACCTTCTGTTTTTTAAAGATGTAATCTTTATCACCAATACCAACTACTGTGCACTGTGGTCCTCATTGATGGAATTTTTTATAGATTACCTCCAGAAGAGCACTTCAAGGGTGAAGGGTGACAAAAGAAAAACTTTTACATTTACCTTCATGTTACACAACAAAAATCAAATAGTATTGTCAAATCTCAAGAAATTTTTTGGCATAAGTTAAACATGAGATTTAAATGTAGTGCTTAAAATGCCACCTGCAAGCACCTAGATAAAAAAGACAAAACCACAAAACAACAGAATTTTTATCCATGACATTTTTTTTAGATAACTGGGTATGTTTATGCCTTAGCTCTTAGAAATATTAGAAATACATAGAAATATACATAAATACATAGAAAAGTGTGTGAAAGTCCATTGAGAAAGGAAAATTCTTAACTGACTTGCTGAAAGACACTCTAACCCTCATTTAAGACTGTATTACTTCTGTGTGCTGCTGTCCTAATTAGACCACATTAGGTGTCCTTGGTTTACTGCAGGGCCAGAACCATTCATGCCCGTTGTGATAACATGGCTGGTGTAATTTGGTGAACTGGTGAACATGCAACATTAGTGTCTGTCAAATTGATTTCCTGCTGATATTTCATGTTACGTATATGACACCGGCAACTGCTTGAGAAAATAATTAAAATTTTGTTCGTATCTGAGAAAAAAAAGTCTTTCTTTCAAGATCTGCTAAGAGAAACTTTCAGAGGCAAAAGAATTAAATGTTTTGCGGCATTCTGAGAGACTAATGAAGAGGTTGTGTGATTTGAAGGTTAGCTCATTGGGCTGGGACTCATTAACATAACTAGGCAAACAATAAGGTGGGGTTTTTTTGATTCAATGATCAAACCCCAGCATTGGGGAAAATCTCAAGCAGATCTTTAAAAACAGTTTTGTAGTTAAAACCAAAACAAAGCAAAAATTTAAACAAAGAAGTGCTTTACTTCAAGATTTTTTTTTCACAAATTTGGATTATTTTTCTTGGAAGACTGGAAATTGAATATTTTAAATAGAGAAGGCTAAAGATTTTATTCTGAACTACTTTATCACTTTTCAAAGAACTATTCCCTTTAAATATAACACAACTAAATCTTTGCAACCTATTTCAATATTTTCCCTCCTGTTCTATTTTCTGGCCATGAATATTTCCTGCTGAGAATTTGAAATTAGATTTACTCCATATACTGCAAACCAGTAAAACTTGGTCTCAAGTCCAGGGTGGGATCTTTTAGAGATCACAGTGGCTGCTTCCTATGTTACATGTCTGGATTTACTTTGCATGAAAACCAGGAAAGCAGGAAGCAATGATTGAGTCTGTTTGACTTTTGCATTGAAGTAGACCCAGACAGATCTGGGAAGCATTCCTGGCTTCCCCACTATCGCCATAAGTTTTGAAATATTGGGATTTTTGTTTAGCAGCTTTATTATTAAGCTAAAAAATCCCACTTGCTGAGTTTAGAAATAAATGTCCAGTTCTATTATGCAATAGCTACATGACTTCTGGTCAGTATCTGTATTTCTGGGCTTAATTTTGCCTGTGTGTACAGTGGGAACAATAATAGCTGCTTCCTTTGAACAGAGCTTTGAAATCTTTAGGAAAAAAGTGCCATATAACTGTATTTGACTGTTCCAAATTATTTGTGCTTTTTCTTTTTCTCCTGTTGATCCCCGTTTAGCTTTTTACAAGAACAGAGTAAAATTTCTGCTTTTGAAAACTTTCTACTTCTTCCATTCCTTAGACCTAAGTTCCTAAATTTATGGACAAAAATTAAACTCCATTGAAAATTAACAGATACAAAAATATCACTTTTATCTTAGGAAATGGGTAAGTTGTTGAGTGCTGCAGTCTAGAAGAATATTAGGAGCTCTTTTTTGATGCTCACCCTGTTCTGGCACTCTTCCCTCAGCACCTGATACTGTCTGCTCCTTCTCTTTGTAAGGGTTCAGCAAGGGTGTATTGACCTGCTCCATCAGAGACTGGAAACATCATGTAGATGTCCTCAATCGAATTTCATTCCCAGCTACTCAAATTGGTCTCCTCTTTCCATCCAAGGAAGTCCTTTCCTGTTATTTCCAGCGTAAGCAACTCTGGCAAAGAAGCAGCATTCCCAGAGGATGCTGGAATTTGGCCTCCTGTTGGTGCTCCTCTGGAATGCTAGGCCTCTGAAAGGATGCTCCAGGCATCCTTTAAACAATCCATATGCATGGTGATGCTCTTCTGCTCCAGTTGTTCAGTGAACTCACTGGCCTCCCCTTGCATTTCCAAAAATACTTGTCCATAGTTCTTTGTAGGAGCTGCTGCACATTTGCCACATTGAGCTGCACCTTCATCTGCTGACAGTGAGCCCAGAGTCCAGCTTTAACCCTACATTGAAACCCCAGGAAGTGAAATACAAATTTATCCTCCTCCTGGAATAATATTGTCCGCTTCTGGGAGACATGGTATTGGATTTGTTGATTCTTGGCTCTGACCTGGTATGGATGTTCTTATATTCCTTACATCAGGTTTCTATGTCTTTGGTGGGTCCTCTGGAGAATGGAGATAGAGAAAGCAGAACATTTTCAGTTGGCAGTTCTTATATCTAACTTTATCCCAAAAACACATGAACACATGAAACAACAGGTACACAAGTCATATTCTTTCTTTGCAGGCCATCTTCACTTTAAAACTATCATCTCTTAGTGCTCCTAACAAATAATCTCAAAGTAATGGCATTTCCAGGTAGCAGACTGTCTTCTTTCTACTGAGGAATGTGACTGCTTTTAAGGGGAAAGCCATCTTTCTGTCAGAGGGGAGTAAGCAGCAGAAAAACTGCATATACAGTGCAATTGCTAGTGATTCATAGCTAGAGTAATTTTAGAGGCCAAGAGTATCTTACTTGGCTTCTGGTTGCCTGTAAAGAAGTGTGCAGTGCTCCTCTTTCTACCAAATCTACCAACCCCATTAGAATGTTTCTAGTACTCTGGCTATTTCTTTTTAATTCTTTGGAGTTTTCTGGTTTTTGTTTAACTAAATAATAATTGTAATTTGTCTGGGTTTTTTTTTTGTTTTGTTTTTGGTTTTTTTGTTTGTTTGTTTGTTTTTGTTTGCTTGTTTATTTTTAAGCAGAACTCTCAAAAGTGAGCACTCTCAAAACCGTGGCACATGGACCAGTTCTGGTCTACAAATCACTTTTCATTTATTGTAATGGGCCAAAGAACTGTATGATGTTGTCTCTTGACCTTGTTCCAGATGGCAAGTGTCACTAAAAACACTCTGAAAACTCTAAATACTTGCTTAATATCACAATTGCTGCAGTTGCAGTGAGATGCTATGTGATCACAAATGGGAAGAGTGCTGGTTCAAGAGTCGACCTCTCTAATAAGATGTGTCATTGCTATGATAAATCCCTGTATGGTGTGTCATGTGTCTAGTGAAGTGAAAAATATTATGAATCTATTTTCAGGTGTTAGGAATTTCCTTGGTACTGGTGAAGGTGGAATAATGCAACGTTGCCACAGGAAAAAAAAGATAGCTACTTGAAGTGGGATTCTCTGAATAGACAGATGAATTCTGTCTCACACAGACTCTGCTGAAGGAAAATGGAGCAAAGCATGTGTGTCACTAGAAGGGCATGTCACTATAAAACAAAGACTTTTTGCAAGGATGAGCCATTGTTCTAATTTGTCACCTTGTCAGAGTAAAAAGAGGTCCCATGGACCTCTGTAGGATCTAGGCTAGGCAGCTGTTATGTATTTCAGGTTATCCTAGTAAAGGATAGCCTACACTGCCACTAGGTTGTTTATCAACAAAACACTTCTCTTTTGAAAGCTGACAAATTGTCACCTTTCCTGCACACCACATATTCCCGAAATTTTGGCCCAAACTCCCTCAGCAACCTGCACAAGTGTTTTTCTTGCTTTAAAGGTGAAAAATACTCTTCAAAAACTCAAGCAAAATCACTTAACAGCTGAATTAATGGGCCAAAGCCTTGCTAATTCACTGACTCAGAGGGGAGCTAAATTCAGACCCATTGAGGCAAACGTCTCATGCTGTGGTTATTATTTACTTTTCCTGGGTGCTCCTTGCAGTGCCTGGAATATCCTGCACTAACTTTAAGCATTCTCTGTTGGCTGCTTCATATATTGTAGCATTAGAATGGTCGGGCTTCAAGCTCAACAGGAGGCTGAAGCATTCCTGGCCTTTGAGAGGAAAGGGGAACTAAGAAATGGGAAAGAGTGTTACTGCATAACCAGGAACTCCCACATGAATAAGATTAACTAATGTTTTCCCCAATTTCTACCAAGTGGCTTTGATAAATGACTAAATACATAATGTCATTTGATTCAAGCTAAATTCTGTGCTGTTTTTCAAATCCCAGTGTGAAAGAATGCTGCTCCTGAGAATGCTACATGGCACAGCGGGCCAACATGTTTTTACAATAATAATAATTTACATTTTTATTAAGAATTTACTTTTGAAGTATCCCAAAATGCTTCATAAAAACCATACATAGAGTGCTGCAGATTTGATATCAATGGGAGCAAGGCAGAGCAAGGAGGGAAAACTTTGTGAATAAGCTTCACCAATCCCTATTTTATGTAAAGTATATGTGGTTTTTAACGCTTACATAGGCAAAATGAGTTCTCAGTTCTTTAATGATCAAATTTAAAAGAATCCAGTGGAAGAGAGCAAACTAAACCAAACCTATTAGGAAAGGAGGAGGCTTATTTAAAAATGGTGCTTTGAGATCAGGATCTTCTGGTTTAAAAGGAATATATATTCATGCTTGGAATGGAGACTTACAGGGTAATTTTTATCCAAAGATTCCTGATAGGAACAGCCGAATTCTTAATTCTTTTGCTCTGCAGTGTTGCATTGAAGGGAGAGTAAAACAGGTGTAAGGGAATGTTTTTAGCCTTGGATGAAACACTGGAGAACAGACATATGATTAGCTGCTCCTGTTTTAAGGCTCAACCTCCATCTTCTTGCTGAACCCACAGAGGATGCAGTGGGTGGATATAAAAAATAGATATTCATGCTACCTTCGAACTTTGGCAGAAAAAGAGCCTATTTCTGTACATTTTACATCATTCCTCCAGTTCCCCATGAGCACTCCAGAGTGTCTCCATGCTTTTCTGCTCTTTATTCACTACGTGTGTGACCCAGGATGGCTGCCCCATGTCTCTGCTCATATAAGTGACCTGGGTGACCTGCTCTCACACACACACAGATCCCTCTCTTTCAGAATTTTGCCAGTATGTTTTCCTCTTTATTCAGACAAAATCTCACTGAAGTCACAACTTACATAAGAACTAAATACAAACTGGTAGCAAGATAATATTTTCCTATGAAACAAAGTTTTCAGAATCCTGGAGGGAATGTAGACCAGTGTAGCACCAGTCTAGGTTCCTTCAACCTGCTCTGTTCCAAAGTCAAGACAGCATTGGCCTATAACTAGTGTTCATCTAGCCTGACCTGGACCTGCTCCCCGTGCTTGGCTCCAGAGCTTTACAGCCCTGACAGCAAAGTTGTCCTGCCAGGGATTTCTGAGGAGCAAAACTTGCCTATGTTTTAAATACAGGTTGTGCAGTGTGGAGGATGGAGCAAGGCCCGCTGTGCTCTCCCCTGTCAGTGGCTACACGCCAGTCCCCTGGGAGTGATCCTCCTATTTGCATTGCTCTTCTGACTGGGCCTAACTGGGGCTTTTTCTATTGTAATGCTTCCCCTCATTTCTGCTGAAAGGGTTTATCAGAGTTCCCTTCAGAGTGAATCACTCCTCATGGGGTCTTAAAAATATAATTTAAAGCTAAAGCCTAGAATCATATTTCTGTCTCCATCTTCTGCAAAGAAGCTGTCAATTAGAGACACCAGGTGGGAGCAAAGATCACTGAAAGCAAAACTGAATCAAAACATGGATTATTCTGCCTGCTGGGGAGTTAGAGTTTTTGCTATTCTTCAGTTGGCATAAGTGATTTATTGTGAGGGGCAAACCAGCATACTCTCTAAGAGTGAGGAAGCTTATCTATTATATTCCCATACAATACTGTCCCAGAGAATCAAAGTGAAGGTCTGAGGGAAACAGGGAGTACCAACAGTTTTCCAGTTTGCTGAATTAAATGGTTTAATGCACAAGATGGCTACCAGAAGGCTCTGGTTCTGTCCCCCAAAACTATGTGACTTCTACTGCAAACTGGCGGAAACACTTAGTCTGCTAGGATCTCTATTTTAATTTCTAGGCTTCTGTTTAGCAACACCATTAGTTATGGTAGGACACCCTCAGTTTTGGTACCTGTCACAGCTTCTTCTGGGATGGTATAAATTTGCAGCAGTGCTGAAGTAGTGTTTCTAACACAAGCAAAACCCAACACAACGTATTTGTTTCCAAGGTGATAAGGTTAAAATCACAAATGTCCCAGAACTGTGAGCCTTAGTAGTACCTTTGTAAAAATTTCCAAATTCACTTCCCAGTTCTCCATCCTGACAGGGAGAAGTGTGCTCTGATCACATCTATCTTCTTCCCTGGTTGTTTCTACTCTTTTTCTCATATGTGTTGATTAAGACTAGGTAAAAATCCAGTGCGCTCAAGGCTAATTCACCTAAATTACTTCAGTAGAAATTCCAATCCCTTTCTTATAAGCTGTAGCTTTTGGAAAAATAAACTATTTTGGTCTAGATAGAGCACTGTTCATTGCTCAACCATTGTTATCTTGACTCCTTGTAATTTTCTGTTTTACAGCTTCCTCTGAATATTACTGCAAATGTGGGAAGACTGATGTCATTTAAATAAAGTGAAATAAATTAATGTTATTCAGATGCATGCAAGATATAGTTAATATTTATATAAAATAATTCAAATGTTTCCTAGATGTTGCCAATATGTTTACTACAAAGTTAAAGATTCTTTTCCTGGCAAGATTACTGATAGAGCTGTGCTAGGGCTTAAAAGCCATGAACAAAGCTCTGTCTGTAGAAGAGAGTAGAATAGGATAGGTAGACAGCCAGCCAGCCAGCCAGACTGACTAAACTAAGCTATTGAAGGGATATAGATAAAGCAGTATCATTAACAAGTAGTGAAGGGAAAGCCCTACTTTTTTTAGGCTCTGTGTTATTAGACTTAATCAGCTCTTGAAGAGGAAAACAAGTCGTCAGGATACAAAGCCCTCAATCAGGCAATAAGTCAGCAAGGCTAACAGATATCAGTTACAGACAAGAAAGTGATGGCTCATGTAAACCTTGAAGGAGAGAGATGTTCTGGTACCCTTTGCGGAATGTGTTCATTCTCGAGGAAGAATAAAATTTAGGAGGCCTTTCTTATACTGAGGTAGAGACAGGAATAACTACAGTTAACACTGATAATGATGCACTCTTGCCAGAGACAGGGGAACCTTAAACATGATGTAGTCAGTGGGCTCCAGGAGCAAAATGGAAATTTCACTTTCCTGTGAATAGTAAAGATTTTGTTAATCAGTTACACCTGTGAATAACTTTTAGTATTTGAATAGTTCTACTTGCTATATTGGGATGAATCATGTGAGAGGTGACCCACAGGGTATGTCATGAATTATTCCACTAATTCATAAACTGACCATTAGGAAGTAAGTTTCTTGCACAAGGAAGTAAGTTTCTTGCACAGATTCAGGCATATGGGCTTTAAAATGTAGTTTAGAAGTGAACCTTAAAGGAAACAATTTTCTAACTATAGGTTAAAAAAAAAAAAGGAAAGAAACCAAAGAAAAACACAGAGGGAAAAAAAAAAACAACAACAAAGAAACTCGATTACCCATTGGATTTCCCCTTCCATTCCTTTCTTTACTGGAAAAAGTCTACAAGTTCTGTGGGGCACCTGAAGATTGATGATATAACCCCCCAAAAGCTATGACTACACTTGCGGCTCTTTCCTAAGCAAAATGGAGAGGCCTGCCGTGGCACACATTATTTAGTATGGATGAAATGTTCTGGACATTACTTAGACTGATCTAACGTTCATCCAGAGTCACAATGTTGGAGAAGTAGTAATCATGAGCATTGGTGCATGGAGAACTCGTTTATCACTACAGAACCACAAAAGAAAGAGCCCATTTGAATCTTATTTTCAAGTGTGCTTTGAAGCGCTAAGGTTAACAAATCCTTTAGTCACATACTGTACAGCCCTAATCGAAGCTCTTTCTACTTGGTCCCACAGAGTATGTCTTTTTGAATGAACCCCCTACAGAAATAAAAGGGACAGTGTAACTCTGAGACTGCACTTCTCTTTGAAACTGGTGTACCTGCTTTTGTGACGAGTAGTCCTATGACAACCACAAATGACACAGATAATTTTCTTGGTTGTTCAACATGTGTATTTGATAGGGCTCTCTATATAGATAGTGTCATCCTTTTCCTTGATACCATATGGCCTTTGCATAGCGACCACCGAGAGCAGACTTATTTTTAAAAAATAATACAGAAACACATTGACAGAGAGACAGCAGGGAAGGCATAGACTTACCTGAAATGATTTTCTGTTATTATTCAAATTAACTTTTACCTCAAACCAAAGCCAAACCTCAAAAGATCTGTCAGATTAAATTTTTTAAACAATGTTCAATTGAATCTTTTTTATAAGCTTTGTTTCAGCCAGAACAAAGACAGTATTGCAAGAAATCTGTAATAAAACTTTAATATTTAAATTCCCTCCTCAGTTTCTTGAGATCAAGAGGCCTGACTCACATCTGAAAATTCAGGATTGAAGTCACAGCAAACCTCTTATTCGTGCTTCAGACTTCATTCAGCTTTTAGCACTAAAAAGTCGTTTGACATCACTGATTTATTTGCTTCCTCTCTTCTGTAACTAAGGATATTTAGCAAAGCAAATACCTTAGAGTAAAAAAAAGAAAAAAAAAGAAGACTCTTAACTGTGCTTTGGTTAAATTTTACATTTGTTTGAAATTACTGGCTGAGAGCATCAGCTGTCCTTGCCTGGCACTGTGTTGCATATCTTGTACCTAAAGATGACTTCACCCTGGTTTTATATCAAATAAAATTTCACTTGATTAGTCATCCAAAGATACAGCCCCATGGTCTCCCTTTCCTTTTCTTTTATTCCTTTCTCCCATTTCACTACTACTTCTCTCTTTTTTAGTGCTACACTATTTTTCTTCCTTTTGAAGATATTCTGTCATTATTTCATGTTTCTCATGTCATGCTGCACTGATGAAATAGGTATTTTTGAACAAATTTTATATCCAGTTGTCAGGTGAAAAGGGCACAGTATTTAGTGGGAAACACTCAGGAGTGCAATTCTGGCATGATGGCTGTGAAAAAGCTTTTGGTCAGACTGTTCTTATGAGTGAGAAAATGTGGTGCCAATGAAGCTAACAGCCTCTACAGAAACACTCAAGTTGAGAGCTGACTCATGTACTGATTTTGAGATCATGGCTGTGTTATCTAGGGAATCAAAAAACACACTTCCATTATTGTTTTGCAAAAACTCATTCTTCAGAGTTTAGTGGAAAATAGGTTGTATGGGCTTTTGCACCCTGAAATGGTGTCACTTTACAAGTGGTAATATAATTAACGTTAATTGTGAGTGTTTGGGCTGTGCTAGAAAGCATAAAAATTTATATAGATGGTAAGTATCATTAAGTACTTTTGGAAATATTTGTTTTCCCTGGGGTTGTCTCTGACAATTAATTTCTTGGGGCACATTTTCAACAAGCACCTTTTAGGACAGCTTGCTCAAAGAAAAACTGAATCTAAGCTTCAGAGCTGATAAATCCTCTAGAGAAACCTATACTGAAAAGGAGTTTTTTTGTTTCTAGAAGAGGAAAAGGGCATGTCTGGCTATGTTCGGGACAGGACCATAATGCCAGCATCTCTAAACAAAAAAACCCCAAAAAGTAAAAAGAAACACTTTGTTAATTTTAATTTAATTTTCTTTACAAGGCGGCAATATCTTCTGACAAAAAGAGGGTATCACCAACCTGCATTTCAGGGTTGAACAACCATATTAACACCTAAAGTTGGTGAGATCATTTAGTCCTCTCTCTTATCTATTACACATCATTAAGTTTCACAGAATTGTAGCCGTTCCTTCACTGAGACCAACACCTTGAGTTTCACTGAAATTGTGTCTCTAGAAGAGAACAGGTGATAACGGGATACTCACAATGTCCAGAGCCCTGCGATGTCAGATGATAAAATGCATTACGCTTGTGCATTCCTGCCAAAGGTGGGGATAAACCAGTCTCTTCACAATTAAGTGCTATCATCTCCATGTGAGCTAAGTAAAATTTTCTACAGCAAAGTGGATTTAGTCCACACAGTTGAAGGTGTCCAGAGAGCTATTTAGTTCTCTCTAAAGGAGGCATCTACCAGCATTTTTCAGCTCAGCTACATCCTGGCCTTCCTGAGCTGTCTGGATTGGCATAAGTATAGAGGAAACTACTAGCTAACATGTAGATGTATGTTTAAAATCCCAAACCCCCTAACAATCTGAAGGCAGTTCCCTGGAAATTCCATATCCTGTGCTGCAGAGAGAAATAAACTCAGCTAATACACATTTGTAGGGAAATATTTTCCTCACACCAAGTATAGCAATCCTAGCAAACATAAGGATAGGAATATATCTGGTCAATTGACAAGTCCTTCCAAGCATTTGGGGATAACTATTTCTGCCTACCAGCAAGAGATTTCTTTGTAGCTTTTGTCATAAGATGAAGTTGAATATGTCCTGATGACAATGCAAAGCTTCCCAGTCTTCTTTAAAAAAAGGGAATGAAGAAAGAGTATCACAGGTGTCTGTTGACAGGTGCCAAAGGTTAGAAGGGTAAAAACACAGCCATGTCATCAGAAAACTCTGTCTGCTTTTCTTGTGGAAACAGTATTCAGCTCCAGCATTTTGAAAGATTTAATTTGAAAGATGCCAGGCAATGGCTACTCTACTTACACCTACTTAGCCATTCCAGGAATTACCTTCTCCAGTAGGATACTGAGTCTTATTTCAAGGCTGAAGCTAATATCATCTTCTTGCTAATATATCTTTTAATATCTCTATTAGTTAGACTGAAAAGCCCCTCACCAGTCCCTTTATTGTTTATGCCTTTCCATAAACAGCATTCAGTTCTTTCTTATCTGCCTTTTTGACAAATTGAGTAGGTTGAGCTGCTTGACTTCTCACTGTAAGAGATATTTTTCAGCTCCTATCTGTCTGAAGGAATCAGCCTTTTTTTTTAATTTGCTATTTTTATTTCACATTCCATTTTTTTTCTCATATAATCAATTTTTTTAACCTTTTTTAATAAAAAATGCAATAAGTGTGTTAGTGACATTTTCAGGATCTGGGTATTGGCAGCTGGTTTTGCTAGCATTTGCGCCTTTATATTTACTAAGTTTACTTGTACATATGATAAGGCAGACTAAGAAATAGTACACAGTGAATTGCTGTCATGGTTTTCACATCTCTATTTTCAATGTGTAATAAAGCACACATATCCAGTGTGTAAGGTTCTGATAAGCTCATTGTATCACTATGCACTGCTGCAGTCTATGTGTGGAGACTCCAGTAGTTCTGTGTGAAATACAAAGTACTCAGTCATTGCTTTCTACTAAAGAATAATTTTCATGTTTATTTTACAGGACTTGAAATCACAAATAAAAGTCAGTAAGTAGACCACAATGTATACTTAAAAATCTACTATGTTTGTGTTTTCAGCATCAGCAGCCAAGATCCTGGAGTTGTTTCAAATTATTCAGGTGAGTAGGAAAGGAATTCGAGCTGAGTTGTTTTTGTATATATTTTGTAGACATTTTAAAATATTTATTTCCTGTCATAGAAGACCCATAGTATTTGTGTTTCCCCAAATAAAATGTCAAATAATTCCCACTCCTATTATCTTTTTTTCATTGTTTCGCAGATATACAAATGATTGGGTACTTTAGACGTTTGAGAAGATTTAGAGGTGTGTCACTCTCAATATTTATGTATGAATTTAATGAACTCAATGAATTGAGTCCAAATAGGATAATAGGCCTTTTAAGATGTCTAAAATAAATAGGTAGATCTATTTTCAGAGGTTTTTTGGTCATGATAAAAAGTTATTGGCCTGGGTTGGGCCATTCGTAGAATAACTAGATGGATATTTCCCTGTAATTTCATGTAGGTAGAAAGTATGTAAAGGGTAGACAAATAAAAATTAAAGAAAAGCATGGAGGACAATTGAGCAATAATTCAGCCATGAAGTTATTAACCGATTAAATAATACAAACATCTATTAAAGCAGAAAGCAAATTATAGTCACAGTCTCTTTCACACTTCAAACAACTAAAAGCTCTTCTGTGTAGAGAATAGGCTACCGGCTCAGGACTGGCACACAGGAAAGTCCCCCTAAATAGGACAGGACTGAATGCAACAGTATACTGTGACATCAGAAAAAAAGAAATTGCTGAGCTCATGCAAATAAAAATAAGGCTGCATACAGCTTCACTGTGTAAAGCAATCACAAGGGATAGATAAAAAAATAAATTCTGGCCTCAACTCAACAGAAATTGATTCAAAAACCTGTCTCAGTGCAATTAACATAAGTCTTGTCTCCAGTTTCGCCGTAATTAACTAGTCAAAAGTAAAACAATTTTTATGGCAGAAATTTTTGGAGGTTTTAAAAGAAAAATTATTCCAGGGTTCTGAGACTAGTGGCATAATGTGCCATCTGAGTTTGAACGTTTGATGGGACCTGGTGAGATCAAAGAATTGGAAAGAAAAAACTACATTGAATACATAGGAATGAGCTCCAGTTACAGCTGGCCGGTCCTTAAACTTAACACAGCTTAAGCACAGCTGGAGATGGCATTGCTGCTCCTTACTTTAGGAGAAACACCACCAAGATATCTTTAACCAGAGACACAGGCTCTTGAGGTTCAACCCTGTAGGCTTGACAACATGCGGTGTGTCAGGATGAAGCCTATGGAAGTGTCCCAAAGTGAGAAATTAATTAACCAGTGTCATGCTGCTGCTGGCATGGGCTTCTGGCCTCAACCTGCTTCTGTCAACTCTTGTCTGAAAACCTCAATCTGCAGCTGCCTATGTCTGCTGCCTTAATTTCTATCCAAAACAGTCACCCTATATACAATTATATCCTTTCATTAGGAGTGAGCTAGGAGTTATAAAACCTGAGCCCTTGGAAACTAGTTTCTGGACTGAATAAATTCTTGATATGTCTTTCAGTCTATTCTGACATCTGTAAGTGCCCAAAACCCAAGGGTGTAGTCTCACATTCTGTTCTAGCTAGTACAGTTGCTGCTGAAAATGGCAGCCCCAAACTTCACAGCCTCCCTTCATTTAGATTCTCATTCCCTGAAACTGTAGGAAACTAAGTCCAAAATAAGACTGGCTGATCCAGCCATTTTCATTATCACCATGGAGAAAATAGGGGAAACGCTTGACCCAAAGAGAAGATGGTTAGAGGAGCAGAAAAGACCATCTTGGCCTAAGTGAGGTCAAGTTAAATAAGAGTGCAATACTGCAGCCTGACTGTTCACCTACTTTCTTTAAAAACTTAGCAATCATGCAAGCTCTTTTGTACACACATCCAGGATGAAGCCGTCTTCAGCCCCATAGCAAGAACTAGCTACTAGCTTAAGTGACAGTGCAGGATTTGTGCTGTCCAAGACAAACAAGGGCCACAAGAAAACACTGGTCTCATTTTATTTTTTTCCCATGTATAGTTAGGGCAGTTCCTCTCCTGTCTAAAGGAATTTCATAGGGAGAATTCTGAAGTGTTGTCTTCTTACCACTTTAATCCTTGGTGGTGCCTTAGTGAAATTATGTGGATCATCAGGGCTTGTCTTGTTGAATCTGTCTGTGCTATAAGGGTGTTGGCTGAAATGTTACATTTGTACTTTGATGTTCAGACGCTTTTGTTTATTGGAACCCATTCAATCATTCATGGGGATTTTTGTATCAATGTCCATTGCAGCTGGAAATAGGTGTGAGGCTAATTCCATGTTGTTTTTTCAGGTGATAATATATGTCTCAGTATGGTAAATAATAATGTCTGTGGGCATAAAGGATCTGCATAGTTTCTGTTGCCCTGTTGCTCTTCATAAGTAGAAAGCCCAAAGCCCTCACCAAAAGTTAATGTTACTTTAAAGAAAAAGTAATTTAACAATGTTTCTAATAAAGATTAAAGTAGAGAGGGCTGCAAAATAAAACTAATCTAGCTGAAAATGATAAATAACATAGTGCTGAGTATTGCAAAATATTTTTTTTCTTCCAGAGAAGCAATTATCTCTGGAAGCTGGCTGACATTAGACCACCTGATTACATTAATTTCATAAAATGCAGGGAATTTACATAGTTGGAAGGTTGCACATTGAACTCAATATTGCGTAATCTTGAAATGTTAACTTTTTCAAGCCATGTAGTCACTCTGTATGGAAGGGTAGGTGATATTTCTGCTCCAATAACCTTCTCAAGACTCAGCAAATAGACTCGGCAGGGGTTAACCTGCAGGATGTCCATAACTGAGCAGAATTTCTCCTCATCTGTAGTGCTAAAAAAAATCAGCAGAATTTTCTTCTTTTCAAATGTAAGAGAGAGTATGAAGTCTTCAAAAAAATGCATAAGGACAGAGAGCTGGAGTGCAATAGATTTTGTTGCAATTTGTCCTCCTGTGCTGGATGAATATAGTGCTGAGTGACTGGCAGATACTTTAAGATAAAATCCTTCTTTTTTTTTTTTTTTATTAGAAGACATTGTAAATGGCCTTTCCTTGGTATACAGCCCTTGATTTCTATCTGCTTAGGAACTCTGGATCAAAGAAAAATTTCTTTTTAATGAAGACTTTAAGGATACCTCACTTGTAAGAGGCCTAAGAGTAATCTCTGTTCCAAAGTTGTCTTATAAGCACATTTTCATTTCTTTTATTTTGCTAAAGGTTCCCTCAGCTTAAAGCTTCTGATGTTTCTGTCTAGGTTAAAATGATAGGTGACATGTATATCTGTATACACATACACTCATGGGAAACTTACACTGCTTTTGAAGAAACTCTAATTCTCAGCCTTGGCAATGAATATAGAACTCCCACCCAGAATGCTGAAGAGAACGTGCATTTGTAAGTAGCTATCTTTACCCCAGCTAGTTGTAATCAGGCCTGCTATGAAGCTTTGTCTATGGTATTCTATTAGATTATAATTTTATTTGCTGCTTGTCATACAGCTGCTTTCTATATTGGGACTCATTTGTTACAAATGCAGAGACAGTCACAATGTAATTCCTATTCTCCAAATACGCTTGGTTAAACTTAAACTGTTACATACTGGCAGTGGAAAAAGAACAGACTCACTAGCATATTCACAAGTTTCTTCCTCCTCTGTAATTTCTATTTGTTAATCTCAAAAGTCTCATAAACGGTTATGAGCCAGAAAACTTACTCCAGGTGTGGATTGTTTGCTACTTAGCACTTTTCAGTAGCTTTTTTAAAAGAAAATTTAAGTCTACCAACAAGAACAGAGAAACTACAGCATCTGTTTATGACAGCAAGTCATACATTACAATTTTCTGAAGAAACTGATTTATGAAGCAGTGTTTTTCTAGGTCAAAAGAGCTTTGTCCAACTATTTGTGGAATACTTATGAGTAACGAATATATTTGCAGTATTCAGTATTGCCTCTTGAATGATTTGTGAGCAAAATAAAAAAATAAACCGGCTAAATTCACAATGAATATTATTTGCAATGAATATTTCAACCACTACTAATTATTTAGCACCTGTAGAGGAAAGAGAGAGAAATAGATATGCTAATATGATGTTGCCTCTTTTCTGCCTAACTATCAGATATTGATGTAGAGAAGGGGAAATGTCTGTCACACTGCACACTTGCTGGCAGATGTGTTATCAGCAAGGGAAGAGGACTAAATTTGCCAAAATTATCCATTTATGTGTCTATCTACACATTCATACAGAAAGACTCATATATTATTTCTATGTATTTAATTAGTCTGTTGCATGTGAGCTTTTTAGCATTGCTCAACAACTCTGAAATGCACATGTTGACTGTGGACATGCCGGACACACACACACACACACACACACACACATATATACATATATATAATCTCGATTTTTTCACGTGTGATTACGAAGATGGAGAACACAAACCCTTGTTTGCTTGTGTCACCATGTTGCAGGTATCCAGTATGTGTTCCCATGTAGAACTATTATGTTTGCTTTACTTTAACTACTGGGCTTTATTGGACAGTTAGAAGAGAATATGAAAGACAAAGATCCCAATGATCTTGTGAAATAGTAAGTAATAGTTTTGATGTTGCCTATATACAGTATTTGTATAATTACATGGCAGCACATACACATATTCTACCTTATACACCTTAGTCTCTTCTGTGATATAATGCTGGATTTTGTGGAATGAGGTAAGGTGTCAATGGCTTATTTGAAAATTGCTAACTGTGTTGCAATAGACAATCAGTGGACCACATGCTGTTCCCATTACAGTTGGCATACGTATGGATGGTTCCCTAATGTTTCTCAACATTTTGCATTCACACAGAATTCTGCCATGCATTTTCACTAAAGGAGCACCCAAGGAGTAATATGGTTTCTTCCCTTTTCTTAAGAAAAGAATTAATTTTTGATCATATTACTCTAAAATAAGAGTTCTGCCATTGGCACCCTGTTTTTACAAGTTCCAGAGAGAGAGAGATTTCTGTTTTATACAATGAGACTTGACCAATTACACGGCAATAAATATATAATCTACATAGTAAGGAGGAGCACAGATCTTTGTTTGCTCTGAACAGCCAAGAAATTCGTGTGCTGTGCCTCCCTCAGGTAGACTGACATACTGGGCTGTTGTCCCTTTTCTTCTAAGGAGCTGGGAGCTGCAGTACAGTATTAGGATGCACTAGGATAGGATTTTCTAAAATAGATGTGGATTCATTTAAATGGCAGTGTGTAGCTGAGAAAATCTTTTTTTTTTTCCTAACTGGATCATGAGATTTTGGAAACAGAAGTGGGAAATTAAGAAATTGATTATAAAGGGTGGGTTGGGGAATCTGGATGTTATTAGGACTTATCTGAAGAAATATAGAAATGGATGATCAATTTCCAGGTAGTTTTACAGGACTGTATTCCCATAATTCCAATACCAGCAAAATTAGGTGTAATCTACAGCTGAGAAAACTTAATCTTTTGTCACATAACTTTCAGTGTGTTTGCTTTTTTCCCTGAGATCTGAATCACTGATCTTTCTGAGAAGAAAAACTGACCCAGATTCTCTGTGAACACGAGTAATTCTGTGATCTTGTGATGGTTTTTGCCAGTCCTTAGTAACTTCTGAGTTTCTCTAAATGAAACTGTATGGCTATGATTCCAAAAGGAAGGCATAATGCTTGATGACTGCTGAAAAGTAGAGCATGCCAGACATGTCCCTACTATGTTTGTTTTTCAGGTGGGAACTCCTAGGAAAATAGTATTGGAGAATGCTTATCCAGCGAGACCTACAGTACAGGAAGTTCTGAAATGTTACATTTTTGAAGCTAAGGAGATAACATCCATGAGTGCTATGTTTCAGCTCCATTGTGCCAATAACCTGCATGCATGGAGGAGGTTCTGGCCCCAAATGTTTCATTTTGACTTCTTTTTTTCCTTATTCTGTTGCCAATTTTTTAATATATGCTGTGGTTGTTTCTTGTTTCAGTACAGAGTTGAACTTCCTCAGATGCAGGATGAGTCTTGAGAAAGGAATTTCTTACAGTATTGCGACACTTATTTGAGACCGAGGACAACCTTAGGGCTATTTATCTTTGGAATTGTCTGTAAATGCAGCAACAATTAAATTTGTGAAAAAAAGACTGAAAAGGATATGCACTTTCTTATGCTGAGTGCTTTGCTTTCTGCTCCAGGTGAACTAGCATAGACAAGGGTAAAGAAGTGCTTAAAAGAAACCTGGATATAAAATAGATTTACAAGGACTTCTCCCTTTTCTGTTTTTATTTTTCTCAAAAATATCGTATCTGTGGACCATCAGGGAAGCTTTCCTACTACTTCAGATTTCAAAGCTACAGGTGGTCTGCAAGCATGGCACTTCAAAGACTGTTTTGATTAAATGAAACAATGTTTTTATAATATGGATCCCAGATCTTTGAACTTTTTTCAGATCAATTCAGCCAACAAAGATTCAATTAGGTGAGATCAGAAGACCCGCTTCCATCCTCTGTGTTCATCTGTCATTCAGCCCTATCTTTTCAAATAGCTTTAATATAAAACCAGGGCCAATCATTTATTTTAATGAGGACCACAATCATAATGATGGTGGTGATGACGATGGTGCTTGTACTAACAGTAATAAAAAACATTTACAGCTGGCAGTACTGTTTGCTTAAAAAAAAACTACCAGAAAAAACCCAAAACCAACAAAAACCCAAACCAAATTCATATAGCCTAAGTAGTACTTTAACTGAATTAACACATGTTGGCACAAGCTGGCTCTGTATCCACTACTGAACCTTATTTAACTGTATGTATCTTGTGGTTTTGTTGTTTTTTTTTTCCTTCAGTGAAAGAAAAACTGATCCTAACAGTTTTAAACTTGTTAATTCAAACCATATGTCATAAAGCCAGTCTCCATATGGTGCAACACCACCTTATATTTACAGGGTGCTGCTTTTCCAAACATTATTCTAAAAGCTTTATTTGCCCCGAATGTAATAGGTGGTACTGGGCTCCTGAATAGAGCTTTACAAATACCTCAAGTGTCTAAATCGCATGCTGATATAGCAAAAACACTCCAATTACTAAAAGCTAATTACAGTCTATTTTATTGGCAAAAACGTGCTAATCAAGTCCTTGGCTGAGAGTGTATGCTTAAGAGAAGAAAAGCATGCTGTCAATCCTCTGTTTCCACGCATTGCAACAAAAGATAGGTGTAGAGAAAAAAATCCATCATCTGGTAGAGAGACTTTTGCAATTTGAACTTACATGGTTGATTGTCCAAAACTATGCCAGATTTACAGAGGAGAGGTAGCCTTTGCTCTTTATGTCCCTAAGAAAGTAAGAAAAAAAAAGGTCTGTATTTCTGAAGCAAAATTGCAATGGAAAGCCTGAAGGTCGAAGAGACTGTTGAGTTTGACCTTTTTTTTGCTTCTATCTACCTCTAAAATAAAATTATGTTGAAATATCGTTGAATGTCTATATTCACGATAGAAAAAGCTGAAGAATTGCACAGGGTGCTTTTTGGGGGTCTTTAAGGTCTATAGCACTTTAGTCTGTTTACTTGATTTCACCCTTCTTTCTCGGGCACTAGAAACTACTTACCTATCTTAGCACCAACCCACTCTCTACACTGCAAAGCCTTATGGAATGGGCAGATGGAATGGATGTGCATTCCTCCTTCAGCTTTTTTGGTAGAACAAGGTGAACCTTAGGCAAGCTTTCCTGATAGACAATTGTGAAATGGAACTTCAGGCAGATGGCACCTGATTACCTACACTTAATTGCTTGATCTGTGTAGGAAAGAGCTGCTATGTTGAAACACATGCCATCCATAACTTGTTCTAGGCCGATAGACTGTTTTTTGCATCCAGTGACAAAAAAAATATTTTGTTTTACTGAGTCTAACAGAGGAATGATTTACAATTTCCGTTTCTTTCCACCTTGCTCAGTAGACGCTCATTCCAGCCCCTATATAAACTGTAAAGTTTTATGTCGGAAAACATTGCAGAGTGTGCACATATATCAGTCAGAAGGGAACCCTGCAGGCAGAGTGAGGATGGTAGATTGAAACCATTATCACTCATCATTTCTCACATGTGTAAGCCTGCTTCACAGTCAGTCTCTCTTGGCTTGCTCTTCTCTTTGTGTGCTGTATGGTTAAAGTGAGACTTCCTTGCTCCTGCTAGGAAGGTTCTTGGCTGTGTGATTTTAAAGTCTATACAAGTATATAATTTTCTGGAGGAGGACCCACAAACCACAAACAAGCCTTAAACTATTGACACATGTGAAATCAAATTCTCTGATCATTTATACCACAGTAACTAAATCTACCATAGTGAATCTAGAGCAGCTCCAAACCGTTCTATGAGTCTATGATTGTCATCAAGGGAGCTACTGCTGGCTTCTCACGGATGAAACTGGAGACAGAATTGGACCATAGAAACATTATTATTTAGCTCATTAATCACCAAGGAGACTTGCTAGCAGAACAATCCTACCGGTTTTCATTATTTCATTTCTAATCTTATTAGAAGCAGAATTCTAAATTGCATGCAGAGAATTCAGTGGGAAGAAAACAGGCAGCATTTAGAAAGCAGTCCAACCTATTTCCAGTCTAATAAGTTAATAGCAACATTCTTACAGAATCTCATGCAAATAAAAGCAAAATACAATAGCATTCCTAAATGAAAAAGAGAAAGAGAAGCACATAAATGAATGAAACAGTTTCGTGCATAATGCCACGTTAAAAAAAATGCTTATTGCCTTCAACAGTCTCCCACTTAGATTAAGCTATCAACCAATTAACCTTCAGAGTACACAATGCTTTCTTAATAAAATAGTTGTGAATGGATCGCTGTAAGAATGATGCATTGTCTATCATTTGAATACATACTGAAGAGAATGGACTCAAAGAAAGAAACCAAGCTCAAGATATAAACAAAATATTAATATTAACATATGCCTATTTGTTCAAAAGAAGCTAAAGAGCCTACCATATGATGTAGTGCCACAGTTACTTGAAGATGACCTCTAACCAAGACCAAGAAATAGGAATATGCTATGATTTATAATGGCAGATTAGCTAGGTGATTATTTCAGTCAGGAAAGGTGTCCTTTCTGATAAGAGCTCAGCCAAGTTTCTCCTTGTGCATCTTGTATGTAAGTCGTGTTAGTTTTGTTAGCAGTGAAATTAAGATGCTTAAGATGTTTGATGCTTAAGGCACTATTAATATAGAGCAAATCAACAAAGTAATGTGCCACAAACTGGTCTGAACTTTTTAAAATTCCTACCTCAGATTATTGCGGATTTTTCATATTTTCTTTTCTAGTCTTCTACTATATTCAAGAACCTATGGAGCCTATCAAACTACCAAGAACATAGCTCAATCCTAAAGCCTGATGGCTTTTTTGTTGTATTTTTTAAAATTTTTTTTTTATATCCTTCTCAGACTTCACATCATATCAGTTCTCTGCATGATACTTAGTTCTTCTGTGAGTGAGCTTTTGTCCTTGAGAGTAGATGGTAAAAGTGCCCAATCCAGGCAAAATGATGCTGGATTTCAGACCACAGAAGTACAATATGAGATAGCTGTGGTGACTTGCTTTCTCTACCACGTGCTTCCTTTGTGCAGTTCAGCAAGTCACTTGATTTTTCAGAGCTGCCTTGGCTGCTCATTTGTGGACCAGGAACACTAGTAAGTCCTTTATCACACTGTTTGCTTATCTTCTCTATACAGTTGAAAGTGTTGCAGGATAAGATGAGAGTTGCTGTATCTGCAGAGTGTCTATTACAATGGAGGCTCAACTTTAGCTGGAGCCAGAAGAAGCAACTGGAATGCAAACAATAGCTGCAGCCATAGAAATAATAATAAATAGGGGGGTAAGAAAAAGGGTTATTGGCATGACTTACACATGGACTGTTTATCCTTAGCTGTTACACATCCCATATGCCTTTTGCTTTATCACAGCATGATATTTCCTGAGATCCACATCCTTTAATCATGGTTTTACTTTGAGCTGAGGTGTCTGATTGCTAGTCTTCCACAAAAAACCTCATCTTGCCAAATGATCGGTAGGAGGCCATTTTCCTCTTCTCCCATTCAAGTAACCAAGCTTATAGATCTGTGGGGGAAGAGAGATCAGTTTGTTTAGGTCACATGTAATACCTATTTAAGACTCTGGAAGTTTAATGATATACCACACTTTTAACTGATGTATTTGCCATTGTGGCAGTATAAATTATATCCTTTATAAAAACCAATAACTTTGATGCTTTACAGGGCAGTTGTTGCAGCTAGGGGGAGACAGTTTTGTCTCTCAGTTTGGCAAGTGAGAAACTAGAGACAAGGAAGCTGATGGCAGGTTCTTAATGGGTTTGGGTAGCGTAACTACAGTTTCCTCAGTAAGCAGAATTTGCCACATTTGATGGAAAAGCTCTCCATGTAACACATCAGCCTACATCATTCACAATGTCCTTAGCAATTAGCTCTCCCTGCCCGAGCAGCCTAGCTCTTCCTGTACCTCCGGACACTGAGTCCCTGGCAGGGACAGAGAACCTGGGCAGTGTCCTCTGCCCTGTGCCTGGCACTGCTGGCACACAGAAACTGCTTTGCAGTCTCATGGGGCTCCCAAGCAGCTTGGGCCTTCATCTCTGTGACACACAGAGGGACTCCAGGGTTTCAGCTGTGGCTTCCTGGGACAATTCAGCTCTCGCTGGAAAGGTGATAAATTACGTCATAGTTAGCTGAGTCATTTAGGTTATATTAGGTTAACTGACCGTCAGCACTTATTTTGTAACATAAATTACTCATATTGAATTGAACCAGAGGTTTTAGCATCTGATAAATAATTAATAATAGTACAGAAATGAAATGGAGAGGTTGCAGACCGCTTTTCTTTATTTCACAATTTCAACTGCTGCCTCTTTTTTTAAATACAAATCCTCTGAAGTTACAGTTATGGTTATTAATGATAGGGATAATAAAAAATTAATCAATCTTTACAACTTTAAATAAGAAATTGTGTCTCATTAAAGTATATAACAAACTTAAATGCGATCTTACTTGTAGGGCTTTTCTTTTTCCCTTTATTTCTTCTTTAATTTTAATCATATTTGTCTTTTAAGAATTTAAAATTTCATTATGTATAAATGAATACACTTTCATACCCTTGTTTCAGCTAAGGCTTTAGCTTAAGAGATGATTGTCCTGATGTGCAATTTTCTAAAAAATGAGAGGAACAGATTGATGTGATAAATGCTACAATGACCTGTTCAGCTGCATTCTTTACCAATACAGAAATAATTGTACATAGTCCATCAAGTAAAACTATGGCTTTATGTAAGGATAAACAAGACATTTGTTTATTCATTTTTAAAATAACACGGTTTTTAAATAATCAAGATAAAAGGTCACATATTTATTAATATGTAGCACACTTCTCATTACTTTGGTAATATTATGCAACTGTTGCTTTTCAGCTGCCAGTTCTTTGCATTCCCTTAATTCCCTCTATCCTTTTATGTGTCAAATGTTACTATGCTTTTTTGCTTTATTCAAGCTGAATATATTAACCTCTGCAGGACTTACTAGAAGGCAAAACTTTTCCTCCAGAAGCTAGAAGAAGAAGAACTTAAAAGGAAAAAAACTCCAAACCCAACACTACAAATTTACATGGCCTCAACAGAAGCTTCTTTTTAAACTGTCTTTCTAAGTAATAAGTTTTACATTGGAATCCTTATATTTATTAACTTAAAAATGCTTAAAGGCCCAGAAGAAGTTTATGTTTGAGTCATTATTACTCATTCAGAGACCAGCTTCTCTCTCTAGAGACTATGACATCTTTGGCAAGGGATATACATGCAAACACAGCATGTTCCTTTAGGAACAAGAACATTCCCTGACAACATCTTGAGTAACCTTAATAAGCTAATGATTATGATTTTTTACTTTTAGCTTTTTTCCAGAAGAGATGTTTATATTTCAGTGAGTCAAACATCTCAGCATTTGGCATCTCTGGTTGATGTTATTCTAAATCCAAAGGAAAGGGCTAACACATGGATGGGACAGTTGAAAAGAGCTGATGTTCATGTTTCTGGAGTTATGACCTGTGCACAGATGCACAGAGATGTAAATGTGTTTTATGGATGCTTTCAGACACAGTGATGTTAATGGATTTGTAGAAAAGAATGCTGAAGATGAAGCATATCATTCAGGTAGAGTAATTCAGTACTCTGATTCAGGTGTAAATCACTGAAGTGATGAATTGCATCACTTTTCATTAAAAAATGTGAGATAAGACAACAGCAGTTGGGTTTGCTGTGATTCAACTGCAAAATGTTAAAAATATTTCTTAATCAACCATCTTAAAAGACACAGGCTTTGTAAACAGTTGGTAATGATACAAATTAAGGAGACTAATAACCTAATTCACACTGGAGCTGATGTTGTCACAGGCATATTAAGACTTTCTTGACTCATGGTGAATGTTGCCAAGGTCACAGAAAGACAATATATTTCCTCAGTTTTGGAAGGGTTGTTGACTATATTAGTAATTATTTTTGACTGTTTTTACAGGGGCAATTGAACAACTCTTGAATGTATCTTTCCTCTCCTGATCTTTGCCATCTTGTTTAAATATTAGTTTTACTGCAGTTTGAATATCAGATACTAAACTGGAATAGCTGAGAATATATGGTTAAGACATGCTCATCTCTTTGGGTTTAGATGGGAAAATTGTGGAAATTTTCTTTAACTCTAATGTGACTTGCTACAGAATTTAACATCATGATTTTGTACTATGTCCAGTACCTGACACCTGCTGGAAAAGTGTCACAGCGAGCTGCAAGCAGCAGGAGTCTCTTGGAGTGTGTTGAGGATAACCTAATCCAGAAAAGCCCAGTGAGAGGAGGTGTTTTGCTGGATCTGTTTCTCACCAACTCAGAGGAACTTAAAGGAGAAGTCCACACTCATGGTAGCCTGAGTTGCAGTGATCATGCCCTGGTGAAAATCATGATCTCAAGGGATACAGGAGAGACAAAAGGTAAAGTCAAGATCTTAAAACTTGCAAGAGCAAACTTTTGGTTCTTTAAGGGAGTAGTAGCTGGGAGCCCTCAGGAAACTGCCCTCAGGAATGAAGAAGCAGAAGAGAGTTATCAGCTATTTAAAGGTATTTTTCTTAGTGCACAAGAGTTCTCACTTCCCATTTGCAAGAAATCACGCAGGGAAGGCAGGACATCAGCACACCTGAGTAAGGTCCTCCTGGTCAAACTGAAATACAAGGGAAATGCACACACAATGGAACAAGGTACACATGTCTTGGGAAGAATATAGGGATACTTCTCAGGAGTATAGAAATGGGATCAGAAAAGTTAAGGCACAGCTGGACATAAATTTGTTGAGCTTTATGATGAATAATAACAAGGACTTCTTACGTATCTTAGTCAAAAAAAGGAGAACAAAATAATTCTACTCCACTGGTAAATGAGACAGGAAAACTGATGACAATTGAAATGGAGAAGGCTGGCAACCTTTTTCTTCAGTTTTCACTGACGATTGGCCTTCCCATATCTTTCGAGGCCCTGAATCTCAAGGCAGGGACTAGGGGAATGAAGTCCCACCCATAATAAGAAAAAGTCAGATTTGTGACAATCTGAGACTCCTGACCATGGGACCCAATGAGAGGCAGCCCAGGGTCTTGAAGGAACTGGCAGAGGTAGTCACTAAGCTGCTTTCCAAAATACTTGAAAGTCATTTGTTAAATGCAAGAGATATTAGGTAAAAGAAATATTTTAAACATTATAATAAATGAAAATAATTAATATTAATTAAAAAGAAAAGTAAATTGGGTCTTAATTGTTAATCATAAATAGATACCATAATTATAAGGAACAAAACTTTTCAGATTATATCAATATAAAAAGAATTTGAATTAGCCAGCAGGTCTATAATGAATATTTCAAAAAATAGTGTTCAAAATAAAAATGTTTGTTTCTATTAAGTACAAATTTCAGAAGTGTACTAATGGTATACAGAGAACTGACATTAAAATTACTAAAATGGGTGAATAAAAGCAGTATCTTGATGTATTGTATTTAATTAGAGCTATGAAAATAGATAAAAATGTACATTGAAATTAATAAAATCCAATTCTTTAATAGGATTTAAACATTTTTTTAGTTGTTAGAGAAGTGACACTACAAATTACTTTAAATGAATAATGTCTGAGATATACTAAATCTATGTTATTGAGTTTACTGATAAAGAAAGATTATTTCTAACTTCTACAAGGCTGTCTTAAGTCTGTTGTTTAAGCCGAAATGTTTCTTACATCGCTGGCAATTTACAAAAAAATCTAAAGCAAAAAAACCCCCTCACACGTAGATCTTGGTTAAGAACTGAGTAGATGTACATTATCACGTATTTTTGAGGGAAACTGAAATAAAAATGATAGTTGGTATGACAGTGTAAAATATGCAGGGAAACAGCAATAAAACAAGAGTGTTGTTCTGCCTTCCTAAATAACTACTTTATTGAGAAAGATGGCATTTGCAATGGCTGGGAAATTAGTAGCTCTGGTGATGACCAGACACAGAGTGGCTCAATGTTTGTTGCGGTTTTTGCTTTTGCTTGTGATTACCTCTGTCCTCTGCATGGAAGGAGGTGGCCTCTAAACACTAACCCTGCCTGTCTAGTCCAGGCACATAAATGAGCGCTCAAAAGCTTCTTCAGAAGCCTTTGTGTACTTGCCTCTTTCTATTGTCTGTGAGAATAACACTGTGCTCAATTTAGAAGGACTGATTTTACCAAATGACTAATTTTAAACACAAACCAGGCAGGTTCATCAGGCTGACTGATACCATGTTCCATGCTGTTTTCCAAAGCAGTTGTTAATATGTGAGTATTTAATTAGGTTGTCTGGAGATTTTGTGAAACCTCCAAAATGTGCATGGAGGAAAAGAGAGATATCAAGGGACATCCCCCCTTCAGGTACTTATATACCTTATACCTGATGAGGTCCCCTCTCAGTCATCTCTTCTCAAGGCTGAAGAGGCCCAGCTCCCTCAACCTTTCCTCATATAAGAGATGCTTCTGTCCCTTAATCATTTTTGTTGCTCTCCACTGGACCTGATCCAGGAGCTCCATGTCCCTCTTGCACTGAGGAGCCAAGAACTGGACACAGCACTCCAGATGTCCCTCAGAGGGCTGAGCAGAAGGGCAGGATCACCTCTCTTGACTTGCCGGTAATGCTCTTCCTAATGGTCATGTCTTTGTTGAATTTTGGATGGTTCTTCTCTGCTCATCTCTCTGCCCATCTCTCACTCTTGTTGAGTGTGGGAATTAACAGCAAGCCTCTTAGCAAGCCTGTCTGGTTCCGACTGATTTTAGCACAATCCGTTTGTACCCGTGAGAAACTTAGTGTCATCAGAAGCAAGAAATCTAAACAACAGAAGGAGAGAACAGCAACAAGGCTGCACCTGGTGTTTTTCTGAATGCTTGAACACTGACGCTACAGATAACCGATAGTAATATGTTGTACTTAATATAGCCAGTGAGTCTATTGTAGTAATTCAGTAGCCAATGAATATGTAACACGAACCATAACATTCTAAAAGTCTATGAAAGATACTGTCTCCTTCAAATAAGCACTTTTTGCCTGAACTTGCTTGTGGGGTTTTTATGTGTCATGGCACCCCCAACAGTGAGGAGGCATCTGCACCTTTGTTCAAATCAGTGATGAATAAATTAAACAATACTGGGCCCAGTATTGAACCTTGGGGGACAGCACTAATGACTGGCATCCAGCTAGACCCTGTGCCACTGACTGCAACCCTTTGGGATCTGTCATTCAGCCAGTTCTCAATCCACCTCACTCATCCAGTCCACACTTCCTGAGTTTGCCTATGAGGATGTTGTGAGAGACAGTGTCAGAAGCCTTGATGAAGTCAAGGTAGACAATATCCACTGCTCTCCCCTCATCCATCCAGGTAGTTGTTTCATGACAGAAGGCAATTCGGTTGGTCAAGCATGATTTACCTTTAGTGAAGCCATGCTGACTACTCCTGATCACCTTCTTGCCATCCATCTGGAGAGAAATGGCCTCCAGAATGCGGCATTCCATCACCTTTTCAGGGTTTGAGGTAGGGCTGATGGGCCAGTAGTTCCCTGGGTGCTCCTTCTTGCTCCTGTGGAAGACTTGGGTGATTATTTGTTTTCTTCCTCAGGCACCTCTCTGGATCAACACAACCTTTCAAAGATGATCCTGAGTGACCTGGCTATGGTGTCCTCCAGCTCTCTCAGCACCCGTGGATGCACCCCATCAGGGCCCATGGATCTGTGTCTGTCAAGCTTGCCTAGATGTTCTCCAACCCAATCCTCCTTGACCAAGAGAAAGTCTTCCCTCCAACATTCCTTTACCCTGGCCTCCCACGTCAGAGATTGCTGAGAGCTGGACTGGTTGGTGAAGACCAATGCAAAGAAGGTGTTCAGTACCTCTGCCTTCTCTGTGTCCTCTGTTGCCAGGGTCTGCTCTTCATTTAATAACAGGCCCACATTATCCTTTGTTTTCCTTTTGTTATTGACACATTTGAAGAAGCCTTCCTTGACAAGAAGTTTTCTGTGACATCCTTGGCCAGATTTAATTACAGGTGGGTTTCTTTTCCTTTAGATTCAAATGAAGTAGGGGCTGCAGAATGAAAAAAGCTGTTAGAATATGCCTACTCCTTACTATTTTCTCATAAGGTACCCACAGAAAATTGGAGGGCAATACTGATGAGCGCCAAATATTGATTAGAGTAAAAGGCTAATTGAGCATTATCAAATTCTGCTAGAAGTAAATCAAGGGCCAACATTGTTGCCATCTTGAAAACTAAGTGAGGTGGATGTGTAGTAGATGTAAAGTCTAAATGTTTGAGACAAAGGGATCATTAGTAATAATGCCTTTCATTTATTTGGCATATGTAGTGAAATATCACTCTCAAGATGAGGGTCCCATTTATTTTGTGAGGTAAAGATAAAAATGAAAATCTAATTTCTGATGTAAAAACATTTTGGATTTAGGCCAACAGGAATCCTGAGGGAAAAACTTCACTCAATTCCTAAAAATTTTACTCATATGAGTAGTGCTGGAGATGCTGAAGAGGTGATTCATCAACAGAAGGAATTAAGAGAAAAGTATATGTAGAACTGAAGTATAATACAGAGCAAAAGACAAGTTGAGGGTCATAAGTAAGAGGAAGAAACTGAGGGTAGAGGCCTAAGAGGCTTAAGAGGCTTTTTTCAGAAAGAGTCAACCTTCTCCTTACCTACCATACACTCAAATCCTGAAATGAAATATAATATGGCCTGTGTGTGGGCTAGTCTAAGGGTCAGTTCCTGTCGGCTGAACAGACTGATCTTTCAAACCATTCAGGTCTCCACTGGGTTATCAGCTCTGGAAATACAGAATAATGCAGACGAAAAGGGACCCTTTTGAGTCATCTGGTCCAGCACGCTACTCAAAACAGTGATGATTTCAAAGGTAGAGCAGATTGACAGAGACTTGTCCAGCTGACCTGTATATGTTATGTTGTGTCTTTTTCATTACTCTCCTACAAATAGATTTTTCCTTATCCTCAGTGGGAAACTCCCTTCCTGAAACATGTGTCCTTTGCCTCTATTCCTTTAGCTGTGCAACAAACAAGGAATATTTGGATCCCTTTTCTCTATTTTGATATTTAAAGATGGTTTGGCACCTCCAAACCTGTCTCTCCTCCAGATCTGCCAAGCCCAGCTCCCACAAGCTCTCTTTTTTCTCACAAAACTTTGGACAGGTTGATCTTTGGAAGTCCCTTCCAATCTGGTCTGTTTTATGATTCCCTGCAACATAAGTGCTCCAGTCCCACTGCTGAAATCACACTGGTATATTGAAGTCTTTCTTTAACTCTTTATAAATTCATTTCACTGCAGTCATTTGTATCTACCTAACTCCTTGCAGCAAAAGGCTATGTGAGAATAAAGCCTCACAAAAGACCACCTGTGAAAGTGAAAAATGTAGTAATATTCTTGCATCAAAATTATGCATGACATTCAGCAGACAGATAGCAGCACAAAAGGAAAAAAAAAGACTGGGTCACCTTTATTTAGCATGAAACCTGGACCCTCTAAGAGAGGATGGTGAAATGTACAAGTAAAGCCTGGTGTGGAACTGGTACCTCCAAAAGTAGAAGTAAATTCCTGATTTTTCTTTTAAGTAGGTACCCCCATTTGTTCGCAGCATCACAGAATCATCAAGGTTGGAAGAGACCTTCAAGATCGTCTTGTCCAATCATCAACCCAGCACCACCGTAATCACCCTGAAAACTACATCCCTTACTGCCCCATTCAGATGCCTCTGGAACAGTTCCAGAAGTGGTGACTCCACCACCTCCCTGGCAACTTATTCCAATGCCTAACCAGTCTTTCAGTGAAAAAAAAAATCTAATATCTGTCCGATTTTTTCTAATATCTGTTCATGTTCAAGCATATTACTGGGTGCTCACAGATAGAAAAATGAACAAATGAGACTGCAATTGCATACTTGAAGAAAATATGTTGGGAAGGTGACAATTTCAAGTACTTGAAAGTCAGGAAATACGATTTCCTGTAGTAACATTATCTCAGCCATGCTGTATATTTTATGACATATCTTATATTTTGCCACTCTTAAAAGTAAGACATATACTTACGAAGAAAAGCAGGAATATAAAAGACTGCACAAAGAAGGTAACCTTTTCCATATCCCAGTTTTTAAAAGCTTATAAGGCTAATCTTAATGTGTGACTTATTTAAGTTTCTGTCCTTAATATCTATTAAAAAAAAAAAAAAAAAGAAAGTAAAAGTCATTTCCCAAGTTTCAAACATTTCTGCTGAAGATATAGAGAGCAACTGCCTTCCTGTAACTATACAGGTTTGTAACTCTGTTAAAAAAGTAATTTTCAGAAAATAAGTTTTAAGAAACAAAATCCCTACCAGGTGAAAAAGACATACCTGATTTTATACAACCATATAAATTGTATTGTTAAATACTAAAATCCTTGCCATTGTATTGGTATTGAAAACAATTTCCAATGGTGGAGGAAATTCAGAGAAATGTGATGCATGACAAGTATTCTGTGAGTACCTTAAAAAATTAAGCAGAAAAATGTAACTCACTACAAATTTCATTAAGTTGACAGATCACAACCTAAGTCATTAATAGAATAGGCAGAGATGTAATTAGGAAGGAGGTAAAATCTGATCTGATGAGGTTTCAATCTTGTTTGACCAACATCATTGAGTTTTTGAAGTAGACCTCTAAAATATTTTCCTATATTCCTATATATACAAAGTAAATTCATTAAACACTTAGCAAGTGAGATACCAGAAAAAGTTATTATAGATGGAGAATAAATAAATTGGTAATTCAAATCTTGAAAAGAGCTGCAACAGGATTATTCTTGACCCAGACCTATTCAGTATCTTTACTAGTCATCTGGAAATAAATAAAAAAGCTCTGGCTAGTGAAGTCTGCAGATAATCTGAGTTTCTGTGTTATTCTTTGAATAACAAAGAGAAATTCTAGCAAGAGATATATATTATACATTCAGGCTCACTTACACAGCATTAATGCTTTTCAGTTAAATGAAAGGTGACACATTCGGGAAAATGGAAAGGTAGCTCACATTTTCAGGATGAGGGAGTCTTTTCGAAAAACAGAAAAAAAAAACAACCCCCAAACCAAACCCCACCATAAATCAGTGCATTGAAGAAGGACATAGTGGGCAAGGTGGAGAGCCTGCTACTTATGAAGTCTTACTAGACTGACACAGCCTTAAGAAGTGAAAGCAGAGGAATCTAGTGCAATTTTTCCTGCTTGTAGATTAAATATCGAAAATACTAACTCCAGTACATAGTTTCCACTTCGGAAATAGGTGAAAAAGAAACAGCAATAATGACTGACAGTTCAGAAAATCTAGTATATCAAGGCTGCCTTAAGAAGCCTAGTAGAAAGGGGGCTTGGTCAGGTATTTAAACATATAATGTATAGGCTTAGATGGGTAAGGAGCCTCTTGAGCTTCACAGAGTGGTTTTTTTTTTGTAAGTATAAATTTGTAATTTGAATACTGGAGTTCTGTTCTTGTCTGACAAGGCAGTACTTTCTACCATGTGCAGTTGAAGCCTGAGAACAGAATGACAATGATTTCAAAGGGTGAAACCACTTGCAGACAGGGAGGGGGATTAGATTTGTTTTGAGTTTTTTCTTTTTTCTTTCTCCATTTCTCTGGTTTTATGCTTTCACTAGTCATCATGCTACCTAAGAAACCTTTTTATAAGAACAAGAGCTGTTAGTGGACTGTACTGAGTGATTCATATCCTTACTTTGGAGCAGGTTGAACAAGTTTAATTGGCTGTATTGTCCTTGGGTTTGGCTGTGGTGGGGCTTTTTGGGGTTCTTTTTGTGGTTTTGGTGTGGTGTTTTTTTGGTTTTTTTTAATTTATTTATTTATTTTTTTTTTTATTTGTTTGGGTTTGGTTAGATTTATGTGTTTGATTTGGGGTTTTTGTTTTTGTTTGGTTTGTTTTGGTTTTTTGGTTTTGTGTCATTGTTGCCAATTAGCAATCATCAGTGAGAAGAGAGTTCTACATGTTTTGTTCATGAGAGTTCATCTAATGTCTGGAATGGGACAGTCTTTAGTGAAATACAAACTTTTTGTCACTGTTGATACTTCTGAGTTCAAACGTGCTCTTGAAATCCAGGATACAAGTCTATTAGGATTGAACAGTACAATATGGAAGAAATCAATTTAAAATGTACATTTGAATATTTTGCTGATCCTTATTTCAATATCACAGATTTGTACAAATTTGCAGCTAGTACATTTGGACGTCCTTTTAATTTTTTTTCCATTTTTTGGAATTTTCTGTTTAAATTTTTTGCTTTAAAATGGTTTAGCCAGCTCAGGAGACCCTCTTTAATTCAAAGAAAACTGCAAAACTGGCTGAACAGTATTATGGAATGGAATGAAAGGAAGTAAGTATTAAGGGTGAAGGAGGTGTTATTGATGTGGAAAATGAAATGGAGACCCTTTTCCAAAGACTTCTTAGAAGAACTGTCCTTACAGTGCCTTCCTGCCATTTCTCCCTTTCCCCAAAGATTTTGTAGGTAAAACCCCATATTGCAGGTGTTTTTCTATGCATGAAATATTCATCAGCTCTGAAGTCTTCACTTAAAAGAAAGAGCCAATAAAAGAAAAATACTTTAGATTTTCTTATAGGAAGAAATTTAGTGCTGCCTAACTTCAAAAATTAGGTGCATTTAAGAAGGAGAGCTATGTTACAGTCTTTAATATATTAGCTCTCTCCCTATAAATCTGTAGCTAATGATGTAATGTGTAACATGAAAATCATATTGGATTTATATTCAGTTCCATTAGGAATATGACCTTTTCTCATTTGGAGCAACATGGGTACTATATTTTTTTTACCTGAAATGGGGCAATCAAAACAGAGTAGCTTCTGAATTGTAAGGGACAATGACTGATGGCAATTTTAGAAATAGTCTGTCAGGGAATTACTGGTTATTTGAAATGGATTAAAATTTTGTGTGAAAAATCTTGTGTGAAGCCTTTGCCTACTAAAGAAATATGGAGTCAGAAAGGTTGAAATGTACCAAATGTCTTTGTTTCATCTTCATTGTTGTTAAAATTATAATGATAAATCCAACAAATAAAGCAATTTTTATTATATTTATAAAATGTATTTATTTAATTGAAAGTGATTGTGTTCTGAAATATCTCCAATAGATGATGAAAAACGAAGCCAAATATTGTTATTTTAACTCATAGTGTGATATCCAGTCCAAGTTTTTATTTGATGTCCAAAAAAACCCCTCCTCTTAGAAAAGCCATGAAAATTTTCTCCCTTTTTGATGCTCTTTAGGAATACAAATAAACAAAAACATGTCTTCACAAAATTGTGCTGAGTACCTCTTATTTCCTTGGGTGTCAATTTCAAGAGTGGCATCAGACTTAGCAATGAATACATGAAGGCTATAACTGCATTTTCTTTTGTCACAGAATCACAGAATATTCTGAGTTGCAAGGGACCCATAGGGATCATAGAGTCCAACACCTAAGTGAATGGCCTGTATGGGGATTGAACCTGTGACCTTGGCATTAACAACCCCGTGCTCTGACCAGCTCATCTCACCTCAGAGCTTCCTTTCTCTGATGGACAGAATGCTAATAGGGAAAATCTTGTGGCCCAAGTCAAGTAAGGTTGTCAAGGCATGGGTGGTGACTAAGAAGCAGAAGTACAGGGCCTGTATGCAGGTGATCATCCCTCACAGGTAAAGCTATGAAAGATCCTTCCAAGTTTGCAGGAGAGCAGGACTAGAGATTCTTTACCTGAAGAACAGTGAGTAATGGGGAGCAGAGCTCTACAGTGGTATCTAAATGGGCCACTTCTTCAGAACTTCTTAGGTTCTAACTTGGAGAAGATGACACAAGGCATATGAGTTGGGCATGTGAAAATGGCTTTCAGGGAAAACAAGGTCACACTTCCCACTGAATTGTCTGGGATTGCTTCCACATAATTTCTTTCACCAAGATATTTTGAGAAAATTAGGTAATCTAGTACAGATTATCACAGATCACCAAATTCATTTTGTTAATGAATTACCTTTATGAAATGGTAAATGTTTTTTCATAAACTAAAAATGAAATAGAATAATGAAAGTGACCACTGTAAAATCTAATCACAATACAAATGTATGGCAACTGAAAAAAGAGGAAAGGTCAGTTAAAAAAAAAGAAATAATAATAATTTAAATCTCATAGTAATTTTGAAACCACCTGTGGTTACTTTTGAAATCAGTTTTGTTGTCAAACACTGAACTGATGCCAAGGGGTTGGGCTGAGCCACCTGTTCAATGATGCATTTTTGCAGAACAACCAGAAAATCATCTCACAGACATGAATGAAATGTATGAGGTATTTGAAGTGCAGTTCCCCTGGAACACCTCAATGACATTTGTAAATTGTTCTGTCATCACTTTGGTCATCAGATTTAAGGTTTCTTTATGCTGTTTGTGATGAGTATTAAAAATATCTACATGAACACACACAAAAAAATCTAATTTCTTCATTAATGTGCTGTGATCCTTGGGTAATCTGTGAGATGTTTTAAATCTGTTTTAAGCCTGCCCTTCCCATGCTGTTGAATACCTGAGAAGAAAGGCTTGCCTGAAGGAAAATAATACTGAATTTAGTCAGAATATAAAATGACATGAGCAGGTGGAGAGAAACATCAAGATAACGTTTTGCTAAAATGTGTGTGACTGCTGTGTGTAACCTGTTTGCAAATTCCATTTTGGTCTACCATTAAGTCAGGAACCTTTGTTTCACCAAATGTTAGTCAGGTTAGGTATGAGAAATCTTCAGGTCAGCATGACTTTCTCCTTCTTCTTGCTAAATATAGAGAAAATGTCAAAGAGATACTTTCAGTAGATATTTGCCTTCAAAGCATTTCAGTTCAGTGAAGGGAATGCCACCTACTCCTCTGTTAATGTTGAACTAGAAGCCTTGATTTTCAATATTTCATTTTGGAAAGGTGCTTTAATCTATCTTCTTGTAAAAGATTGAAATGAAAACCACTTTGACTTGACTCAGACATTTGATTCAGTTTTAAATATTACTTATGGATTTAGTTATCTAGCTTTAGTAAATGATAATTTTTCATTAACTCAGGAAATTTTGAGAGAATAAGCTGAAACTTTCTCATTTCTTTCAGACTGTTTAGAAGTAATTGAGAGATCCTTGCCATCTTGTCTATAAGGCATTCAAATCTCTAGCCACAAAACAGTAGGCATTGCCATGACTTCAGCTGAGTTGTAGGAGACAGGAAATTCATGTATCAGAGCCAGGTGCCTTCCAGGACTTTCAGTTGACTTTGAAAAACAGGAAAATAATAACCTGTTTATGTGGTTTGCTGAAATCACACTATTTATTCATGGCACTGCTCTTCTCTTCCCCAATTCCTCACCTCCTCGCTAGAGACAGTGCCTTGGACTCTGCCCATGCCACCACCTCATGGCTGGGATTTGGTAGCCCTCTGTGGAGGGTAAGTAGCACCTTCTACAGACAGTCCTCAGCCCATTGTTGTGGAGTCTGAATCTCTTCTGTCCTGGGACACAGGTTAACCTCTCAAGGAGACAGGAACATGTGCTTCGGGTGCCGGGGTGCTCCCAGCCTGGGAATTAGGAACAGAGAGAATTAGGGTACATATAAACTATTAGGCTGCCTGAACCCAGGCAAGGTTTTGGCTTGGAGCTGAAGAGTTTGAACACCACGGCAAAGGTTCTCACACAGATATTTCTGCCATGCATGATCTGAGAAAGTTTTAGTCTCACCAAAAATCTGAATTTTTACATAAAGAATTTTTAATAATTTTCCAGATGAAGAATAACACAGGAAGACCCAAGTAAGAACATAAATGTCTGCCATTTGCTTATCCTTCTAAAGCAACAGAAGAAGCCTTAGATGAAAAGTATTGTGAATTACTACAAAAAAAGCAAATTTAGAATAATGAATATTTATGGCTGTGGGAAAACTACAGGATTAAAAAAAGAAAATAAAAAGAAATAAGAAAACCAACAAACCTTCCTTTTTTCATATAATGCTCATAAAAAGAAAAATAATCCATATTTTAGTCTTCATCCAATAAAATTATGTGTTCAATAGATGTCTTTGTATCTACACATCTCGGCAGATACTAGGAAAATTAAGTCTCTTACTAAAATATTCCCCACTTAAAAAATGCCCCACTTAAAAAACTCCCCCTCTCTAAAAAAAAAAAAAGAACAACCCGAACCCCACCAGTGGGCTTTTTTTCCCCTCCCCATTTCTTTTTTTATGTGTTCTTCTATATTTTTTGTCAAGGTAAATTTCCCTCTGAACTCACTGTGCAGGATGTGCTCCTTTTCAGAAAAACAGCATTTGTGTGTAGTGGATGATAAGGCAGAGCACATGTGGCTATTTCATATAAAAAAAAAATCATGATTGTATAGCACCGCGATAGGCTTAGTATAGGAAGGGTTAGTATGTGTCATTAAAAGAATGAACAAGCTTTTGATTTTAATTGTAATTGTAATCCTCTCCACTGAAGCCTCAAATACGTCGTTTGAAAACTAGTGGAGATGTGAGTTTTCACTGCAGCCACTTTAGGTTTGTGAAACATTAAAAGGTGTAATCCAACTGAAATGCAAATCACTGTTCTTGAAAACAAATTACAAATGAAGATAACAGGGCAGCATACTAGCACTAAAGCATCCGAGAGCCCATCTGAGGTGGTTCTCTTTCAGATCCAAATTGCAGCAGCCCTGTTATCACAGGTAATAGGGTGCTGCTAAGGCAGGTTGATTACAAGGCTATGGTAAACAATCCTTTTAAATGCAGTGCCTCAATAGACTTGCACATACAACATTAATCAAGTGAATTCAAATAGAGCCACAAAGGGAAGTGGTGGGGCAGAATAAGTGGCAGTAGTTCAGTGCTCACTTGCCACAGAGGTGTTTTCCACCCCTTCGTAATCAGCATTAACTTGTAGGAAATTTTAATTGTTAGCCCCGTGGAAATCAAGAATATGACCCCTCTTGGAAAGGGGTGATCTTTTATGCTTCAAGATATAGAAATTTTGCTTTTCTTAGGCAGCGGGCTCCCTGGGAGAGGTTTATGTGTTTGCTCAGCCTGTCAGGGCCGGATGAAGCACAGGATGGGTTGGCGGGGCAGGTTCAGGCTGGCGCTGCAGCCCCACGCCTGGACCACCATGAAGTGCTAATCCAGGGAGAGGGCAACTATCTCCTTGCTGTGGCCCTTCTCCCATAACAAATCCACCTTTCCAAATAAACGCACACCCAGCCATCCCAATTGCATTAGCAGCGGACATTTCTTGGTTTTTTTTGTGTTACTGGTCTCCTTTTGAAAATTGTCATAACTCTGTTTATTACACCTCTCAACCTTTTTCAAAGGTTTGCGCATTTATAGCATGTACTGCCAAGAAATCTCCTCTACAATTGAAGATTTTCTTTAAAAAAGCTGCTGTAATGGGGTGAAGAGAATAAGCATCTCTTGGAAGGATGTTGATGTGACAAGGGAAATCAGGTAAGTTACAGAAAGAGCAAAGTGCAATAAATAGCTTCTATTTAAAAAATAAGTACAGTAGTTTAGGTTTGCCTGAAGATAGTTTTAAATAATTCTAAATGATAATAATAACATTCATTAAATGATAGCTAAAGAATATCTTATAGAGCAACACACATCAATTTTGTGAGGGGCCACCCGGTTATAATCATCAAGCATGGCCATATTAAGCAATTCCATTTATTTTGGAGAAATTTGACTGAGTACTTTAATTAATGTATCTCTAACTCTAGGAAAAGGAATATCTTCTGTCACATAATTAAATAAAGGGAAAGTATATAAATGTAGGAATTCCATAGAATGGAACATAAAAAGTATTTTAATTTTGTGATACTTATAAAAAGTTTGAAGGCTAATTGCTAGGACACCACAAAGTATTACTAATGGCGTTTGGAGACTTTCACATACAGGTTTCTGGTTAAAATTCAGGTTAAAATTCGATCCAAACTAAATGATTCAAAATGTTTCCTCAGCATAGGATGGCAAATGAGCTATTAACCTTCAGATGTAGTTCCCAGGAAGTGTCTGTATCATTAAAAAATCAGGGACATATTAGGAACATTTCTGGAAATTTGGAAAACTGGGTGGCAATAGATGATTCTTTGCACTCCTCTGCAGAATTTGATCCTCTGACAGAGGATATTTCCAGCGCTCAGAGAAAGAGCAACTACATAAAAAACACTCTGAAGTAGAAGACATGATATATTTGACTATATTGCACCCAATTGCTTTTTCCCATTTTGCTTCCCATATGCCTCACATATTTGCAATGTTTTTCATGGATCAGGTCTGTTTCACTATAATACTGCACACAAGTTTACACATGAGTCTGCAGAGTGCAAACAAGCATGGGATTACAACTGCAGTGCAAATACCATATTCAAATTGGTGCATCATATAGTAAATTGTTGTGAAAACTCATCAGCGTGAATAGATTAACAGACCTTTACTTAAAAATCTTCCCTATTCCCTGTATGGGCACACTATGGACATCAGTACAGCCATTTCTCCTGGGCTGCTTTGCCAATGTATGTGATCACCATTACTTACAGGGAATAGCTCTAGGAATATGAAGGTAATTCACATCACTTAGTTCTTGGGTTTAATTCAACCTCTTCTAAGAGGGTGACAAGTTTTTCTTTTTTGGATGATAGTTCTCGGGAGGAATATGACAGGAATATTAATCCTCCTGCATTAACTCAGAGTGCATTTCCTTTAAGATACTAATCGAAATATTTTTCAATACTCAATCCAGCCTAAATATAACTTATGGTCTAGACTGAAGAGCTCTAGGGGCACAAATGATATTTACCACTTTGAAACTAAATAGTAACCCAACAGCACAAAACCTGAAATTTCTCCTTCAAACATTGCAGGGACTGGTTTGTGAGATCAAGTATTGGGTTCCTGCCCACTTAGAATTTCCATTCTAATGAGATGACTTTGTATTAATGTGTGAAAGACTGTGCTTGCAGAAGTATAAACTTCTGAGCACACCTCAAAGGAACCAGATATATCTGAAAAGTAGAGGAGACAGAATTGGAACCAAATACTTCTGACTTGAGAGGAAGACTGTACAAAAATGCACTTGTCCCCAAGACCTTGAATATATAGACCAAAAGGAGGAACATTATTATTCTTTACCTGGAACTCCAGGGCCAACTAATGAAGTGTATTGTTCCCCTATGCAACACCAGAGAATCTGCTACTATAAAAGCAGTAGGGAGCAAGGAATCTGAGTATGTCCACATCCCTTTCACCTCTTGGGCTTCTTGGATGGCCTGATGTCTCCTCTGGAAGCTGCTATAAAAAGCCTGTTTTCTTGATTTCCAACCAGTGGTTTTGCCATGGAGGAGTGTTACATGTCAAATATTTACTGGTCAACTGGATTAAGTCTCCAGTGTCCAAAGAAGCACACGCTGTAATAAACTGCAGTTGTACTTCTAAATTTTTACTGGAATAATAAAAATAGAGATTTCATCATTCATTTTAAGCACAGCCTTTAAGGAGTTTCTGTATTAATATGGCATATAATAAAATGATTAAGTTTCATTAGACAATAATAGAGATAGAAAAGATAAAAATATCACAAATCTAGTTCTGTTAATTTTAAAATCGCATACTTTCCCTTCCACTATTGGAAAAAATAAATCATAGTACTTGAAAATTTCTTAAGACTGCAAAAACTTTGAAATATTTTATAAAGGTCTACAAGAATACAAAATGCTGAGAATTGTACAAAAAGAAAGGGGAGCATGTATCTGACGGTGACTTCAGCTCTACTATACAAAGGCAGCTCACAATACAGGCTTGTAACAAATTGGGCAATCCAAGATGCCATAGTCAAGAACTGTACACAGGGATCATTTGTACACATGGAGCTGAAAAATACGGCTGTTGTTTTCACTCAGAGATTATAATCATATCCCTGGGCTGCAGGATAAGGCTGCTTTCTTGGTCCACGAGCATTAAGAAACAACTCTCCCATTGTTAACCTTCCTGAGGAGAGGCTGCAAATGCAGGGTCCTACAGGAAACAAAGATGTGGAAATAATTTACTGCAACCCTACACTTAGACAAGTGCCACTCTTAGTCTTTTTAATTGATCTAATTTGTTACTTATACCTGTAAATAACACTGTTATCATCTCTGAACAAGCAATGGAAACCAGAATTTGTCACTGACTAAAGATAGCAGACCAAGTCCTGAAATGGGCTGGTTATATAGACTTACTGGCTGAATTACACAACAGTACATTAGATTGAAATGAGATACTTAGAAAAATCCAAATTACATGCAGGCCTCTTGTTTCTTTATCCCACATTGACACAAAACATAGTTCAAATGCAACTGCTAAAAGAGTAAGTTATAGTCTTCGGAGATAGACAGAGCCAGACACAGATCCAGGCCTGATCCAGTCAAAGATTTTTGCAGTAAGAATAATCTTATACTGATCTAAAGGTCTATGCTGATGGCATGATGCTTACATCCCAAAGATGCTGCAATGTCATGACAGGAACAGGAGTATCATGAAGATGAAGAGCTGGGAGCCTTCTCAGCAGGATAAATTCAGTTATTTAGGAATGGGTAACATTCACAGGGTTTAATTTACCCTCCCTGGAATTACTCAGTTCTATAAAAAGCCCCACATCTAATAAAATAGCTGCTTCAACAAAACCTATATAACGCACAAATTAATTTCTAGCTTTTCAAGCGAGTTTCCCAGAGTCCAGATCACACTTGAAGGCCACCACTTAGACTTATTATAGACAGATCTTGGATGTAGTAGTGGGTAGAAACCACCTTTCTTTATTTTTTTCCACCTCCTTCCAAGACCAGAGAGATTTATCTCCTTTTGTTTTACTATCTACCTCTGACAAAGATAGAAGACGCAAGTTCCATGACAGACATTCCTCAGTTTCTGAATCCTGAAACCAAGTCTTAAGAAAAGGGTGAATAGACTCATAGAATCACAGAATCATTAAGGTTTGAAGAGACCTCCAAGATTGTGAAGTCCAACCTTTGACCGAATACCATCATGCCAGCTAAAACACATCACAGTGTAATGTCTACTTGTTTTTTGAATACTTTCAGGGCTGGTGACTCCATCACTTCCTTGGGCAGCCTGTTCTCATCGTTAAACACTTCTTCATTGAAGAAATTTTTCCCAATATCCAACCTGGACGTCCCTTGGTGCAGCTTAACACTACGTCCTCTTGTCCTGTTGCTGGTTGCCTGGAAGAAGGGACGAACCTTCACCTCACCACAGCCTCCTTTCAGGTGGTTGTAGGGAGTGATAAGGTCTCCTCTTTTTTAGCCTTTTCTCCAGGCTAAACAACCCCAGCTCTCTCAGCTACTCCTCACAGGGCTAATGTTCCAGAGCCTTTCCCAGCTCCATTGGCCATCTCTGGACACACTCCAGCCCCTCAGTGTGAGGTGATGGAGGGGCCCAAAACTGAACACAGCACTCGAGGTGAGACCTTACCAGTGCCGAGTACAGGGGGACAATCCCTGCCCTGGTCCTGCTGACCGCACTGTTGCTGATACCAGCCAGGATGCCACTGGCCTTCTTGGCTCATGTTCAGCTACTGCTGAGCAGCACCCCCAGGTTCTTTTCTGCTGAGCAGCTTCCCAGCCACTCTGCCCCACACTATAGCACAGCATGGGGTTGTTGTGTCCCAAATGCAGGACCCAGCACTTCACCTTGTTGAATCTCATACAATAGGCCTCAGCCCATTGATCCAGCCTGGGCAGATCACTATGCAGAGCCTTCCTGCCCTCCAGCAGGTCAGCACTCCTGCCCAGCTTGGTGTCACCTGCAAACTGACTGAGAGTGCACTTGATTCTCTTGTCCAGATCATTGATAAAGATATTAAACAGGACTGGCCCCAAAACTGAGTCCTCGGGAGCACCACTTTTGACTGGCCACCAGATGTGGCACCATTCACCATCACTCTTTGGGCTCAGTGATTCATCCATTTTTTTACCTGGTACACCCAGTATACCTGTCCAAGCAGTGAACAGCCAGTTTCTTCTGGAGAATGCTGTGGGACACAGTATCAAAGACTTTACTACAGTCTAGGTGGACTGAATTCACAGCCTTTCCCTCATCCACTAGGCAGGCAACCTTGTCCTAAAAAGAGATCACGTTGGTTAAGCAGGACCTCCCTATCATGAACCCATGCTTGCTGAGCCTGATCCCCAGGCTGTCCTGCATGTGCCATGTGATAGTACCCAAGATAATCTGTTCCACAACCTTCCCTGGCATTGAGGGAAGACTGACAAGCCTGTAGTTCCCTGGATTCTCCTTCCAACTGTTCTTGTAGATGGGGGTTAAATTGGCTAGCTTCCAGCAGTCTGGGACCTCCCTCGTTGATCAGGACTGAGGATAAATGAGAGTGGCTTGGTGAGCTCTTCCACCAGCTCCCTCAAGAGCCTCAGCTAGATCCCATCTGGCCCCATAAACTTGCGAATGTCTAGGTGGCACATCAGGTCACTAGCTACTTTCTCTTGGATTACAAGGAGTCTATTCTGCTCCCCATCCCTGTCTACCAGATTGGAGGCTGAGTACCCTGACCTTTCTGTTAAAGACTTGAGACACAGAAGGCATTAAGTACTTCAGCTTTTTCCTCATCCTTGGTGGCAGTGTTCCCATCTGAATCCAAAAAAGGATGGAGACTCTTCTTGGCCCTTTTTTTTTTAAATTAATGTATTTGTAGAAACATTTTTTCTATCTTTTGCAAAGGTAGTTGCAGATTGCTTTCCAGTTGGGCTTTTGTCTTTCTGATTTTCTTTCTATGGAGAACACAGAATTCAATTTCCCTTCTGATCCTGAAGCTGCTCGCAGATGTCTTTCAATAATCTGTGAGTAATTTTTCAGCTGTCCTAACCTTTGATATAACATTGTTTTTTCAGCCACAAGCCTCCCAGACATTAATGATGCTACCCCAATGCTGTCCTGTTTGCAGTATGGAGAAATGGCAAGCCTCGGCTCTGCTTGGCATGTCAGTCCCAGTGGTAGCAAAGGTATCGGAGGCAAAGTAGAAAAGATATGGAGTTAGTTCATGCCTAGCACCAACCTCATGCAGACAAGGGACATGATGGCCTGAACTCCTCTTGCAATGTGGCTTACAGAGAAGTGTCCTTGTCACAGCCAGCCACGCTGCTTCTTCTTGAGTACAGAGCAGAAGCTCAGAGCTCAAGTCAGTCCTTGAAGCATTATTTACCTCATGATCTTGAAAGCACGGCAGTTAATTAAAATCATTTCCTTTTACCTTAAACTGCCAAACCTCTGAGATATTGGCAGATATTAGTTATTGATGGTAGGAAGACATTAATGCAATTTGCAAGGACAACGGAGGCAGTATTACTCCCTAATCTCCTTTCTCACAGTAATATGCATATTTCTCAAGTCTATGTTCTGAGGGTCATGATGGGATGTAGCCTTCGGGTTTTGACAGAGATGATTATAAATTTCATAATTTTGGAATCAGACAAAAAAGGATGGTGCTTCTGTAATTTTTCTGTTTAGTCATCTTTCACCTGATACGCGTTTTTTTCCAAATAAACTCTAATTGAATCAGTGTGAAAAGATTTTTGAATAGGGTATGCTTGAAGAGGTTAGTCCAGATAAAATAGGGACATGAGTTAAAAAGAATTTAAGTAAATGGTGGATACTTTTATTTGGAAACAGTCTTCATTCAATGTACTCTAATTCATGAAGCTATGTCATGTTAAGGACACCTTAAACTTTTGAAACACATTTTCCTGTGGAATTGACATAGTTTAAGAATTCATTTTAGAAATTAATTCAGGTTAGCTTTTCTCAAATCTTCCCCCCTAAAAAATTGCCACTCATGGTATGCCGTTAAGACTGGATCAGATAAGAAACCTTGCAATATTTGTTTAAGGGATATGATATTATGTGTCATTTTTATTTTTGTTTAGGAATATGGAAAATGTTTAATGCTCTTAAGCCATGACTGTAGCTTTTGAACCAAAATAAAGTGTTTGCAAATTATTAGTTGAAAATCCTGTCTTCTAATCTGCATGGCAAATTACTTATGGGAGACTTTGTAGAGTATGAGAAATTGCCACATTTTTGTCTTAGCAGTAGAATAGAAATCAATTACATGAAAATTAAATTTTAGCTCCCCACACTGCATTAATTTTCAGTTTTATGACTGAACCCATCTTATTGGGACAATTTTGTTGGCAGTTTTATTTAATTTAGTAATTTCAGCTTGTTTAATAGTTGAGCTTGCAGAAAAAATCTCTTGGATGTTGATTGGCACTGCTATTAGCAAAACTTTTCAAGGAATTATAGCAGGTTGGACTTTAACAATTTCCAATAGAAGATGACCAGTGTTTGTCTTGTAAAGAAAAAAGAATAAATTGACATTGATTCATAACAGCAAAATAAATATTTTTACCAGACAGCCAGTGGTTATTATAATATACACTTTTTTAATCTGCAATTGTACTCTGCTGGACATATGCAGCACAAAATAGCAAGCAATAGATGATTCGGCTTCTAAAAGAGCTGTCAGAGCACAGGTCTGGAAATTCAAACCATCAAAAAGTGAACTAGAAAAGTGACACCTACCAAGAAGGCTGAACATTTCTACAGGTGCCAGTAGACCTTACAAGTAGATTTTTTGGATTGAATTTTGATTTTAACATATATGAGTCTCAGTTTCACAACTTTTGATATTTTTACTCTGCTAAAGTATGCAAAGAAATTCCAGAATTACAAGGTTTTATTAGCTTAAACAAAGAAGCAACAGTTGGTTTAATGTGGCCTGTTTAGTTCTACTGTTCCCTTTTCTAGTGCAACACTAATAATAAAAACTGAAATATTAGTGTCAATATTTTATTTGCTTGAAGTAGAAGAATGGGCAAGGCTTTTTCTGAATATAGCAGCTGCATAAGTAAAAGTTGTCTCTATCTTTTTTTCTTTAAGATCTCGTTGTGAAAAGTGAGGTGGAAATTATTGTTGCCTGGCATTGTACTTCTGACTCCACAGCTACATTTTATGAGGCTTGTGTGCAATTAGCCAGTTCGTTATTTTATCCTAATTTTATAATAAATCACTTCACTCTTTTTCTCTCATCCATCATCAACTTATCTGCCCGCAAGTCGAAATGGTACCAATTATTAATCAAGGCCAGAGGCACCCGTTCCTGCATAGGAGCACCATGTTTCAACTGTCAGGTGGCATCCATCCCAGCCTCTCTTTGTCAGCAATAAAGAAAATGAAATTGGACTAATATGAATCTCATTTCTGCCCTGATTAAAGGCCTACATTTTCCCTAGGCATTGCCTGACCAGGTCCTTACTTGTGAGATATTCAATGTTCTTGTAATGTCATTCGGACACAGCGCGCCTGTCTCCTTAGGTCATTGTTCTTCAGATTCACTTGTTTTACATGGAATATAGGCTAGAAAATCTAGACTTCCTTTGGGGTGTTAATTAAGAGGAGCATCCAAAATTAATCAGCAAATTCACTAGGGCGAAGGGGAGCTGTCTGAAGGCCTCGATATAAAATGCACTTCTAGTACAGGGAAATGAGCCTTCGGCTATTGACAAAGAAAAAACAAGTGCACAGACGGCAATCTGACATAAAAATTCATATACGTATACAATTTTACATTCATTTTCCTTGTCAGCTTGTCACCTTTAATTATAAAGGTTGATTCGCTATTTGGCAGATCTGGAAATTGTAAACGCTTGGCCATTTGAATATCATCATATGGTCAATGTCTTCAAAAAAGAATGACACAAGAACATACCAGGAAAGGAACATAAAATCCAAACTGAACTTCTCTGATGCTCACCTGGAAGGATTTTGCAGGTCTTCAGGATAACTCTGAAGTTGGCTATAAAAGTGCACAAGTTATGACCATCCACAGTCAAAACATTGTATTGACAAGTTGCTAGCCCCCACCCCTTTTTTACTTAGAGTAGTTTCTAATCTTCATTTCTTTAGTTCTTTTATCACTCACTCCATTCTAATGTTATTAGTATTTGGTGTGAAGGATTTGCATAGACCTTCAGGCTACTAATGACCTTTATGTGGAAACAGCAAATTCTGTTTTGCCCAGTGAAGAGAAGATAAAAAAAGATAAAAAATAAATGCTAAGCCCATATCATGCAGATACCTCAGAGAGAAGCTTTTTAGATAGCTAAAAATTTTAAGATAAGTTTGCTTGTTTTCAGTAAAAAACTAATTTAGAAGTGAGTTTTTGTAAATGACAATAGGACTTTTTATTCATACCTTAAAGGAAGCCCATGAGCTCAGGTTTCAGAGGGTATCTGTTGTAAGAACTTTTTGTAGTTCCATCTTTCTTATTTACCAGCTGTCTCTGGTTTTGTGCAGTTTTTCACAAGTTTGGAATCTCTTGAGCTACCATCTTTTTAATATTACAGGATGTCACGGCCACATTGTTCAGAGTTTCAGGTATCACTATTACTCTCCATGAATTCCCATCGACCTATTAAAAATACAAAAATAGGCCTTAAAAATGCTACAGACGTGTGCAGCAGCACACACCAAGGAACTACAGCTTTCCAAATCTTTTCTGAACAGTCTGATAGAGAAAATGTTGCTTGGACCACCCATTGATTCCTGATAAACTTAAAGTGCAGGCAGGCAAGTTGAAGAATTCAGACAAAGTAGATTTTGTACTGATTTTTGAGCACTTCCCTAATGTTACAGAACAGAAAACGTGTAGCATAGGGCTCCATATAATGAAACTTGGCACTGTGATGTTTACTTCAAGTAACTGCTGCGCAAGGAATAGAATATTTTGAACTGGAATGAATCTCTACACTGCATCACATACTAAACTAAGATTCTGGTTCCCATTTTTTAAAAATTGGATACCTTTATCCCTAAGGGGGTGTAATAATTTAATTTTATGCCATTGACTTTTCGACTACTGTATTTTTGAGGTTTTTTTACTATTGGTGAAAGCAGATTACCAAGGGTACTGAACCCACCTAAGGAACTTTTTTTCTTACTTGTTTTTACGTGGTACCAAAAGGGAAATACTCATTGGCCACATATACTGTCAGAGCAGTTGTGCAAATACAGAGGAGAATTGTCCTCATGCTGAGGATTGCCAGCAGTTCTATTTGTGACTTTGAAATATGATGAAGCTAGGTCAAATCTTGCAAGATTGAGTATTGTTATTTATACCTTTGTATCTACAGGAAAGCAGTCAGAACACTGCAGAGATCTTGCTACTCTTTTTTTTTTAAATTAATGCCAGCCTTCATAAAATCAATTATCCCATGACATGAGACCTGATACCACCTTAGGAGCTTCATGATGTCTGCCATCTGAGACAAGGTGAGACACAGTCATAGTTCTGTGATCTGCTATTCCTTTTCTCCAGCTAATTTTATTTTATAACTCTAAACATTACCTTTTATCTTCATTTCCTTCATCTCTGGTTCTGAGGAGAAATGGTTATTCCGTAGGATCCAATCAGGCAATCAGAAAGTCAGTAGATTTTCCAGCACTAAATCAGCATGATTGTGGCCTTGGTGTGCTGTTTGTGCCCACTAAATATAAATGTAAAATAAACAAAAAAAATAGAAGTAGAAATAAACTCTTTACAGGCTTTCCAACAAGAATTTAAAGAATTAGTAACTAATCAGAAAATAAATATCTTTAAAAATTTTAGTTTTCTACTAAATGAACCAAAATTCCAATGGAAATAATTTTTTATATTATATCTACAAAGAATCTATGGTACAAAGATGATGTTGTCCTCCATATTCCAAAACACCCTTATCCTGTCAATGAGCAAAAGTAATCAAAATCACCAAAGATCTGAATGCCAGTAAAACTTTCAGAGAGATACGGAACTTAATTAACCAATAATTAATGCACAGTAAATTAAATTTTTTAGTAACTCAAGGCATTTCCCTAGCTATTTTTTCCTTACCTCTTTTTCAGGACTTCACAGGGTAATTTTGTTACAGTTTCACATAACCAAATTCCCAAAGCTGCTGCAGAAGAGCTCTGTTCTGCAAGGACTGCAGTTACTCGAAGCCTCCCTGCAGTCGGGTGCCCAAAAGCAAGCGCAGGGCTAGCAAGGAATACCTGCCATCTACACACTGTGGTGGTGGGTGGGCTGTAATCACAGGGGAAAGACATTATTCTTTCATTACCTGCCTTTATATCTAGAAATTTTAATACCGAGAGGCTGACACATTTATCATTCAGACTTCCTGCTAAAGAAAAGTGAAGCCAGACAATATTTGCATCTCTCAGAGTCTGTTTACTGTGTATAATTTACTCAAAAACAGGGCATTAGCTTTCTTCTTGCTTTAATAGCAATTGATTGCTGGATTATTAAATTAATATTAATCAATAGGAATTGATTTTATGCACTACTTAAAGTGTTCACATCAGAGTTTATCTGTACCCTTCGGAGCTGCAATGTCAAAACTTGAAGAGAATGAAGTTTCATGCCTGTTGTATCAGGGACTCCTCCTAAATGAGGGAAACTCCACACATCTTTCTGCGCTGGGAAGACTTTGATGCTGCAGGGAGCCTTGCCAGTTCATCCTGTAGACTCATGAGTGGAGGTCAAGAGAAAAAGGACATTTCCCACTTGAAAACTTAAGTTTTAGGACTATATCTTCCCATATCTGTAGGGAAAAACTGATCAGTGACTATGGCAAAACCTTCCACATGTTTGGGATCCAGGTGTGCACTCAGCAAAAGCAGTTTGGGGGCATACCGACATCCGTGAAGTATCTGGAGGCTGGATGCACCTCCAGATGCTCCTCTGGTGGAGACCAGCTCCATAGCATACAGGGACAACGTAGCATCTTGGCTAACGAGGAAGAGAGCACTGAACGGGTAGTGCTGCCTCCCTGCAGCCCAAAATGCAGGGAGCTGTGCACCCTAGCACAGGTGAGTCACCAATACCAAACCAGGCACTGACGTATTTGCAGTATTGTCTCCAAACGCTTGCCGTAAGACAGACAACAAAATATGGGCCTTTCTCAGCTGAAGGTATCTAGCAGAACAGTTGCCTCAGAGCTGTTTTCAGGGGCTGAAGAAGTGTAGCCTTATTACATTAGAGTACATTAAGCATATAGGAAGTTTCGGTCTCGTCTGCTCTGGGATCAGTTGTGGGGTGAGTTGGCCTCGGATAGATGGCCACCAGCCACTCCATCACTACTCTTCTCAGCAAGATGGGGCAGGGGGAAAATAAAATGAAAAAAAACCTGTGGGTCAGATAAAGGCAGTTTAATAAAGCAAAAGCAAAGGCTACGTGCAGAACCAAAGGAAAAAGTTTTATTCATTGGTTCCCATCAGCAGGTGATGTCCATCCACTTCCCACAAAGTGGGGCTTCCTCATGCATAGCATTTGCTTTGGAAGAAAAATGTAATAACAAATGCCACTCCCAACTCCCCCTACTCTACCCACCCCCTCTCAGCTTATGCTGCTGAGCAGACATCCTATGTTATGAGCTATCCCTGTGGTCACTTTGGGTCTGCTGTCTGGGCTGTGTCCCTCCCCAAAACTTTGTCCACCCTGGTCTACTGGTGAGGGGGGAATGCTGGAGAGACCCCTTTGATGTTGTGGAGCACAGCTCAAGAGCAGAAAAACCACAGGTGTGTTACCAACACCTTCCCAGCTACCAAAACAAAGCTCAGTGCTGTGAGAACTGCTGTGGGGAAAATTAACTCCATCTCAGCCAGATCCAATACACTCTGTAAATTTTTTGGGGGAATCTTGACTGAAATAATAGGTTGAGCTCTAGATTAGGCTGATACCCTGTTGTGATTATCAGCAGGAGGCTTAACTTTGCTTTGGCTCCAGTCCAGTCTGTATGCTTTCAGTTAGCTTTCTGCAGCAAGCAAGAAAGAGCCATGGAAGGAGGGTAGGTAGGGGGTGGGTGGGAATAGATCCAGAGTGCACATTGTTTGGCAGAGCATAACTTTGGGACAGGACTGTGGTAAGCAGACCCTGGTTCCACAATTAAAGTGCATTTGTGAGAGAAGTGATAGAAAATGTTTTCACTCACACGGATACAAGAGACTTTGGGTTCCTGTGTGGAATTTGTCAGTCCTTTTTTAATGACAGACCTTGAGATATATTTGAGATATCTAGTACCCCAACTTTTATATATATATATGTATGTATAATATTCTTCATCCTTTTAAAGAAAATAAATTTATAAACCCAGGTATTTTTCAGCATTAATTTTAAATGCAATTTATTTGATTTTAAAACTGAGGCTTGATCCAATTTTCTGAAAACACTGTTGATTTTGTTTGGACTTTGGTTCAAACACTGATTTTCTTCCCTTTGTTCTGTTTTCAGCATGAAAATTGTCTGGCATCAAATGAACTGAGAAACTGTGGATAGCATGTTACACTATGCAGAGCAGTTAGATAAAATATCTGCCAATACCACTTCATATTTAAAAGATATGCAGAATGATATGGTTTTATTTAGGTAATATTTCGATCACAGTGAGACTTGGCTTCTAAATTTTACTCTTAAAGAATTAATGTTAAGTAAACAGAAGGTGACTACGTGGAGGAGCACAGCTCTGATTTACCCACGCTTTATTGTGATTGTTTTCATCACACAAACTAGTTGCCCATACTGAGTTATAGATGTGAGACCTTGGGATTATGGAAACATCTAAATATGTCAGACTCTCCCAGTTATTGGAAAATGTTAAAGCCCTCACATTGATATTAGTAAGTATTATAGAGGGTTGTATTGGAAAGGAATCAACAAAAAACAAACAATCAAACAAAAATACCCCACAAAACAAAAAAATCAAATCAAAACAAAAAACCTAATCAAAACACCAAAAACATGTAGGTGCTGAACGACAGTTCAAACACAGTTAATGCCAGTCCTCACGTAGTTAGAAAACTGCTTCTCTCTGTTACAAGGAACAGTGGCATATCCTGACTTGAATTCCTCAAAAGAAATCTCTAAAAAAGAGCAAAGAATAGAGTAATATCATTTGCATAAGGATTTGGAGAAGGTGCAGTTCAAGCACTGACAGGAGGCTGTGGATACATCTTCACCACAGGGGTAAGGACAGCCAAGATAACTGTCAGTGAAGTTGCTCAGGTCTACAAGCAGTATATCTAAGTTTGAGGAGAGCCAGTCCTGAGCTAATAATCACTGATGATTTATGAACTCCTTGACAGGGCTTATCAGCTTGTCACAGGGCTATGATGACTCACTGAGACTGTCTCCAGAATGGCACTGTACAGAGGGATCATAGTTTTGTGCTGCATGGAATGAGCAAAGGTCCTCACTGCTCCTCACCTGGAAATCTCTCTTGAGAAATCTCTCTCTCACTGCAAAGTGGCAGAATATTGCTGACCTCTGTAGTTTACTTTTACATACTCAAGACATAATCCCTGGTAAGTTTAGCATGCCTGCAGACTTCAATGTATATTATGATATACTTTCTTTAGTATGTTTCTGAAGGAGATGAACTGAAAGTGCTGGGCTTACTGAAGTGTCCGCAGCATGCTGCAGGAGGGTTTTCAGCCTGACTCCTTACTCTGGAGTAGGGGGAGCTGCAGAAATTTCTTTACAGAAAGGTAGTGGTTGCATACTACACTGTTAGTCACTTAAATTCATCTAGCTAGAAGGCACTTCTAGACTGCATCATACTCACGTTTTAGTCCCTTTGTTTCCTCATGTTACTGTGCTCTGTTTTGTTCCATAGTTTGGTTCCTGCAAACAAGATGCTCTCAAGGTGGATTTCAGAGAAAAGTAAATGAGATTCTCCACTTCAGAGGTGGTCCTGGTGTGGTACATTTCCTAATGCAGCCATAGGCATTTGGACGTTGAGCATGTGACTTTGAGCCATGTGTGCAATGAAGACATTCAGACCAGGAGATCATACTAAACCTGGACTGCTTCAGCATTGACTGCTTTGATCTAGTGATTTACTCTTATTATACTGAATTACTTGCTAATGTAGACACAGCCTTAATCCTCCTTTTCTAATCACACACTAAGTTCACCACACACCAAAATGCAGATGAAAGTGCTTCCTTGTGTAATGTTAGTAAACCTGGTTCCACTGTAATCAGTAAGGTTTCAACCTTGTATTGCAGGGTGCAGAGATTTTCCCTAAGCAAGGTGTTATTTAAAAATAAAATCCCCAAAGTCTGAAAAATCCAGAAGTCCGTGGAATTTCAAAGAAACCTCCTGAAAAATGAAGATGGAGACCTACTTTTCCTCACCAATCATAATATTGACTTTTTTTTTTTTTTTTTGTGTGGGAAAACAAAATGACCTCCTTATTGAGTTCATTATTATCTGAAGCCATTTTTCAAATTTAAGCTCATGGAAAGTCTCTGTAATATGGATGACAAATCCAACATTGTTTTTGGGTATTTCCATACACTCTTTTAAAGTAACACCACATACTGCCTTTTCCTGAACAAGACAGAATTTCATATTTCCTATTGTTTTTTTTGAAAATAGGCTTATTTTTCAGTGAACTGTGAAATAAAGAGGTATTTAGGAAAACAACAATCCCATCCATACTCCTGGAGAGCAGCTCACATTAAATATCACCCTACCCACCTTTCCAGCAACGCCCAGGAAAGAGGTGAGAAAATGCCAGTTTATTGATGTTTTGTTTCACCTAAGTGTTTCATACCTTTTGGGACTGATTACATAGGAAGGGCACACATAACTTTGATCCAAACTGTCCAAAACAAAAGATATTATGAACTGCAAAAAGAGAAGATTATTTTAGATCACCCCATCAATTCTTCAGGTAGAGTGAGATTAAGCACTTGCACATTCTTCAATTCATGGGATCTATCTTGTAAATCTTTTGGTGATCCAAATAACCGTATCAGTGGTGAAACAACATCAGTATCTAAGACCTTAGCTCTAGCCAGGATTCCATTACACATGTGAATATTTCTGTAATGCTAAAAGTTATAATATATCTGTAATGCTAAAAGTTAAATTTATAAGCTACCAGGTGAAACTGGTAAAAATAGAAAGTACTGTGTTTCTACCTCAGGAAAATACTCCACTTTTTAAAAGTAGAATTTCCTTTTTGCTCTTTGTCCACACAGAAATTTTGTGTGTCAGGATAAACAGGGAGATATTACAGACTATCCCTAAGCTTATGAGCTGTTTCCTTAGTGACAGATGGGAAAAGCAAAGCTGAAGTAGTTAATGTGCATTTCTGTTAAGCAACAAAACCAGAACAAATATTTAATTAGTTACTTCCTTAGATATTCTACTATATGGAGAAAATGTGTACACACACACTTCAATGTACACGTACATAAAAGAGTAGAACTCTGAAACTTTCTTTTCCCTTAATGCAGAGAAAAGCAGTCTTCCTGTAACTCTGCCTGATTTCAAATTTTGTTTCTTTTCCAATCTAAACAATATTTGGAAAATGTTAAGTTGTACAAATTAACACCATCAAGATTTTTTTTTAAACTGAAGGTCTAATTTTAATGATAATATTTCACCTATAAAAAGTGAGGATAACAAGTTTGTATTCATACAAAAGTGTTAATTAATGAAAGACAAACCTTTGCCAGTTATTGACACATTCCTCTGTAATCCTGTTATGTGGAACATTCTAATGAAGTCATAGTTTATTACTAATGATCTAGCTTTGTTTAAAAAAAAAAACAACTGTGAGGGGGAGGGGGGGTTGAAATAATTTATTTGCTTTGGTGTATTTTTTATCACAGCAGGTAAGAATGCTGCATTTTGACTGCCACATTGTAGGCAGGATGAGGGGGTATGACCTCAGAAGCAGCAACGGGGAACTTGCTCTTTCACACTTCAGCACACACTGCTGCGAACCAGCACTTTGGTCATATTATCCGCTGCACCACAAAGCTGTCTGCTAATTATCTCTGAATACGAATTTTATTGAACCTTAATTTTCAGTAATGGGGCCTGATAGTTTGAGAAGAGAGACAAAAGAAGGGTCCCTTTGTTTTTCCCTCACAATAACCTTCTAGTGCTGGAGCTATGGCAGAACTCATTAAACTTGAACAATGAGTTGAAATATGATCGTGTTATTTTTGTCCCTGCCCCCAAACCAGGCTGGTCCTGTCTGCCAGCCTGTCCATCTGCCTAACGATATGGGAAGAGACATCGATTTTGTAGTGGACACTGTTAAAACACATTCCAAACTCCTGCCGAATCACCGGGAACATGAATCTGAGCAGAAATTTGATTCTTTTGTACATGTTTGGCAAGATCTCATGGCAAGTTTAGCAGCAATTCGGATGCTGTAGACAGGAGATTTGAAAACCCTGATTAAGCCAGGTTAGATGAAAGCTGATTTGTGTTTGAGGTGCCCTGCGGAAATAGATTCACACTAGCTAGAAATAGTGTTATTCATCCAAATTGTGAGTTAAAAGAAACTAACACTAAAACAAAAATAGTGTGTGCAGCGAATTTGTGAAAGGACTGTAGGGTTCTGCTTAGCTGAGAGCTGGTGAAAGTTTTTGTACTGTTTTCAAAATTTGGCCATCACAAGGCATCTTCCACTAAACAATGGAGCTCTTAAAATTTCTTGCCTTTGAATTCAGGGTTTTTGCTCTAGTTTTTCAGTCTCTACTGAGCATAGGGCTGAGCACTTGTGCTGTAGTTCGTACAGTAACATACCTCAGGAACACGCAAATGCAGTCAATATCAGTGGATTATTCAAAACATAAATAACCTATTTTATTGAAATGGAGTTGTTTCCATGTAAAAAAATGTACTTTCTTCTGAGATTGTCTTATTAATTCATTGTAATGGCTGTTTGGATTGCTCATAAACACTTCTCTCCCTCCTGAACAGTGCTTATTGTCTATGAGAACCATCAGTGTGTTTTTGGAAGACATCTTCCCCTCAAGCCTTTAAATATCTCCTCTGTCCAAAATACTGCTTCAGATGTATTTCATATAGTTCTGAGGGTGATATATTTGTGGAAAAGCTACATAAAAATGAGCAATCAACACCTGTTCTATCCAAGAAAAAACATTACTACTGTCCACTTTAAGATTCTCTTGCGTACCTGGAAAGTCGCACATAGCCTAGTTTTTCATTTTCTCTTAATTGTTGTAAACATGCCATAGCCAAATGGAATATTACAAGTTCTGCGATTATTTTCCTTTATATTCAGCCTAAATTTTCTTTCTGCTGGGTGCTATTCAATCATTCCTAAATTAAGGTCATCAATATAAAACCAGCTTGTATGTACAAACTGATCAAAGAATAAATTTCTAAACAAAATGATATAAAGGCAGCCCCCTCCCCCATCTCTGTGCCCTCACAGAGAATTGACATGTAGAGGCACATAAACTCATGTCCAGCTAGGATTGTGAGGCTGCTGAAAAAATTGCAGTTTTGCAGAGTGGAGAAACAGATTGTTTCAGAGGGGTTATAAATACACATATATTTATACTTTTGTATGTCTATGGACAGAAATTCATATCCACATGCATGCACATACACATATATACTTACATGAAGACTCCAGAGCACAAACTCATTTCATTTTGACTTAGCCTATTCCATGAATTTTATTTTAACATTCCATTTCAAAACAAATAAACTATTCGGTTAATAGTAGTGCTCTTTTTATTGTCCTGAATATTTAAAGGCTGAAATGATTAGTAAGTCTACACTAACTCAATTTATAAAACTGAACATCTGGTTAACACAATGTGACTGTAAAGATTTTGATATTCAGTGTATGAAAAGATGCTCATTCTGCAAGCATTGTGTACTAGAATAGTCTGCATTTGATTGTAAAGTAAATAAAAATAAAAGCAGAAAGGGAAAAATATTTATTAAAAGGCAGTAATTGAGTGCCCTTCAATGATGTAATTTTCACAGACTTTTTACATCATATAAAAAGTCTGATTCTTCTGTCATTTTCACATTTGTCAGTCAGTAGTAATTACACTGAGGTCAGCAGAGAGACCAGTATTGAAACTGGCATGAGAAGACAAAATTTGGGAATAAAAAACTTCTAAATATAGCGTTAGGTTAAACTTTCCAGCTGCTTTTGGGGAATTTTGAAGATTTTTAATGATCTTGAATTTTATTTCACTAATCCAGAAATCTCTCCTTGATCTTTTGAATGAATGCAAATTTCACTCAGGTACTTCTATTAATTTTATCTTTCTTTTAATTTTGACACAGTAAATGAGCCATATGGGAAAATGTCAGTCTGATACCTGAGAAAGAGTGAACTAAAAAATAGCCTTGAACTGTGACAAATGTGCACTGAAGAAAATAATCCAAATAACGCAAATCGTATTTATCATGTCTCCTTTAAAAGTTTTTGTGTTTTATTTTTCATTTAAATAAGGTAGTGAGTGTAGAGCTCGTGCATACCTGTACTTCTGCTCCGAGCGCTGGGTGCATGACCCTGTTTGCCTGCTGGTGTGACACCCGGCAGGAACGGTGCCCTTGACAGCTTACACCAGCAGTGTTTACAGGAACCGGCTCTGGTCTTCCAGTGGGAATCCCCAGATACCACTGGGAGAGAGTGAGACAGCAGAGGAAGGTACTGTATATTCAAATAGATGTATAGTAGATACCATATGTTCCTTTCCAAAAACCGCTACATTGCTGCATTAAAGTTCAAATTCCAAGCATTCAAGGATGTAAATATATTAAACAATGCATCTATTTGTGCAAAGAATTCTTTATGAGGAACATCCATGTGTTTTTAATCAGTTTCATGCTGAGTGAAAGAAAATTGTAAACTATGCATTAAAGGAAGGTTTGGTGAAAGTTATTTTTCCTCTATCTTCTGCATCCTAATTCAATGCTTCCCCTTGCTTTCAGTGATAATATAAGTAATCTTCTAGCAACATTCATGAGGAAAGTTTGATGTGGATTTACACTAGTGGAGCTACATTACAATGGGTAGATTTAAGGTATTATAAAATGAGTTTTTGGATTTGTTACAGAGGTATGAAACCCCTAAGACAGACAGATAGGACTTCCAACATATGGCAACCACTCTTATTATAAAACAAAACAGTGTTAAGTCAAAGTACCTGATTACAATTCACTAGTGCTATGTAGCTCTGATAGCAGGCTTATATTTAATGCCATAGAAACAATATAATTTATTTTTCTGTCTTCCCTTATCCCTTCGTTATTGGGTTTGTAGGCTTTGAAACCTTAAGCAAAAGGACAAAATAGAAATTATAGAAAACATCAAAGTATAGTGAAATCAAATGACATTCCTTACGATCCTTACAAAGATATCTAACACATTTCTTATGTGCAGTTTGGTCGAACTGCTATCACTGCAGAGCTTTAGTGGTTATAATTAGTAATCTTTTGGGAGCTATGGTAGCACACTTACAATGTCAAAAATATTTAATTGAATGCAATAGTTAACATGGCAGTGTAAAAATTGATTTGATAATGAGTTAATCTGGCCAAGATTTTAACCTGTTATCAAAGGCATCATTAGGAAAAAAACACAGCTATATAATTTTATTACATGCTATTTCTTCAGCTAAGTCTCTGTATAGATTTCTCTCAAATTGCCTGCTTTGAGATGTAGATTCTGGAGGCAGAGCATCTAACACTGCACCTACTCACATCTACACATTCAGTACTAAATACAATTTTTTGGTGAACATCTTATCATCTAAAGCATGTAAATTGAGAAAAATGTGACTGTGATGGACACGTCAAAAGAAAAATCACTAAGCCCCATAGCCTAACAAACAAAATTCCGTTTGGGAAATGAATTGACTGACAAGCAGTTCATAACAAATAAATGCACATTAGATTCAGATGCATACTGGAGTATCAAATAACTAGATAATTTATCGCCAGTCAAATTTAAACCCACATTTTCTTGTCTTGGTCTACGGTTCCCATGCACTGCTATCTTATTAACAAGACTTTAATTCTCGTACTGACACACAAAAGTGTTGTACTCTAATGAACTGTCTGCTCCTTGCAGAAATCTGGTGGTAACGTAGGATGTTAGTTACAATAATGATAATCTTTAGTATTTTTAGCCTGTCAGAACCCGCACAGCCAACAACAACCAGTCTTTTACTAAAACTCTACCTCATCAAACTAACTTAATTAGCAATTCAACTCCTTATTTTTGTTTTGGATTCCCCTCTGGCTACTAATTAAAGCTTAATCGAAACTGCTGAACTGAGGTTGTAAAGAATTCATTAATATTAAAATTAGCCCCAACAATTTTTTTGGGCTGGTGCAATTTGTATTTGTTACTGTCAGGGTTTGAAATTCAGTTGAATTGTTAAGAAAGCTGTACCAGAAATTTGCTGTATATTCATATTATAAGCAGAACAAATACGATGAATTCCAATAGCTGAACAAGTAATTCATGTTTTGACCATGCACAGTTCACATTACTTGTGTCACTGTTTAATTCCAACAGACAAAATATATTTTCAGATCATTTTTCCAAAGTCATCCACATTTCTTTATCCTCCTAAGTGCTTTCATATTTTGGAAAAAAGGGAATAAAAGGCTCTGGAAAAAAAAAAAAAGCAAAGATTGATTTTATGTATTATCTTGACAAGATTAATATGTTTGAAAAGTGAACAGATTTACCACTTCACTTTGATTTTTCCACTTTTCTTAACATCAAAGATTACTCCAGCTGCAATAATGGTCATTCTGAAAACTAAGATCAACTGAACTATGAGCTTCTGTAAAGGATGTGTTTTTGCTGGTAACATATATCTCATTGAACTATTTTTTAGAAGGGTGTAACACTTTATTTTTTAAATTACAGTCTCTGCTCTAAAAATTATTTAAATATATTCTTTTGTGAACTCAGTTTATTCTTTGAAATGAGTTTAAATGTATTTTTAATTAAATTGCGTAGCTTATAATAAGAAATGAACTTATATTTTAATATTACTAAATACTCTCAATAATATGAGTGAAACATACTTGTGTTTGTTTTTTGTAAATTTCATAAAAATGTAAATAAGAAAGTCAGTCTTTTTATAGCAGATAAAAACGATTTTCATAATTCAAGTTCACTTTTCATTTTAACTTTTATGCTTTAATATTTTTATCGGAACATGTATATTTATTTTACCCTACAGGAAATTTTTTCAAGAATGTTTATAGGAAACAAACTTGTTAGGACTAAAATATACAGCAACTAATACTGTTTAACATATTTTATTAAATATAAACATTAAGATTATTTATATAATGCAAAACTTTACAAAAATATACATGAAAAATTACATATGCATCTAGGTTTCATTTAAATAACATTTATGACAAAACAATCATGCACATATTTAAAAATCAACATATGTCCATTTTTTACTCACTGACTAAATCAACAATGGCATACAAGGCACACAATTTAAAATCTTGGTGACAATTTCCATGAAGTTATTCAAATACAATTTGACTTCTGACAAGAGGATGTAATTTATAAAACAGAACATGCCTATCAGTGGAACCTAAATTTGCATAATGAGGATACTTTCATTTCTGCAAGCACAGTTTTTGACATCCCAACTTGGAGCGCTGGAAGAATCTGGTGAAAAATGTCAATATACATAAGCAGGAAAATGATTAATAAAATACCCGTAACATTTATCTGATTTGAGTAAACAAAATAAATTTTGCTTGCAAAAAGTAATGATTTTGAAAACTATAATAATGTGTTTCCTAAATGTGTAGAAGTCTAGCACTGCCTTTAGCTGCAATCAGCCTTGTAAACTAAGGGAGGTGTTCTGAGTTTATCACTAGCTGATAAAAACACTGTTCTGACATTAATGTTATGCATTTTTAAATCAGTGTTTTGATTTAATTCTCTGTTGCATTTCGTATAAATACACTGAAGTAGCAACAGAAGAGTGGAAAAAAAAAGCGCCTTTATCCTTTCTTTAGTTGATAAACTTGAAATTGCTTCTTAACTTGGTCAGCTGGATAAGAGCATTCATCGTTCTTGAACAGGAGAAAAAATTGCTCTTTGCCCTCCATAATTTTTTTTTGAGTTGTTATTTCAGGTAAGCATATGCTCAGAGTTTAAATTCAAGAAATTCTGGAATAAATTTGCTTTAATTCAGCATCTCTTACCTACCCTACCAAAGAGGATAGTACCAGATGACAATCAAAACCAAGTTACCTTTACGTTTCAAAGCCAGAACTCAAGCACACTGAAACATATCTATTTCAGGTTTGCTTAAGAAAACCTGGACTGTCAAGAGACAGCTGTAGAATAACATCATTAACCTAAAAAAAAAAAAAAAAGAAAAAAAATTATACCAGAAATTATGGCTTTCCTTTATACACATTACTAATAGGATCATCTAGAATTAAAACTAAGGAGACTTAGTTTATTTTTCATTAATCTTGCTGCTTTTTTATAGCTTCTTAATTCCCTAAATTATGAAATTGTGCCTGGCTTCCTTTTGTTTCTTCTGAGCTTCACTTTATGGTCTGTCTGATATTACTGTTGAAATGTAAATATTCTGAGGGGAATTGCTTTGAAAACAGCTTTTTCACTTAAAAAAATATAAAACTTGTATGTAAAATATATGTACAGACTCTGAGGCAGAGAAACATTTTTGCTGGCCTTCATTGCTATAAAATTTAGAACACACAGTAAGAACAGAAGAATAAGGAAAAAAATTAAATGCAAAACAAAGCAAGGAGGCAAACCTCAGTGCAAAGTATTCATTTAATTCTAAATCACACTTGTTTGTATTCAAATTAAAGAACAAGATCATGGCTTTGAAAACAAATTCTTCATCATAGGCTTTATTTAGGCTGATACTTCTCACACACATAAACCATTTATTAAAGTGAAAGAAGAGCATGTCACCCTTATTTATTTGAGACACCAGCCTGACAAATAAATACCTTTTTCAGGTGATTGATAAATATGGCTAAAAACCTAGCACTTTTGCAATTAAATAACAATCTAAATCTAAATAATATTTTTTATTTCAAAACATATTGAAACGGTTGCCTGGTGTAGTTCCAAGCAGAACTTGAAGATGACTGTCACTGCCAACCACAAAAATCTTGATGCAGAGAAAATAAAAATAAAAATAAAAATTTTACAATTTCTGTCAAATACTGTGAAACTAAACAATAAATAAAATCATGGAACAAGATCACTGGCAATTTGCTATTGAAGCAAATAGTAATTGCTTCTTAGCCCTTCTCATCATTATAATTTTGAGATAAGTAGGTATTTTATAAACATTTTCAGCTAAGAAACTTCACCACTTCTCTTTAAAAATTCCTTTTTATTATCAGCGTAGATTCATAGGAAAGAGAGGCAGCTTGCTATTTAAACAGCTGAAAGGGGAAAAAAAATTGGTTGTTTCAACATTGTTTTTGCATCTTTAATTTCTTTCAATGCTCTGTACATCGTGAATATGTCAACTGAACAGACATCTCATTTTCAATTGCTAACGTTCCAGGTACAATAGGAACAAACACAGTGGCTTGATGCATGAGAGCATTTGTGTGGTTGGGATGGGAGCTTGCTGCAACATGCTGTGATGCCTGCACATCCATGGGGAATGGGATTGGCTAAAGCTGAATTCTTCAGTCCTCTATCTCTCTGGGGCAGTATACATTTATCTTATGTTTATCATACAAACTCCTTCTACAAATAAATACACTGAATTCTGGGCTGTACGTGTTCAGAAATTACTATGAAATACTATGAAGTACTGTGAAATACTGATTTTTTTAAATTACTATATTACTCAGATATGAATACTTTTGGTTCTGAATTTTCCCAACATGGAACGATCACAAATGGAGCTCTGCAGCAGCAGGTCACCTGCAAAAACTAAATCCCACCAGCCTTCCCCTTCCCCAGTTTTTAACAAGGAGCACCCTTACTCCCACAGCTTACTCCACACTCAGAAGTGGAATCAGACATAAATGCATATTGCTTTTAGTCTAATTTCTGCAACAGAAAAAGTTTCCAATATGTTGGCGTATGTCTCAGAGATATTCACATTTGGGAAGTCTGGGAAAGACCTACAGATTTTTCACTGAAAAAGAAACTCACAAACATTTTAAAATACACTCCTGTCACATGGCAGCTGGTAAACTCAGCAGAATAGGAGGGGACAGCTATGTTCCAGAACACAAACCTTCTTCAAAACCAAGAGAGAACACAGACCCTGTGCTTGGACTGAAAGGAAATCTTTGCTCCCTGTAATCCCTTACTGACTCTGCCTGTTCTCTTAGAAAACTCAGAAATAGCAAACTGAGGCAAAACTTGGTGGCTTATTAAAACTGGACAGCTAAGGCAAGGAATGTACCTCAGCATTCTCTGGAAATTCAGATATTGCTGTACCAGAAGAGTGGGGGTGGAACTCTTTAAGAAATAGCTAATAAAAACTTGAAGGCAAATCTGAAAAAGTGCTTGTTGCCAAAGGATGGGAGCAAATGAGTGACAGCAAAAATAACTAGATGTTGGGATTAGTATGTCCATACAACTATTATTTTATTAAAAATAGCTGAACATTAAGATTTTCAGTCCCATAGTTTGGATTTTTGCTGCTTTGAGTAATTGTTGCTGCTATTGTTTAAACATTCATTGAAATAATAAGGCAAACATTTCTGTTTCCAATTGTGGTATTTGTTATGTTCACAGACCTCTTACTAAATGCTCAAAACGGCATCTCTTCATAACACTAATAAGTAATTCTGCTTCAAGCATTCATTGTCCTACCAACTGAAGGGTTAGCAGTGGGTAAGTCCCCAGTGTTCTGAGCGAACTGAATTACATTTTAAAACAATTTCTGGTTTGAATAGTTTTAGAGTTCTCTGTACTTGTGCCTTGAAATAAACAACACTCCTCTCCCCTCCACACCCTCCTCAAGTGCCTACATGCCACTGCTTTTTATTAAGACAATCAATGTTAAGTGTTGTATTTTACACTGGAGAGTATTTTCAAAAATACAGGGATGGAGTCATCTGTAAAGCCATTTTCATTGGTGACAGCAATTTTTTTCATGCACTACACACACTTTATGGTATTTTAAAAAGAGGTAGTCCTCTTGATTTAAATCCTAGATTACCGGACAGCATTTGACTGCCTTGAAGAGCAGTGCTGGGTGGTGGGAAGGAAAGCAATGTGCGGCCAGGAGGAAGAGATTAACGAACCACGGGGATCTGCCTCTCCTATTCCCTCCCTAGCCCCATCTTCCGCGAGTCCGTTCACACGAGTCGTGTGCTGCCCCTCGTGAGTCCCTGGCCAGGCGACGACCGATGGATTCCCTCCTCCGCAGGTCCTTCAGACACCATGGCTGGGGGTGCCTTACCACCCTCTTAGAAATATCTCCTACACCCATGTGCTCATATTTCAAGGGTATTGGAGCACTACCTCCACTCACACAGGTTCCAGTTTTTAATGTGGAAGCCAAATGCACACATTTTGGAGGTAAATTATGCAGAAAAATACTTTACATTTCTGCTGAGGCAAATGGTTTTTAAGTAGGTCTCATAATTACTTCGGGTGGAGAATGTGCTTTTTCTCTTTGGTCTATTCACTTGCAGTTCATATGAGGAAGGATTATATTACTATCATTACACAAATACTTAAATGGGTCCATTGATTTGTTTAGAAATGAGATATCAATGACAGTTAATTATTCAATAACTGATCATTAATTTTGGGCTAATGATCAGAGACCCCTAGGTCCTTCTAATTTTGCTTGGCTCAAAGGAGTAAATGAAATCTGTTTGTTAAAAGCATACAGCAGACTACTAAGCATTCATTTTCATTCTGCTACAGTAAAGTAGTGTTTTAAACAGATTCATGAAATGTTTTAATACTACTCAAGCAAACCTATCAATAGAAGAAAAGTTAAACACACAGTCAAGGGGATTATTATCTAGCTGTCTATATCTTTAATCTAATCTGACAACTTGTATGTGTTTTTTTGTGGAAAACAATTTTTTGCTTACTTAAATGGCCTTATTTTAATTAATCATTCCCTCTTTTCCTTGCATTTTAAGCTATCCTTAAGATCAAGGACTGTTCATACCTACTGGGCTACAGCAGTGCTGGATGATGTTCGAAAAACATTGCTTATATAATGAGAGTATCATCAGTTCTTACATTTTTAATTAAAGATCATTCTAAGTGTGCTTTCCAATACCTGTGTCATCACCCTAAGAATTAAGCAACACACTATTTTCTCTCTCTTCATCTGCATGGGATTGAGTTCTAAAATTTCCAAAGAATGAATTAGAGAGGAATTGAGGTTAAAAAATAGAGTGAATGTCAAGCTGAAACTCTTTTCATTAACTCAATGCTCACTTCTGCCGAGGTCTGCAGCACATATTTGATTCTGTAACATCAGTGTGCTGAGATCATTCCAATATCATAATAGAGCACATTTAAAATGAGCAATTGAAAACTTGCAGCCTTAGCCCTGGATTTATTTGCTTTTCTTGGCTAAATGGACAAAATATAGCCTGGGTGGAGATCTGGTTTCCGTTCACTTCAGTGGAGTTAATGCCGGGTTTGGCGAGTGCAAGGAGAAATCACGGAGATGGAACCGTGTTGCAAGAAGCTGCACAGTGTCACTTTTGCATGGGCCACAGGCTTATTCAGAATGTTTTAGTAATTAAGTTCCCCATGAAACATAATATGTAAGCCAGTTTTCAAGGACTAGTGTGACAGACGATAAACTTCTCTATCGTGCGCAATATGTATTTTGGGAAATGTACAAAAGTTATTTGAGTAACAGAAGGACTGTGATAATTCCCGTGTGCAAAACCAGAGTAGGAGCAAGCCCGTAGGAGAGGTACATGTGTCTGTTCTTCATGGGGGAAAACAGACTGAAAAATATAGTCTCATTAACGGGGAGACACTGTTCTGGTAAAAAAAATCCCACCGTTCAAAATTGCAGCTGTGTCACTTCAGTGTGAGTGTTACTTATGTGATCACCAGAGGTCAGTGTCACCACAGGCTGCAGCGCAGAGAGGGAGGGAGATGCTGCTTATAAAGGATGAAAACAAGCTTGCCTGATCCCTCCAGAGTTTGCCCATGCTCTAACACCAAATATAACAAATTCACAAGCCTCTTTCTTCTTTGTGAGATGGAGGGTAGATGAGTGGGGGCAGCACTGAGGAGAGAAAAGGACAAGGGGAAAAAGAATTGGAGAGCTATAAGGAAATGGGAGCAGGAATAAAATAAACTTGGCTGGCTGCTTTGTGCCCATAAAAGATATTGCCTTCAGATTCTCAAGCAGAAAAGTCCCACCTGTGTTAAGGCATGTACCTAGCAATATAAATTATTGCCAACTTCAAATGCTGAGAAATTATGAGGCTGGCTCACAGTGTTTAAATAATTAAAAAGTACTGTTTTCTTTTCCTTTGTCCACAGACTTGGGCTTTATTTTTCTTTTTGCCGTATTCTCAAGCTTTGCTCCACTAACATAACACCTGAGAACATGTGTATATGTGTCTGTATGCATGTAATTTTAATGACATATGAAATCTTCAGGTTGTGTAGTTTGCCTCCAGGGGTTGCAGTTTAAGAAAAATACAAGATGAGGAATAAAAGAGTGGGAGATGGGAAGACGGCTGCCTCAGTTGCTCACTCTCCTTTGACAAATGCCCCTACAGCTGTGGCCTTAGTGTGTATGGGTCAGACATGATTGATGAGGATATGTGAGCCACTGTTGCTCCCTCACCTTCCTATGGCACCAGACCCTGACCCCCTGAGGGTATCAAGGGTGCCCTCCTCCACCCTCATGTACCACCCACTCTGCACTTGTGTGGGGCTGTGAGTGGGCATGCAGGACGCAGCAAAAGCTGTGGTAGAGAGCAATCATTCAAGAGCAGAAGGGACAGTAGAAAGACTCACTTATCTTTCTTGGGGCACTTTGAGGTGTGTGAACAAGTTTAACAAAAAAGTGCTTTCTACTGTTTTGTTCCTACAGGCATTTTTGGAAGTTAATCTCCTACCAGTGCTAAAGCAGGTTGCAGCAATTTTAATACTGATACAGAGAAATCCTGGCGTTAGATATCCTGTATTTTTAGGATATTTTTTGACAATAGCAGAATATTTCATTAGGAAAGGAGCTGTGGGTTCCAACCACAGATTGAGTTTTTTTCCTGCTGGAGCACAGTTTCTCTGTTCGGCTTTTGCAGTCCACCAAAGCTCTTGTGTTTGCCGTGCTGGGGTTCAAACATCAATCCAACCACACAGTTCAGAAGCAGCGGTGTAACTGCCATGAAAGGAATTAGTTTGTTTCCAAGCTCCCTCTGTACAATGGTGTGTTTTAACAGGAATAACTTTTTTTTTTTTTCCTGATTGTATTAATGGCAAAATTTGGAAAAGAGATACTTTAAAATATCGGGTCTGGAGAATCATTTCTTGAGTAACCTGAGATATTTTTTACAATCAAAGAACACAGACTGTCTCTCATATGGGAGGCATTTACCTGCTACCAGGCAGAACTTCAGTATTTATCCAACCATATCAGCTGCTCTCAATTCACTTCAGGGTAAAGTCCTCTTCAATACTGCTCCAGAAAAATGATACTGCTTATCAAAAGGAATTATCTAGATAATGTCATGACAGATACATGACAAACTTGCTTTCTCTGCACAAGTCTTAGGGCTAAGCAAATACAAATTGAGCCTTTTTCCCAAGGCAAAATGCAAGCTGATTTTTGCACAACCCAACAAAAGAAAAGTAGGACATTTCTCCACACTGAGCTTGAAAGTAGCACAGGGTAAAAGTCCTAAAGCAGGCAGTCTTTAATGAAGACTCCATATTACTAAAGTATATAAATACCAGACATTTTGGTATATTTGTTCCAATACAGTTTCCTGTGATGGAGAGTTGGGATTTGAATGATGTTTACTTGATCTCAGCATAGTGCTGTGATCTCTCTCAGCAACTTCTACCCACCATGAGGATGCTCTCACAGGCTGCAGTGCAAAGGGCTGAACAAGTGTACAAGACTCCTATTTATAGTCTCACTATCTGAGTTCCATCATCAGGCTAAACAATCCATGGCAGCAGAATCCTTACTAGTTCACATAGCTGCTCTGAATTAAAGACATAATTTTAAAATAATAACAGAAAAAAATCATATAAGGCAAGAATTGAATAAATTTGCATATTTTCAACAGATTGTTTTCCCCTAAACATTTCTGAATACCTTACCACACATTTTCTTGTAGTAACCCTTCCCTTTTCTTTCCCCCCAAAAATATACCTCACCTTTCCAAAATGCAGACATAGATCAAGGTGTGACTCAAGTCTAGAAGAAGTTAAGACACAGCTGGGAAGATGCTTTTCCTTAAATATTTAACATAGCAAAACTACTTTGACCCCTAAAATCAAGGTCTCTTTTATAATTCTCAGTGCTTTTTATAGTATAGTCTGGTCTTAAAGTATTAACTCAGAAACACTCTCCAGCCATATTTAATGGTGGTTAGGGAACAACACATTAATTGTAAAGTAATAATAATAAGAATAATAATAGTCCATGTCAGTATGGGAGCTGGTAAAGATGAGTACATTTAATAAGTCTGATAGAAAGCATGAAATTTAATTAATGATCTTTGGCAAACTTCCGAGTCATGTCAAGACATGGCAGAAGCCCACTTCTGGGTTAACCCTGTGAGGGCTGCTGAGTGTCAGTAACAGGCAGCTGAAAAACTTTCTGTGCCCCTTAAGCTGCTGACCACTTACACGCTTTCTGTACTTTCTGCACCTCGCAGGGGTAACAGAGACACCATGACACTGCTGGTAGCAGATGCAATGAAAATCTTCCCCAGAGGATGAGCTTGTGTAAAAAAGAAATGTGTTGCAAAACTATGCACCTCTCTTTTGCAAGCTTGGGATAACAACACATTGCATCCTGAAATGATCTCTGAATGCTGAGGCATGCTTTCAGCTCTTCAGAGAGAAAAAGGCAGCAGTGAAGGCAGCAGCTATGCAAGAAAATCCCTTGTTATATCCACCAATGTTTATGGGTGCCTGAGCTCGTTTGGGATGTATGAACTGTGGAAGAGGGCAGGCAAGATATTCATAATGTTTAGCTGCAGGGACTTAATACACACATTCAGAACTGCAAATTTCCTTCAGTTTCCATATTTCAGTGAAGAGAAATAGGTTCTGCAAGGAACTGAGCTTAGGGGATCTACTTCTGTCTCTGGCTGAATAAAAAGGATGGGAATGCTCCTAACTCAGATACTTAATTATCCTACCCTTCTCAAGTTAGATGTCTAAGTGAGCTGCCTGAAGCTACCACTCAGACCATCTTGGATGTCCCCTCCTGCTGAATGCTCTGGCTGATACCTGTGAGGGTTGCCTGCTAGTGCTGTAGAGGAGGAGATATACCTGAGGAAGAGGTAACTTGAAACAAGCCAGAGGTTTTTGCAGTTCCACATGACATGTGGTGGAGTAGGACATCTGGAGGACTTTAAAGTCCCAGGAGGTTCACTCAGTGTAACAAAGCAGAGGAGAAAACTGCTGGGCAAAATTAGGTGATTAACACAGAAAAGAAAAAATAAACAGTTTTCCTAAGGAAATAGTTTGGAAGGATTTTGGTAATGCATCCAAGGTTAAAAAAGGAGGTTGGCTTCAGGTTTTTTCTTGCTGTTAAGCGATGCACATCCACAGAGTGCCAAAGAAGGAAGAAGAAAAAGACTGGAGACTTCCGTGTTACTGAAGCGTCAGTTTCACACAGCTCTGCTAGCTCCTGCTCTGAGACCCTCTCGTTTCCACCCCATCTAAACTGCAGAGCTGTGCAGTGCATCCTGAATGTCTGTTGCCTCACATCTTGGTCTTCCTCTCCTGGGACAGAAGCTGTGGTCACAGGCCTTAACTGCAGAGGCAGGCAGGTGTTCATAGGGGAAGGACAGGGAAGGAGAAGGTGTTTGTAGGGGAACAATGCAACAGGGAAGCAGAGAGCTGAGGCACTTTCTGCTGGGACCTATTGACAGTTGGACAAGCTCTGGAAAAATTTAAAGGCAGCCCTAATGATATGCCAGAAATTTTTAAAGGTGCAAACCCACAGTTTTCCTAGTTCCTGCAAGGCTGGGATTTCTCTAGCTACACATTTTGTTACAACTACTGGACAATTAACTGTGACTACATCTCCTTGACAATTTAGTCTGTTCTGTAACTCCGTGCTTATTTCTGCTGCCTGGTATGACTACTAAAATGTAGGTAAAATGTATGTATGTATGTGTACTCAAATGCCTGGTATGTGTATAAAAAATCTCCAGGTTTCCCAGTCCATAAATTTGATCAGTTTGTTCTGGGCATGCAGCTGATAGCAATGTGGATGGGAGCTGTAGCAGTGCCCGTGATGCTACATGGAGAGAAGAGCCCTGCATTTCACAAAGCACACAAAGCCCCATCACTCCAGCTCTCACAGGAAGGCAGATAAAGCAGTTGCAGTTTGGATTCTTCTTGTCTCTTTCAAAGTCCTGTCCTCAGGAGCCTGAGACTGTCACAGGCAGTTAGGGAAAGTACTTGAAAATAGCACAATGTCCATGTGAAGCTGTGCTCTTCTACATATTTCAAATTATAAATTATTAAGAGCTTCTTTTTTTACTTCAGAGCAAGATACTGTATTATATGTGGTGTACATCCCATAAACGTGAGTTCCTTTACTTTTAAAAGACCACCAGGGAGACTTGCTGGCAATTTTCTACAGAGAAAGAAGTGGAAATGGATGTGGATTGCTAATACCAGAATATTACCTACCATCTGGATAGGCTTAACACATGATAAACTGTGAGGTTTGGACACAGATTTGTGGTGCTGGAGGAGATTGCTTAAAAGCCTGTCTACATTGTACTGGCCTGACTCTGATCCTGTGGAGCCTCAGTCTGTTTCTTTTTACAAGGTGAGCACAGAATAACAAGTGAGAGATATAGCAAACTCAAATTCAGAATCATAAACTAGAAATAAGTGTGTGTTTAGAACTGTTCTCACCTTTTTTTTTTTTTTAAATTCATCTCTTGGTATTAAATTACAGAAATCTAGATTCATAGATTACAAAACCAAAGAGAACGACTGTATTCAACCATTTTTTTACCTCCCATTTAACAAGGACCAAAAGCCTTTTAAACTCCTTGGTTTAGCTCCAGATCTCAGCTTCTCTTGGAGCTACATAAATTATGAAAAATTTCTAGACTTGTTTCAATGTTTTTTTCTGATTTGGAATCTATTAAATGTGTTAACACCTTGTTTGGGACTTAATTACTGTCACTGATAGAAAGTGTAAGTTGTTACTTCAATTTATGACTACAGTAGGGTTGTTATAGTTATGATGGCCAGAGGGTGTGAAGAAACCAGATTTCATGAGGCCCAGTAGTATTTTTTATAAGACAGATTGATACAGTTGAGAAAAAAGAGGAGATTTAGCACTTTTGTACCTAGGAGCTCATCTGTTTTTTATCAATGATATGAGTTAGACTTAAAATAATACTTCTCCCTGAAAAAATGCTGCCTGAATTACGAACTATACAGGCACAACTTTTTGGGGTCAGTTATTGCAAGGGCAAATTGTAAAGCACTACTGCCTTCTGATGGCTTTTCTCTGGCCTGGAAAGACCAGAACTGGTGACAGAGGTTCTATGATGTACAGCGTTAATGTACAGCTATAGGACGGTGAGTTTTATGTTCCCTCTTGTACCCTTCTCTCCCCACTGTCCTCTTGCTGGGCTGTGCTCCAACACTGTGTTGCCTATACTTGAGTTATCAGGAGACTGATACAGCTGGCATTGTCTCATCAGCCGACCCTCTTTTAACTTACCACTGCTACAGTTCCCTAACCACCCTCAAAATTTGTGAGCGATGACTTTGGCTTCAAATCATGCAGTTCTGGAGGGGTTATCTAGACCATATCCCTACTAGAGATCAGATGAAAGTGAATTTACGTAGACCTAACATACTAATCAATTCTTAAAAATCCTCATTGAGAAACCCTCAGCTTTTCTAGGTATCCTCTTTGTTGCAATTAGATGTTCTTTCAAACACCTATTCTTAAGTCTTTTCATCTGAACCAATACAAATATTTCACAGCATGGCATTGAAAACTGGTCCCTGAGGACCTGACTAAGAAAACATAATTTCTGTGAGAATTCCCTGTTTGCAAGTTCAAGAAAAACTCATACTTTTTAAGCTATTCAAGATACACCATGTTGAGTTTATTGTTGTTTTACTTTCTTAATCAAAATTTCGTGAGGTACCAAGTCAAATGCCTTACAGTACTTGTGTGAACATTGTAACCTTTATCAACCAAACACACGCAATATTTGAAAGCTAATGAGATATCTAAGACAGTTTCTTAATCATGCCTATTCCTTTCCAGTAGAAAAACAAAAACTTAAATCTCTCTCCTGCCAAGCCCTTCCTCTAGATCATTTGAAATACCTCTTTTTGAGAAAACTGGGAGGGAATGAATTTTTTTTTGTGAAAGGGGGAAAAACAAAGCTGTTGCTTGCTGCTTTCTCCTTACGTCTTCCCATTGCCTACAAGAAAACAAGCTGACGAAGTTGTACACATACATATAATTAAAGTGAAGCCATTTTGGAAATAATTCCAATTTACGATGAAAAAGTGACATATTAGCTCACAAATGATGTGTTTCAAAATTAGAGGTGTGCATAGGTTAAGTTTAAGTTGATTGTTAAACATAAAATATGTCAATTAAAAAAACCAACAACCCTACTAACTACTGTCATTTTCAGAACAAGTGAATGAGAACATCAAGTAATGAATTGAAATTAACTTGTTTCTCAGTAATCACAGTCTATCTAATTTCTTATGTCTTAAACATCTGTTACTTACACATCAAAGGAAGGGTGGTTATACTGAAAAAAACTGGACAGTGTAGCTAGCTCCTGCGGGACCTTCCTTGCCAAACAGAAAATACCCTATTACACCCAGAGGAAAAAGGATCCTGAGTTATTTTTACCTAGATATATTTTAGCCATAAATTCACGATTTCCACAGAGAATCCGTGCTGAATCATACGCTTTGGGATAAGAGGGCAACAAAAATTAAAGTGATTATTCATTTCAGTTATTTTAATTATATTCATTATAAAGTTGGTTTCACTATATTTTTCCCCCCAGCTCCTTTAACTGAAATCTGGGTGAAGTGAAGCCTAAGTTCAGTGTAGTGTAATTTAATGGAAGGTTTAGCTTGGAAGACGTAATGAACACCTGTATCAAAAGTAGTGGTTACCATAAAATGATACGTGTGTTAAATATTTACCAGATTGCAGTATTATTTTCTGCTCAAAGTTTACGGAACTACTTAGTGTCCTAGGCTTGATGATGTGATAACCCTTGGTAAATATTGATTTTTAAATGGTGACCACTGTACAAATTTATACTTGCTAATGGAGGTCCACAAAGCAAACAGTACTAATTGAGCAAAATCAAGGCACTTCTTCAGCTCGTGTATTTGACTTGACATATTGTGACAGACACAATGCAGCTCCCATGTGTTTCCCACCAAAACGAAGGATGTTCATCATACCTCTGGGCAACATGGAGATGTAAAGGTAAAGAATAAAATGTCTGGTAATTTTGCCTTGTGTAATGTACACCTTTGTAGAAAGCCAAATGAGGTATTAACTGTTCTCAAAACACTCATCATCCTTCCTTCTCTTAAACACGTGCTTTTGCTGCCTCTCACTTCCTTTTGTATTTTTTAGCCTTTTTATCTTTTTGTTTTCAAACTCTTCGGCAAAGCAGAGTCATTGTTAATAGTTCTAATGGCAAAGCTTTTCCTCAAACCATGATTCTAAGGATCTGTCTTGTCTTTCCTCACTTCAAAGACTAATTCATAAGAGGAACTGAAGAGTCGCCCTGGCATCACAGGGCTAGATTTTTGGACTGCAGAAAGGGAGGTGTTAAGACTCGTGGAGCACTGATCTCAGAGACATGGGCTGAGATCTGAAGGGGCTTCACGGCCATTGCACAATGGCTTTGAAGCAACATTGGAGAGACCATCCACATGCTTGTACTCTGTCAATCTGCACTGGTACTCAGTTATATTGTATTTTATGCAGAGCAGGAAAGAATTCACTGTGCAGGTGATGTAGAGTTACTTACTGGGTGTAAATGCTTTGCCCATGTTCCAAGAATACTTAACATACTTCAGGCTGCGCACTGCAAGATTCTTCATTTTAAATGCATAGACTTGAAGAGATTGTGAGATTACTGAGAAAAACTGCTTATGTATTGCTGGACCTTAAATTTCACCCATTTACCCTAGACTGAGCACCCCAATTAAGGCTGGAGCATATCTTCTGAAAAGAAATCCTGACTTGAGATGAGTTGAATTTTTAAAAAAATGGAAAATCCCCAACTTTCTTGAAGAGAACTTTATCAGATTGTGCGTTGCTCCCCTGGCATTTCAAGCATGGTGAAAGTCAACATGCAAAAATTTCTTCTGTCACTTTGTAGAGAAGAAGTAAATCAGTCATAGCCAAATTTGGTATACTGTATATAAATGAAAAATAAAAAAATAAATAGCTGTGTACGTGTAGAGCAAATCTTTATCAAGAGCTTTATGCCTAGAGAGGAAGTTATTCAGTGAATTATTATGACTAGATGGAGCAAGAGGACCTCAAGTCAGATTTACCTGCTCTGCTAGTGTCCACCAGACAGTGAAGAGCTGTTGAAGAAGCACTGGGAGTAAGGCAGTAATAACCCTCCCAAGCTGGTCTTTGTTTAGTCCATTGCAGTGGAAGGAACAAGTATAACCTAAGTCCACTGAGCTAGTTAGTCAGATACCTTCAGGCCAGAGGTATTTATAGGTTAAACTTTCCAAGAAGAGCTTGTATGAATAAACTCCTGTTTTACTTCAGCTCTCCACCTTCTTCCGCAGGGGGAGCCTTTTCTAAAGTATTTCATGATTTTTGAAATTAATTTTATGTTCCATGTAACAACCTAGTACAGCTTAGCTTGACAGCTAAAGATCTTTCAGCATGTTACATTCACGATTTGACCTGTATTTCAAGGATGGCCTCCACAGAAAAATTGTAGTATTGGTAGATGTTGTGTACCCCTCAGCCACCTGGGCTCTGTCTGAGTGGGATCTCTTTTAGATCTCTAACTTTTAATGGTGCTACGAGCTTATGTCGGTAAAGAAAGGAGTTGTAGCAAATGACCAGTTAGCAACCAAGAACATTACTGGGGGTTTTGAATGTTCTTGCTGCTATAAACTGCAACCTATTTTTACATTTTTGTAGCTATAGAGCAATTGTACAGTTGCATAAAATATATGGGTCACTGGTATGAGAACATTAACAGGTGCTTCCAAAAATCTTACGGCTTTCTTAGATAATAGCGATATGTTAAACCTACAGCATTGCCCCCATAGTATCTTTGCTTCAAAACATTGACATCGAAGAAGGAAAAATACACACTTTTGCCTTTTCTAAAGGGAAAACACCTGAGCAAATTTGCTTAGGCAAAGATATCAGGTCTCACGGTCAGCAAGGCTGGGTAGTGAACAGAAGAGAGCCTTCTCCTGCTGGATAGTGGTGAGGGGCTCAGCCTTTCTGTACCACATCTGGGGCCAGGCATCCCACAGCCGCACATGACGTAGAACCACATGAGAAGCCTCCCAGAAGCCTGGCTGACACAGTCTGTGGAGGTTGTGACTGCTGGAAACCATACACTTCAAACTGTTGTAAACTCAGAGAAAATCCTTGGCACAAAATCTTGTGGAGCTCTAGGCTTTCAAAAACCCTGCTAGTGTATTATTGAAGATACTGAAGTCTTTCCAGCAAATCTTTCCAGCTTGGCTTTCCCAAGGTTTCAGGACTGATCCATGTGAGGACCACCAGCTGTCAGATCTGAAGGGAACCAGCCTTGTTGTCCTCATGGTTTTTTAAGACCTTGCAACAGCTGAGGAAGACAACTCAGCCTGTGAACTTTACATACAGCTGAAGTTTAAAAATCTCATGAGAAGTCATGTAAAATCAACTGCAGTAGATACTGCCCTAGAGCCTTACAAACACTGGACTACGCCAGATAGTACAACAGCACAGAAACTGTTCCATAACACAAAACTGTTGGAAGTTTGTCTATTAATGGCACAGAAAATCAATAAGGCCAAAAGGGAAGAGAATCTCCGAGTTTGTTTCATCAGCTCCTTGCCAAATGGTGGACTGAAATCTGGGCAATACTTTTAAATCTGAAGTAAAATCTGGCAGCCCCTGCAAAGATGTGGGCTGGACTATGTTGCATGACTTCAGCTCTGAATCCGATTTATTTGTACTAAACCTAGAGTTACTATTAGCAGGTTTGAAGCTAAACCTTTACATCAGTTGAACATATGCATTATTTTTTTCTGGGTATATGCTTACCTAATAATTGTTACAAACTTTTTTTTTTGGTCTTATCTTTGTACTTTTACTCTGTATTCTCCATGGAGAGTACCTTACATATTCTTAGCATCCTCTTCTCCTTTTTCTCCACTACAACTTTAATTCTGCACAAGGGAGATGCATCAAGGACTTGTATTTGTTAATATCATTTAATGGTTCTCTATCATTTACTGGTGATTTTATTTATATTCTCTCCTTTTCTAAGTAACTCAGCTATATAGATAAATGTATATACGCATACCTATAGATTTACTAGAAATAAGGTAAATATTTTACATGGTTCCAAATCTGTCTACCAATTAAATTAGTCAAAAGCTTTTGTTATCAGTTACAATGAAATATCTGCTCTGCTGAAATTACCAGATAAATGCCATCCTGGACTTCAGCTGAGATACAAACACCCCTTTCTCCCCTATGCACTTTTTGTTTTTCAGTTTGTACTGCTCACTATGTACAGAAGTCTTAGTGCAGTAATATTAGATGTACCCAGAACACAGACCAATGAAATATTCACAAAGAGATGAAAGTGATATGTGTGGGGTTTGTTTTGTTTGGTGGGGGTTTTTTGTTGTTGTTTTTGTTTTTGTTTAAGAACAAAATAGAAGTATATATTGATCTTTTGGCAGGGTTTGGCAATGATTGAAAAAAACCCCAGAACTAGGAGGAACAGGCTGAAGAAAAGCTGCCTTTTCCTACCAGTGGCTTGGACAAGGCATTCTAGTGTTGTACTGCTCACGTAAGTGCTTGGATACTCTGCAGGTCATTTCTCTTGTGACTGAAGGAAGTCTAGATTTTTTATTTTTGAAGAAAATGCTTCATAGTATGTATGGACTTCCAAGAACAGTTAGGTAGAACTACATTAAGATTGACATGGATGTGAGAAATCTTGGCTTATATTCGAAAATGCTTCATTCCATATCATCTCCCCTGCCACCCTCCAAAAAAAAGGAGAAATAACGTGATAAAAACTTAATCAGTGGGATTATGAAAAGAAGAAAAGTGCAAAATATGTTTAGAGCTTATAAATTTATGCTAGAGTTTATATATTAGTTATAATGAGTTTATATATCAGTTTATTCTAGTAAAAGTCTGATAAAATATGTGCCTGTGAATGAAGAACTTACTTTTTAGAATCAATGACTCATATAGAGTGTGCATTTATTTCAAACCCAGAAAATTAAACTCTGAATATGGAGAAATCCAGTCATAGCACACAAGAGAGAACATACAATGAGATCACCAGAAGTTTTCCAGCTGTGGGGTATTGCATGGTTACTTGATCTATAAAGGTATAGAAAATCATGTAGAGTTTTGTTCATTGGCCTGGGAAACAAAAAACTTTGTTGAAACAAGCTCACAATTACTCTTTCTTTTAGGTCCAAGACAATGTAATATGAAGAATGCCATTTGGCGGTTAGATCTGTAAACTGTTTTTGTTTCTTAGGATATAATTTGTTGGAATGGACCCATCAGGATCACTGAGTTTTGCACAATTCTCTGGAAGCTGCAGTTGATGAGAAGTCTCATTAACTGATGAGAAATCTACAGTGGTTCAAATATTTGCAACTCCCTGGACTTAGGCAAATTTGCTATTTTGATAATTTATTTTTATGGAATACTTGTGGGGTCTCCAGTTTTCTAAAGAATCACATGACGTTTGTCAAATGCCACAAATTGTTTTGTTTTTCTTCCTGAGAAAGTGACTTCCTAGATTTCTGTTAGAGCTACACATATTGTTAAGACTATGAATTTTACAGTGAGAAAAAGCAAAAATATCTTTTGAGTAGCAGCACTAGATACTTCATCCTCTTATATATATCATTAAACACTTGTGGCCCTTTTATTGCTGTGACAGCCAATGAAGAGTGCTCAGTCATATTGCGCTTTTAATTGACTACTTAGATTACTTAAAAAACTCAGATTGTTGGCACGGATTTAAACAACTGGACAGAGCACAACCAACAATTAGCAAGCAAGACTGGGCAAGCCCAGATGGACTCTGACCTTATCTTCTTCCTAAAGAGACTGAATTTCCACTTTTTAGGCTTCATATATACCAGTAGAAAGAATCAAAAACGTTGTCAGGGTTTTTTGCGTTCTGATAAGTTACACAGCCTGCTTTTTATATCTAAATCTGAAATGTAAAGAAGTCAAAAGTCAGTTAAAGTAACAAGGAAATGAGGTGTGGCGGTTTTGCCATCCCTCATTCTTGTTATTCAACTAGCTCAAATTTTCTGCCTAAAAGCTACCACAGAGTTTTGCCGCACTTGTGCTGTCTGCCCAAATGGCTTCTAACTGGGCGCTGTCAAGAGTCCTGGGTCTCCACCTGTGACATGTGTGTGTCAGATACAGCATGCATAAAAGGACACTGTTTCTAACTGCTCAGAAGGAGCCCAGCAAGCCACCAGAGCTCAGGGCAAGCCCAGCCCGGGTCTCTTGCTGGTAAATTCGCTGTGCTGACTGGCAGTGCCCTGCAGGTCTCGCTGTTCAAGGGAAGGGTGAACTTCCTCTGCAAGAAAGTGAGTTTTCTTTTTTACACCTCCAATTTTCACCTCTGAATTTCGGTGACCATCTCAGATAGCAACAGTTCTCAGCCTGAGCCACCCCAAATATCCCTCCTTTTCCAAAATAATTTCTCCTTGCTATTCTGCAGATGATCTCAGTTTTAAATCCAATACTGACCTTGGACTATCTAATGATCTTCACATGCTACCCAGCTTGGAAATAAGCATCTAATTTTTCATTTAACGATACAAGACTAAATATTTAGTTTAATTATTTGTGGGTGGCCATCCATTCTTAATTAGCTAACAAAATCAATATTTATTGTATTTGTGGAAAACAATATTTAAGGCTGGAATAGCTGATTAATGAAATAAAACCATATTTTCTCATTACTTCACATTTGTTTGGTTTTAGAGAAATGTTGTGATACCATTTAATCATTGTAAATTGCTGAACTGGAAGTTTTCAAAATTTCCCTAATTTGAAGTCACAAAAAATTTAATCATGTCCCAAAGCACCCTCTTCATATATTCTGTCTCTGAGTATATATGTTAATGTGCATTAATTATACTCTTTCTGAGCACTGTACATGTTTCTGACATGAGGATTCTACATTACAGTGAAGGATTATTGTACTTTCTAGGCCCACTGCAGCTACAGCAGCTTCAATCACCTTAATATATTTTATTACAAGTAGCATTTAATTAACAGTACATCTACTGTCCACGTGAAGGATCCAGTATTGCACAGATTTAGGCACATTATTAATTTTGTGCACTCTGAACAGTCCTATGGAACTGATGGTTTTGTCAAAAGAATAGGATTCTAATCCCCCCAAAAACTGTTTAGACTTTCACTGCTGTGAAGTGGCTGGCACAGCAGAGACATGAAAGAGGAATGAGAATTGTGGCTGGGAAAAAAAAGATATTTTGGGCAGGATCAGGAGACTAATTCCATTTCTGCCTATATTTTGTTTCTTGAAGGGAATTGATTTGCTGGTACTGAAAGATATTAGTTTCTTTGTGTACTTGAAGGGGCCTTTTTAACATGCTGAGGTATCTCTTGCAGGGTAGGTTTAAGGTGATTGTATAGGACAGTAAGCAACTGTGTTGGGACTGGAGGTTTTACCTCCTCTGTTGCAAAGAAGAATCTTTCAAAGATATCCTTAATTTCTTTTTTTTTTTTAGAAAAATTGGAGAAAGAATCTTTCAGAGCAACAAGAAAATACAATACTAATCTTTTAGGGAAAGGGCAGAACAGCTTTAAAAATTTGTCTTGGTCTGGTACCTAAGTCACACGCCTTGTGCATGCCTCTGCCCTGCATGGATTTCCTGGAAGTTCCTCAAGGCAGATAAAAAGTATCCTGAAGCAGACAGTTATAAAAAACATCACTGTGCAAAGGGGAGGTCCCAGGCCATTTTCCAAGTCTTGCTAGTTGTTTTGTGCTTAGTTTGTACCTTTGGTCACACTCTGCATTAGAGATGTGGCTGCAGGAAAGATGGGAATCTTCCAGCACTGCCTGAGCATGGTTTAGGATGAGGTTAGAGAAAATACAGGATGAACTGATGCTGCACTAAAATTTTGTTTTTCTGTTGGTAGTTGAAATTATTTATTAACAGTAAGGAATGAAAGAGCTATTATAAAATTGCACATGGCAAAGAAATTTCAGCATTCAATTATCTGTGTCTATCTATCTCTGTATATTTAATCACAAGCTTTAAAATATTTCCTTCAGAAAGAATGCAATTTCTTCCCACTGGTATTGAACTGCAAACTGTCTGGATGCTCACACTGTTTGAAAAACGGTTGCTTCCCCTTTCTGTGAAACCACTAGGTGGAGATGTAGGTTTACCAAGCTAGGATTGCAATAAGCTTTAAAAGGAACAAGATTGAAAAACGCCTCTTA